>JARQOC010000009.1:145440980-145461978 GCA_033576535.1 Allobates femoralis
CCCCCAGAAAAGAATCTGGGGGCACCACCAGGACCTCTCGTTCTCTCCTCCAAAGACAATTGTGTCCTCCCACCAGCCCAGGAGCAAATTAGCATACGTTGGTGCTATAGAATTGCCCATTTCGGTGCCCATGAGCTGATGGTAGAATTTGTTGTTAAACTTGAAATAGTTGTGTGTCAACACAAACTCCGTTGCAGCCAGTATGAAGTTGTTATGTGTATTGAACTGAACCCCTCTAGCGCTTAGGAAATACCTAACAGCTTCCAACCCAGAGGTATGCTACTGTAGAGGGCCTCTACATCAATGGAGGCCAAGTATGTCCCTTCTTCAATAGTGACACCATCAAGTTTTGTTAGTAGATCCATCGTATCTCTCAGATAAGAGGGTAGCGCTAGATCATAACTCCTTAACACCTTATCTATATAGATGCTCATATTCTGTGATAATGAGTCGTTGCCTGACACAATGGGTCGTCCCTTGAGGGGTATTAATCCCTTGTGTATTTTTGCCAGCGAGTAGAAAACAGGTGTCACTGGAAATCTCACATTCATGAACTTCCATTCTTTTTACTCTGGAGGCCCTCTTGGATGGCGTTGTCTAGCAAGGATTTTAGGTCTGCTAAAAACTCCTCTGTAGGATCCCGTGGCAACACGGCATAGGTGGTCTCATCTTTTAGTATATCAAGACACATCTTCGTGTAATTCTTGTGGTCCATTATTACTAAGTTACCACTCTTATCTGATGGTTTCAAGATGAAATGTGCTATAGTGGCGGCATGCCTCACACTATTCACGAAAGAAAAACCTCCTCTTAATGTGAAGGGTTTCTCGTCTTTCCTGATCTGAAAAGTGAAAGTGTCTGTCTTCACATCCCAAAGCAATCCCAGGCTTCGCTGCATGGGAAGGGAGTTGATGCTTACACTACCGTTCAAAAGTTTGGGGTCAACCAGACAATTTTGTGTTTTCTATGAAAACTCATACTCTTATTTATCAAATGAGTTGCAAAATGAATAGAAAATGTAGTCCAGACATTGACAAGGTTAGAAATATTGATTTTTATTTGAAATATTATCTTTTTTTCCTTCAAACTTTGCTTTCGTCAAAGAATGCTCCCTTTGCAGCAATTACAGCGTTGCAGACCTTTGTCATTCTAGCTGTTAATTTGCTGAGGTAATCTTGAGAAATTTCACCTCATGCTTCCTGTAGCCCCTTCCACAAGTTGGATTGGTTTGATGGGCACTTTTTGCGTACCATACGGTCAAGCTGCTCCCACAACAGCTCAATGGGATTGAGATCTGGTGACTGCGGTGGTCACTCCATTACAGAAAGAATACCAGCTGCCTGCTTCTTCCCTAAATAGTTCATGCATAATTTGGAGGTGTGCTTTGGGTCATTGTCCTGTTGTAGGATGAAATTGTCTCCAATCAAGCGCTGTCCACAGTGTATAGCATGGCGTTGCAAAATGGAGTAATAGCTTTCCTTATTTAAAATCCCTTTTAGCTTGTATAAATTTCCCACTTTACCAGCACCAAAGCAATTCCAAACTCTCACATTACCTCCACCATGCTTGACAGATGGCTTCCAGCATCTTTTAAGTTGTTCTGCGTCTCACAAATGTTCTTCTGTGTGATCCAAACACCTCAAACTTTCATTCGTCTGTCCATAACACTTTTTTCCAATCTTCCTCTGTCCAAAGTCTGTGTTTTTTGCTCATATTAATCTTTTTCTTTTATTAGCCAGATCCAGATATGGCTTTTTCTTTGCCACTCTGCCCTGAAGGCCAGCATCCTGGAGTCGCCTCTGCACGGTAGCCGTTGACACTGGCCTTTTGTGGGTACTATTTAATGAAGCTGCTAGTTAACGAGCTGTGAGGCATCGATTTCTCAATCTAGAGACTCTAATGTACTTGTCTTGTTGCGCAGTTGTGCAGCGGGGCCTCCCACTTCTCTTTCTACTCTGGTTAGTGCCTGTTAATGCTCTCCTCTAAAGGGAGTAGTACACACGGTTGTAGGAAATCTTCAGTTTCTTGGCAACTTCTTGCATGGAATAGCCTTAATTTCTAAGAGCAAGAAAAGATTGCCGCATGAAAGTTCTCTTTTTCTGGCCATTTTGAGAGTTTCATAGAACAAACAAATGTAATGCTCCAGATTTTCAGCTAGCTCAAAGGAAGATCAGTTTTATAGCTTTTCTAATCAGCCAAACCATTTTCAGCTGTGCTAACATACTTGTACAAGGTTTTTCTAAACATCTATTAGCCTTCTGACACAGTTAGCACACACAATGTACAATTAAAACACTGGAGTGGTGGTTGCTGGAAATGGGCCTCTATACACCTATGTAGATATTGCATTAAAAACTGGACGTTTGCAGCTAGACTAGTCATGTACCACATTAATAATGTATAGAGTGTATTTCTGATTTATTTAATGTTAGCTTCATTGAAAAAAAATGTGCTTTTCTTTAAAAAATAAGGACATTTCTAAGTGACCCCAAACTTTTGAACGGTAGTGCAGCTAGAGTGCTCTTGCTAGCTTTTCAGCTGTGACTCAGTCCTGTAAACTGATGAAACAGATTTTTGTCCTTCCTGAATGGGAGAGTGTTCTGGAGATAGATTAGGACCATCCTTCGTCCTCCAAGAAGGCGAAACCTGTCCATTAGCATCATTGCCGAGCTCTGGAAGAATTACCTCTTGGATGATGTTTGATGCAGAACCTCTTTTTGGCAAGAGCCATGGCATGAGTTTCAAGGCTATATGATCTGATGCAACGTGGAGATATGGGCTCTCTGGAAGACAATGCCCAGATTTTTCCAAATCTCCTAGCTGAAGTAAGTAGTACCAGTAACAGAGTCTTCCAGGAGATGTGCTTGATTGAAGCCTGCCAGGCTGGCTCAAGCGGAGGACCTTGAAGAGCTTTAAGAAAGAGCGAGAGGTCTCATGAAGGACCGGTAAATCAAAAAGGGAGGTCTCTTAATTCTTCACTGCTTTAAAGAATCAAGCTATCAGCGGATGTCTAGACATTGTACCATCCAGTCTGCTGGTAGGACTTGATTGCGGCTGAGCCAATTGACCTTGGTGTTGAAGAGTCCTGGTATGTGGACTGCTGTCAGACTGCAAAAACTGTTCTCTGCTCAAAAAATATGTTGTGGCACCCTGAAGCAAGTGAATGACTCCTCTTGTTTGTTGACGCAGAACACTGACGCCAGGTTGTTTGATTGGACTATCACAGCTTGCCGAAACAGCAGCTTCTGGAAGTGACAAAGAGCAAAATCTATCACCCTGAGTTCCCTGAGATTGGATGACATATAGGCTTCCAACTTCACCAGGACCCAGAGTCCTAGGTGGACCCAGAGTTCTCCTACACGAGCACCCCATGCTGCCCGTCGTCAGGGTGACTGTTTGATTTGCGCAAGCGACCTGCCTAAACTCAAATGAGCTGGAACCAGCCACCACCGTAGGTCCTGCTTGGTGACCCAAGGTATAGAAATTAGAGATGTTAGTGGCTGATGGATTTGACATGATGTTATGATGATGTTTGGCCCATGGAACTTTTTCTATGGTTGAAGTAAGCTTCCCCAAGACATTCATTGCCGCTCTGCTTGATATGCGAGGAGCTCTGATAAGATGAGATACGCTGTCTTGAAGACTTCAGATTCTCTTGCTGGTCAATATCACCATCATGTCTTGGGAGTTGATCACGCATCCAAGAAATTTCTACTCTCTGGTGATAGCTGTGATTTCCATCTGTTGATCAGGAACCGTGGGAGATCAGCAGAGTCAGGGTCATCTGTAGATGATGCAGTAACTGAGCCTTGAAGGAGGCTCTCAGTAACCAATCGTCTAGGTAGGGCATGATGTAAATGCCCTGACGTCTGAGGAGAGCTACCAGGACTACTGTTGTCTTGGCAAAGACTCTTGGGCCCACCAAGATCCTGAACGGTAGAAAAGTTAATGGAAAATGGCGAAGATGACCACCTTGCTGTACTGCGATTTGTAGAAACCTGCGATGAAACGTAAGAATTGGGATATGTAGCTAAGTATCTTACAGATTTATGGTTGTCAACCAGCCACCTCTGTACAGAATCGACCAGACCAATTAAAGACTCTTCATTTTGTTCTTCTTCTGGAGGAACGTGCTCAAGTAAGTGAGATCAATTACTAGGCGTTATCGCCCTCCAGACTTGGGGACTGGAGACAGAGGAAGGCACATTCCTAGCAGTCTTTGATGAGATGGCCCCTCTTCTAGTGCCCCTTCCTGTAGGAATTCTTGAACTAGATTCCAAACTGTGGTATTCCTGTCCTGATTCGTCACCGAGCTTCAGAATTTTTTATAGTTGGGAACCAAAGAAACTTGAAGTCTGGAATAGTGAATGGCAGAAATGCATCATCATTGACCCATTTTTTGATCTATAGAGCCTTTCTGGAGGTGCTATTAGTGACCAGAGAGTTAGCCTCCTGTCAGTGTAAAAAGCGAGGCATCGCATAAACATTTATTATGTCCTATCGTGCGATCTGTTGGTCTAGGTGACAGATTCAGCCATATCCTCATTACCCTGGCCACTGGCACTGCCACATCACTCTTCTTTAGGAGAGAATCTGCTTTTCTGACCACAGGGTCTGTTTTTTGGAATAGTTAGCTACATCCAGATCCACCTGGGGTGGGTCTTCCCAGGCCTGGATTTGTGAAGGATCAACCCTATAAACAGTTCTGAGTCTGGATCCCAGATCTAGGATCTTCTCAGACCAACACCGTATTTCTGCAGACACTCATTCAGCAGCAGGTGAATGGAGAGTGTGTGGCGCCCCGGGATCCGGTTGCCACGATACAAGCTTGGAAGCAAGGTAAGGCAACCACCAGGTAAACACACACACACACACACACAACACCTTCCTGACTACAGGCCAGAAGGGGGAGCTCTAAAGCCCGGGTTCAGGGCAGGTCCCCTATAAATTCTAGTCTGGGGGAGGGGTCAGCCAGTCAGTTCCCAGGAGGACTGTAGAAGACACCCTACAGACAGTAGCCACGCCAGGCTCATCCTAGGAGACTGACCCGACCATGTGTGAGACCCGTGGTGAGAGTCTGGGAAAGTGAGGACTAGGTCCAGGGAGTGGAGCCAGTGCCGCTTCGCCCCAGTGCCTAGTGCAGTACGGTCACCGGAGACCGAGGTCGCAAGGAATTCTATATCCAGGAACCAAACCTGGATGGTGGGTGATTCCACGTTGCCTGGCCAACTTAAGGCTAGGAGACACAGCCGCAATATAGAGCTCAGGAGTCCCGAAAGATTAAAGGATACCAACAGAGACCTCATGCCGCCTGACACACAGCCAGAGCAGACTGAAGGTGGCCTTAGCACAGCTACACACAGCCAGGGCCGTCAAACACTAAAGCAGAAGGTAGGCCTCAGAACTTGCCTGGAGTGGGTCATCCCAACTTGCTTCCAAGCCCGGATCCCTGACAACCACTGTGGACAGTACCCGGACCACCTTACAGCTCAGTAAAAGGTAAAAGAAGACTGTGCTCTCTGTTTCTGTTTGTTCTCCCGCTTGCTGCATCCTCCACTTCCAACGCTCACCACTCACATAAACTGCATTCCTACACCTGCCCTGTAACTCAAGCCCTGCCCGTGGAGGGCTCAACATCCCGGCTGCCACCATCATCACTATTCCCAGAGGCCTGCACGGCAGCGGTGGCTCACACTGGCCACAGCCCACGGGTGACGTCACGACATTAATTTTATTCTTTTTTGTTTTACTTTTCACAATTTCCCCTTTTTACTAAACTCGCCCGACGAGGGGATCATGGACTGAGTCGCGCCACCGCGACATCCCGGAGAGGCCCAGACAACCTCCAGAGGACCCAGTTCTGAGTGCCCTATGGTCCCCGCCCGGGGTGAGTAAGCTTTGGCATCACGAACAGGATCCACCGACCCGGTAAAACAGGGTCCCATGTGCCTAAGACTGTGATAAATTGTGATCAGTCACCATCTTACTCTCTTTGCCGCCCGCGCAGAGCGCGGGAAGGCGAGAGGTGGGGCCGGTGAAAGGGCATGAATGCCAGCTGAGGCATTACGCTCTGAAGTCAGCAGAGCGACACTGGAAACCCTGCGCCGGAAGGCCCACACGGAAAGACCCCACCGAGAACGAGAGACTTGTACTGATTGAAACTGAAGGGGGGCTGCGGTTCACCAAGGGGGAGAACGATGTCCACCTCGAATGACGAGAGAACCGGCGATGCCGCCGAGGGGCCGGGGGTCGCGGCACCTCCGGGCGCCACTCTCATGCCATTCATCCTGCCATACCTCCCAGGTGCAAAGTGGCTCCCACAATACCCGTGAGTCCCCGATGCCCTCAATGACTTCCGTGAACAAATGAAAAGCGTGGACTGTATCCAATGATAGAAGGGCAACACCTAACTATGCTACTGGGACAGTTAGTAGGTGAGGCTCGGTGAGAGGCGAAAGCTTGGTCTGACCATGACAAACAGACTGTAAAACAAGTCTTTGCAAAACTGAAGGAGGTTTTTGAGATCCGTACAGCCACAGACCTGAAAGTCCGATTCTTTTGATATAAACAAGGGGTGCAGGACAGTGTGCGTAGCTATGCTTTAACTCTGCAAGAGGCGTTGAAGGCCATGAAACAGGCCGATCCTGACAGTGCACCGAATGAGAGCCAGCTGTTGCAGATACAGTTCATTGAGGGCCTGCAGGACTGCGTCAACTGGGTCCAGCAACAGTCACTGTCAATGCAGCATCCTGATGAAGAGTTTACAGCTTTTAAAGATCGGGCTCTCCAGATGCTAAAAGAGAACATTGACCACGACCCTGCGCCCTCACAGCAGCTGGCCATAATGTATCCTATAGAGGTGGTGGGTTCCTCCCCGACCACTGCAGGGGCCGGTGCACAGACTCTAGAGCCCCTCACCCTCAAGAGCATGTAATTCAACCAGGGCTAAGGGATGGACTCGGTCACCGGGGCTACTGTGTGGGAGTCACGGATGGTCGGGACCCTGGTGCCGTGCCCTGGTGATCAATTATACTAGATGTTGATGTTAAACGGTGGGGGTTAAAGGGGTTATTTACAGGGGAATGTGACACCACCTGTAGAGTCCGGTAAGATGGTACCAGCGCTGCCAGCCGGCCACTGAGGTGATGGTTGAGGCAGCTAAGTGTGGTACAGCTCCCCACAGGTGGAGCTTTACCTCACGGCAGCTGTGATGGTGAGACGGTGAGGGAGGACAGTGATGGTAATGGTGGTACTACAGTTCTTACCCCTCTGCTGAACTGATGTTGATGATGATGTTGAGCCCTCCAGGCTGCGGCAGGAAGAATAACAGAAACCAGTTCAAGTTTAACTCTGCTTTACTCGGTACCGACTGATGGCATAACAAGACACGGTACAGTTTGGTTTTTAGGGTGTTGTTACCAACTCAGGGTTTCTCTTATGGAGTCTCTAGATGTCCTCTCTTTGTCTTTCAGGGTTTTCTACTCTCTTTCTCTGTCTTTCTATCTTTCCCACCTTTGTAGAGCTCACCCGCCAGTCCCCTGATCTCCGTCAGTAAGGTACGATTATCCTTTTCCGGATTTAAGAGGAGTCCAGACTCTCCCCCGACGTCGGTAATCGGGCCGTTATCCCACCGGTTATGGATCTGTTATGGTCCTGAGGGGTGAGGTGCCTTTGTGGGGCTGTCAGCAACCCGTTTCTGTTGGGCCTACAGCTCGTCGGTTTTTCAGTCAGGGTTGAACTCCTGGCTGCCTCGGTTGTCCGTGTCACCGGTGACTGCTCAACATGACCAGCTGGCTCCTAGCAGCCCTGGCCCGTTGCCTTCTGTCCTGGGTCCCCACATAAAGATGGGGTACCCTCCACTCAGCTGGGCTGCCAGGCCTGACCACTCTGTCTGCCTTCCCAGCACTGTCTGAGGTAAACTGTCAACTGTCACTCTTACTCTATCCTAAGCTCCGCCCCCCACCTATCTGGGATCTACCAAGTACTGCTTCCCCCTACTCTAGGTGGTTGGTCCTAAGTGAGTGTAAAAATAGACTCCATAAGATTTAAATCCCAAACTAGCAACTTACAATAATATTACATATAGATAATAAATGTAATACCACTCTGTGGCGCCTAGCCGCAGGGCACCACACATGCACCTTCAGCTACAGCAGTTGACCCAAGGAATGGCCGACCTGGCTAGAACCGTACAAGCCATACAAGGAGCCGGATCGTCAAAACGAATCAGCCTTGCCACAAGCCAAGAAGACGTCCCGTTGATGCGCCAGAGGAGGAGTCCCACCATCCGAGGCCGAGCCACTGACCGCTATGATGTCGAGGGGCAACC
Source organism: Allobates femoralis (assembly GCA_033576535.1). Taxonomy (NCBI): domain Eukaryota; kingdom Metazoa; phylum Chordata; class Amphibia; order Anura; family Aromobatidae; genus Allobates; species Allobates femoralis. The sequence goes on from JARQOC010000009.1 coordinate 145,449,310, forward strand.
CATTTGTCACCGCTGCAGCAAGGCAGGACATGTCACCCGGTCCTGTCCTTTAAACGAGAAATACCTGGGGCAGGGGGCTGCCCCCCAGGAGTAGATCCACTAGGCCCGCCGAACTGGTGCCATCGGTACGTGGGAGGACAGCCCATCCTACCTACCATGCTGAACAGGATCCCAATGAATGCTCTACTGGACACCGGGTCACAAGTGACATCGATCCCTTATATCCTTTACCAGCATTATTGGGTAGACTCTGATATTGCTCTTTGCCCAGATGATAACCTCACTATAGTTGCGAGTAATGGGGGACCCGTACCGCAAGTAGGGTTTATAGAAGTGACAAATAAAGTGGGGCGGGTGGAGTTACCTAATGTAGGTTTGGTAATAGTAGATGTTGATCGCCAGGCAGCGACACCGATGGTAACCATAGGAACAAATGGAATTGAAAAATGTCTGACAGAGGTTATTGTGTTGTTGCACCAGGCTGCTGAGAATGCGAATTCCGGACAGCAGAGGACCCTGCAGCGAGAGATCCGGGTCCGGGTGCAGAGACAACAGGTGGAGCTGTCTGGAGATGAGATTGGCAGCGTAAGAGTAAGTGACTCACTCCCCATTATGGTCCCTCCACGGAGTGAAATGTTGATATGGTGCAGGGCGGCCATAGACCTCAGGGGGCAGGATTACCAGGCGCTGGTAGAACCCGTGTATTCAGATAGCCGGCCCACCATCATGACAGCCAGAGGTATAGTTGATGTCCGAAAGGGGAGGGTACCTGTACGCATTTTAAACTGTGGGGAGGAGGAGGCCAAGCTGCCACTTCATGCTACCATCGCCAAGCTGTACACGGTCAATAGCAATGTGATCACGTCTGTGGAACCCTTGGACTCGCCTGACCCGGCTGAGGACAACGGCCTAGAGGGGAAGTTGGAGGACTGGGGCCAAAAGCTACATGTCGGCACCAGCTCTACCCCCTTACACCAAAAGTGTGGATTATACAGGGTAGTCAGAGAATACGGGCAGATCTTTAGCACAGACTCCTTAGATTTTGGGCAGGCAAATGGGGTACAGCATTGTATACCAACAGGGGACCATACACCTATCAAAGAAAGGTATAGGCCCAGACCACCAGCCCATTACCAATGCACAAAAGACATGTTAAGGGAGATGAAGGAGGCTGGGGTGATTAGAGATGGAGCTGCCCATGGGGCTACAACTACTAGTCCTGGTAAACAAAAAGGATTATACGATGAGTATGTGTGTAGATTATAGACAGATCAATCGCATTACACACAAAGATGCATATGCATTACCCAGGATAGAGGAGTCATTAGCCACCTTGAGAACAGCTATTTCTCCACTCTTGATCTCACCAGTGGGTACTGGCCGGTTCCCGTGGCAGAAGCTGACCTGGAGAAGACCGCCTTCACAACGCCCACGGGCCTTAGTGAATTCAGCTGCATGCCATTCGGCCTCTGCAATGCTCCAGGGACGTTCCAGCGGTTAATGGAGTGCTGCCTGGGTCATATGAACTTCGAGACCATGTTGCTGTACCTTAACGATGTCATCGTGTACTCGAGGACCTACGAAGACCACCTGAAGCATCTGGCAGAAGTCTTCAAGGCGTTGTTTGGTTTGAAAGTAAAGCCGTCAAAGTGCCATCTCCTTAAACCTAAGGTACAGTACCTAGGACACGTAGTCAGTGTGGAAGGTGTGTGTCACGATGGGAGCGGGAGAGACACTCAGCGTAGGACAACGACGGGGGGGGGGGGAATAAGGAGTCCCTAAAGCTATGGGCACAAGAGGGAGAGGGTGACCCCTAGTCTTCCTGGGGCTGACCCTGTCTGCCCTGACGTCCCTATACAGTTTCCTCAACTGTCGCCGACCACGAACCTCGTCCCTCTCTGATCCTAGCACTACCTTATCTAAGGATCAGATGGAGAGGTTCACTAGACCCCTCCACTAACAACTAAAGACAAACACAAGGAAAAACAGACAATGGGGAAAGAAAACACTTATCTTGCAGCAGAGCACAGCAACCTCCACAACCTCAGCTTCTGCTGGAGCAAGGATAATGAGTGTCCAAGGAAATATCACCTGCACCGAGGGAGGGCAATGAAACTCCTTATAAAGGTGGGAAGAACCTGCTGGGTCCTAGTGACCCAGAATACTGGTGTAGAAACCAGACCGAGCACAAGACCTTCCCAGCCGTCTCCCCATGATAGGGAGATCTTATCATACCTTCTCTCTATCTACACAGAAGGTAAATGCCCCTGAAAGACGGACCGTCCTCAAACATTATGGCTGATTGGCCAAACGCTGGGACCGTCTGCGCGTGGCCTCTACCCTGTCATCCGTGCCACCCGTGACAGTACCCCCCGTCCACGAGTGGCCCCCGGACACTCAGGACCAGGCTTATCCGGATGGGAACGGTGAAAAGCGCGGACCAGCCTAGCGGCGGAGACTTCCGACGCCGGCACCCACATCCGCTCCTCAGGACCGTATCCCCTCCAGTGCACCAAATACTGAAGAGAACGGCGCAACCTGCGAGAATCAACCACCTTTGAGATCTCAAATTCCAAATTCCCCGCCACGCAGATGGGCTCCGGGGGCAAAGGAGACGGGTTAGACGACGGCACATACGGTTTGAGGAGCGACCTATGAAATACATTGTGGATCTTAAGAGCGGGAGGTAACGCAAGACGAAACGCCACGGGATTGATAACGGCGGTTATCTGATAAGGGCCAATAAACCTGGGCCCCAACTTCCAAGAGGGCACCTTCAACTTCACATTCTTGGTAGACAACCACACGAAGTCATTCACACACAGGTCCGGACCTGGCGCACGCTTCCTGTCAGCCATACGTTTGTACCTGTCGCCTAAGAGCTTCAAGCTACTCTGTACCCCCCGCCAAACCGAGGAGAGGGATGAGGTAAATCGGTCCTCCTCAGGAACTCCGGAAGGACTAGTACCACTAAAAGTACCAAACTGAGGATGAAACCCATATGCACCGAAGAACGGTGACTTGCCAGTGGACTCCTGAAGACGATTATTAAGGGCAAATTCGGCCAAGGGCAGATAACTCGCCCAAGTCTCCTGATTGTCAGAGACAAAACACCTCAGATAAGTCTCCAAATTCTGATTCATACGTTCGGTCTGCCCATTAGACTGAGGATGAAAAGCAGAAGAGAAGGACAAAGCAATTCCTAAACGTGCACAAAAAGCCTTCCAAAACTTGGAGACAAACTGAGTACCACGATCAGAAACCACCTCGGAGGGAACTCCATGAAGCTTCACAATCTCACTTACAAACACCTGTGCCAGTGTCCGAGCATTAGGAAGTGCGGGCAGTGCCACAAAGCGAACCATCTTACTGAATCTATCAACCACTACCAGCACTACCGTCTTGCCTGCAGACGCCGGAAGATCGGTGATAAAATCCATTGACACATGTGTCCATGGCCTCTCAGGAATAGACAATGGCAAGAGAGAACCAGCCGGACGGGTATGCGGGACCTTAGCCCGTGCACACACACTACAGGCAGATACGAATTCGGCTACGTCCTTCCGCGACCCCGGCCACCAAAAGCGGCGAGATAAAAGATCGAAGGTGGCCCTACTGCCGGGATGCCCTGCCAATACGGAGTCGTGATGCTCCGACAGCACCCTGAGACGCAAAGATGATGGCACAAAAAGTCTCCCAGAAGGACAGGAGGCAGGGGCGCCCCCCTGGACCTTCAACACCTCCCCCTCCAGATCAGGGCAAAGAGCAGAAACAACCACCCCCTCCTGTAAGATGGGAACGGGACTTTCATGAGCACTACCACCCGGGAAACTACGCGACAACGCATCAGCCTTCACGTTCTCAACCCCCGGACGGTAAGTGACGGTAAAATTAAATCTCGTGAAAAACAAGGACCACCGAGCCTGCCGGGGATTGAGACGCTTGGCGGACTCAAGGTAAGACAGGTTCTTGTGGTCGGTAATAACCGTGATGGGATGGACAGCCCCCTCCAGCCAGTGACGCCATTCCTCAAAAGCCAACTTAATAGCCAACAGCTCCCTATTACCAACATCATAATTCCTCTCGGCCGACGACAACTTCTTGGAGAAGAACGCGCAGGGCACCCATCTCCCAGGCGAAGGGCCTTGCGACAATACAGCCCCCACCCCCACCTCAGACGCATCCACCTCCACAACGAAGGGCTGAGAAAGATCGGGCTGACGGAGAATAGGTGCGGAAACAAAACAACGCTTTAGGGAGGAGAAAGCCTGGCGAGCAGACTCCGACCACTCGGAAAAATCTGTCCCCTTCCTAGTCATGTCCGTAAGAGGCGTCACCAGCACCGAATAGTTCTTAATAAATTTACGGTAAAAGTTGGTAAACCCCAAAAAACGTTGCAATGCCCGTAGATTGTCCGGTTGTTCCCAGTCCAGCACCGCCCGGACTTTTTCCGGATCCATCCGAAAACCCAACGGCGACAGGAGGTACCCCAAAAAACGTACCTCCTGAACGGCGAAGACACATTTCTCGAGTTTAGCATACAGCTTATTGTCCCGTAAGACCTGTAACACCTGCTTGACATGGGACTGATGCGTCTCCATATCGGGGGAATAGATCAAGATATCATCCAAGTAAACAACCACAAATCTACCCACCAAATGATGGAATATGTATTGACAAAGTGTTGGAAAACCGCAGGGGCATTAGTGAGCCCGAACGGCATTACGAGACTTTCAAAATGGCCGTCCGGGGTATTAAATGCCGTCTTCCATTCATCCCCCTCTCTGACCCTAATCAGGTTGTAGGCCCCCCTCAAATCCAACTTGGAGAACCATTTAGCACCCACTACCTGACTGAATAAATCAGGAATCAGAGGGAGGGGGTACGGATCACGGACAGTAATCCGATTCAACTCCCGGAAATCCAAGCAAGGACGGAGGCCCCCATCTTTTTTCTTAACAAAAAAGAAACCAGCCGCAACCGGCGAAGTTGAGGGCCTGATGTGACCCGTCTGCAGACTCTCGGAAATGAAATCCTTCATCGCCTGTCTTTCCGGACCCGATATAGTAAACATCCTAGCTTTGGGCAGTTTAGCTCCGGGAACGAGGTTGATCGGGCAATCATACGCCCGATGAGGGGGCAGGTCTTGGCACCCCTTCTCTGAGAACACATCCTCATACTCCGATAGGAACGGGGGCAGAGATACCGCAGACACCACCGAAAATGAGGTAACCAAACAATTCTCAGAACAAAAATCACTCCATTCCACAATGTCCCGGGACTGCCAATCCACTACGGGATTATGTTTAATCAACCATGGCAAGCCCAGGACAATGGGAGCGGGGAGACCGTCTAGAACATAGCAAGATATCGTCTCTTGATGTTGGGATCCAACCGTCAACTTAATGTCATGTACGATATGTGTGAGACTACCTTGAGCAAGAGGTGCTGAGTCGATGGCATAGATACGGATGGGGCGAGACAATAAACAGCAGTTAAGCCCATGAGCGTCTACAAAATGAGCATCCACCATGCTGACCCCCGCACCACTATCCACAAACACAGAAATACCCTCCGCTTTGCCCTCCAGCGCCACCTCCGCACTTAGGAGGAAACGGGAAGTACAAATGGAGGATACACACACCTCCCGCTCGACCACCTCCACACCCCCCATAGTCACATAAGGTCCAGGCACCCCAGTCCGTTTAGGAGTGTAGGGACAGGCCCCAATAAAATGGTCCCCTTTCCCACAAAAAAAACAGACCCCCTTCCCCTTGCCCCGGGAGGTACCGGAGGAGAACCTCGAGGCCGCCGCTCCTCCTAGCTGCATAGGTTCCTCCGCACTCGGGAGGAACGACACACCCTCCGCGTGACCTCCCGGTAACCAGGAATCACCACGAGAATGGCTCCCAGTAACAGGAGGTCTACCCCTCCGCTCCTGGAGGCGTCTATCCATACGAATAGCTAACGACATAGCCGCCTCCAGGGACGGAGGGGTCTCATAAACCGCCAGAGCATCCTTCAGCCTCTCCGAAAGACCCTGACAAAAGTGACTCCTGAGCGCCGGATCGTTCCACTTCGTGTCCGTAGCCCACCTGCGGAACTCAGAACAATACGATTCCGCCGACCGAGTCCCCTGGCGGAGATGGCGTAACCTGGATTCAGCCAAAGAGACACGGTCAGGGTCATCATATATGAGGCCCAGTGCGTCAAAAAATTCATCCACAGAGCGGAGACAAGTAGAGTCCTGTGGCAGAGAGAAAGCCCAGGACTGGGGATCTCCCTGCAGTAGCGACATAATAATTCCTACACGCTGCTGCTCATCACCAGTGGAATAAGGCCTAAGCCTAAAATATAATTTACAGGCTTCTTTGAACACAGTAAACTTATCTCTACCTCCTGAAAACCTGTCAGGGAGGGCAACCTTAGGTTCAGGTCTGGCCTGACCCAATGCTTGATTCCCCAAGACACCATTTTGCGGCTGCGGGCCCTGTAAAGCCGACCGAAGGTCCGCAACCTCCAAAGACAGGGACTGCAGCTGCTGGGCCAAAGCAGACACAGGATCCATAAGGAAAGGAAGAAAAATCGGTTCCTCCCCTGTCCTTCAGTTACAGTATTGGCAGGTGATAATGTCACGCTGGGAGCGGGAGAGACACTCAGCGTAGGACAACGACGGGGGGGGGGGGAATAAGGAGTCTCTAAAGCTATGGGCACAAGAGGGAGAGGGTGACCCCTAGTCTTCCTGGGGCTGACCCTGTCTGCCCTGACGTCCCTATACAGTTTCCTCAACTGTCGCCGACCACGAACCTCGTCCCTCTCTGATCCTAGCACTACCTTATCTAAGGATCAGATGGAGAGGTTCACTAGACCCCTCCACTAACAACTAAAGACAAACACAAGGAAAAACAGACAATGGGGAAAGAAAACACTTATCTTGCAGCAGAGCACAGCAACCTCCACAACCTCAGCTTCTGCTGGAGCAAGGATAATGAGTGTCCAAGGAAATATCACCTGCACCGAGGGAGGGCAATGAAACTCCTTATAAAGGTGGGAAGAACCTGCTGGGTCCTAGTGACCCAGAATACTGGTGTAGAAACCAGACCGAGCACAAGACCTTCCCAGCCGTCTCCCCATGATAGGGAGATCTTATCATACCTTCTCTCTATCTACACAGAAGGTAAATGCCCCTGAAAGACGGACCGTCCTCAAACATTATGGCTGATTGGCCAAACGCTGGGACCGTCTGCGCGTGGCCTCTACCCTGTCATCCGTGCCACCCGTGACAGTGTGGCTCCAGACCCCAACAAGGTCACCGCCATCAAGAGATGGCCACAACCTAAAACCCTCGAAGAAGGACTGGTAGGCTATTAACGAAGGTTTATTAAGGGGTTTACCAAGATGGCCACACCCCTATAAGATCTCCTAGTGGGGCAGGCCCAGAAGACCAGGGGCCCAAGTCCTGCCATAAAGTGGGGAGCTGGAGAAGAGGAGTCCTTTCAGCAACTGAAGCGAGCCTTGACCGGGGAAGAGATCCTGGCCTAGCCTGACTATAGTCAGCCATTTATATTATAACACCAATGCTAGTAATGTGGGAATAGGAGCCGTGTTATTGCAGAAGCAGAGGAGCAGAGAAAGAGTAATCGCTTATGCCAGCAGAAAACTTCGGCCAACTGAGAGAAATCCCGGCAACTACAGCTCCTTCAAACTTGAGTTCCTGGCTGTAGTGTGAGCCATAACTGAGAGATTCAAGCAGTACCTGGCCGCTGCAAAATTCACAATATACACTGATACAAACCCTTTGACCCACCTAGATACTGCTAAGCCAGGTGCAATATAGCAGCATTGGATAGCCAGGCTCTCCAACTATAACTTCACCATCAAGTATCGAGCCGGGCGCAAGAATGCTAACGCCGACGCTCTGTCTAGAATGCCCCATCTACATGATGACGGAGAAGACCCGGAAGAGCTGGAGGAAGTGGAGTTACCAGCATTCCACCACAAATATGTGTCCCAGTGCTCCCATGAAGTGAAGGCCCAGAGGCCCGGAAGGCAGGAAGTCACTGTTGCCCCATCATCTGTTGCCCCATCACAATTGGACAGAAACCCAGGACAGTGATCCCACTATCAGTCTGGTCAAAGAGCTGCTGCAGAATCCTGACACACACTTGAAGTCCGATGCTCTAGTGGAGGCACAGCAGCTATGGAAGGAAAGAGGCAGATTATTCATCTATGCCAGCAAGCTGAGTAGGCGGTACACCATCCCTAGGACCCACGAGCTAGTGTGGCAGATCATAGTCCCGAGGATAGATGCTCAGATGGTCTTGGAGGCCTACCATGACGGAGCCGGGCACTTTGGCTGGAATAAATTGGAAGCCTTGCTACGTGGAAGGTTCTATTGGATCGGTATGAGGCCAACCATCGAGGCCTGGTGCAGGAACTGTGGCCCCTGTAGCCTATGCAGGAAAGACAGAGACAGCCAGCGGGCCCCGTTGCAGCCATTGTCACCAAACAGTCCCTGGAGATAGTAGCGCTGGACCACGTGAAGTTAATCCCAAGCCGATCAGGCTATGTCTATAGCCTTACAATCGTGGACCACTACTCTCGGATCCTGGTGGTGGTGCCCGTGAAGGACCTGACCGCGAAGACTGCAGCACGAGCCTTCAAGACACATGTGTGCAGGCCCCATGGTTACCTGGACTGGGTATTGACAGACCAAGGCCCAGCATTCGAGGTTGAGGTGTTTCAAGAGTTCTGCAGGCTCTATGGATGGATGAAAGATTAGGACTACACCATACCATCCGCAGACAAACAGCTTATGCGAAAAAATTAACCAGATAGTGATGGATCTACTGACAGCTGCAATATAGAGCTCAGGAGTTCCGAAAGATTAAAGGATACCAACAGAGAGCTCGTGCCACCTGTCACACAGCCAGAGCAGACTGAAGGAGGCCTCAGCACAGCTACACGCAGCCAGGGCCATCAAACACTAAAGCAGAATGTAGGCCTCAGAACTTGCCTGGAGTGGGTTGTCCCAACTTGCTTCCAAACTCAGATCCCCGACAACCACTGTGGACAGTACCCGGACCACCTTACAGCTAAGTAAAAGGTAAAAGAAAACTGTGCCCTCTGTGTCTGTTTGTTCTCCCGCACGCTGCATCCTGCACTTCCAACGCTCACCACTCACATAGACTGTATTCCTACACTTGCCCTGGGGACCCAAGCCCTACCCGTGGAGGGCTCAACATCTGCCACTGTCAGCACCATCCCCAGAGGTCTGCATGGCAGCGGTGGCTCACACTGGCCACAGCCCACGGGTGGGGTCACAACTTTAATTTTATTCTTTTTGTTTTACTGTTCACAATTTCCCCTTTTTACTGAACTCACCCAACGAGGGGATCATGGACTGGGTCGCACCACCGTGACATCCCGGAGAAGCCCAGACGACCTCCAGAGGTCCCGATTCCGAGTACCCCACGGTCCCCGCCCGGGGCCAGTCAAGTGCCTTCTCCTTTAAGGACAGAATAAGCTCTGCCTTTTTTTGCCTTTATTAGGCATGCTGCACAGACAAACAACCATGTTGAAGAGAGGATCCTTCCCTGTAACCCTGTAACTCATGGAACATGGCTGACATCTGCCCCTTAACATGTTAGAGGGCTGCAGCCTCAGCAGAGCAGTATCCAACTGTGCAGGAACACATCTTGCAGGCATTCATCAGAAACAGCTGAGTATGAGTGGAGCAAAGCTTCTGTGGATTTTCTTTTCCTTTCTAAAAAGTAAACAATATAATCATAACATTTACAGGGGTAATCTGTTACAGGAGTACACCAACACTTTGGATCACAGACAGCTCCACTGCCTGGCAAAAGTGCAGAGACATACAGGCAGTGCCAGTATTATTTATTTATGTGATCTACAAACCGGTATTCTTTAGTGAACCAGTGCAGTCGCACGATGCAAGCAGAGTGCGCCTAGAGGAACTGCATGCGGCGTTTGACCTCAGCCCATGGATGCTGCCAGCTTTCCTCCATGGCACATGTAAGAGAAGAAATGGAAGAAAATATCTTAAATACTGTAGTAAAGACATCAGTGTAATGACCTCATGCAAGCTTTGTCAGTCCCAGGAGTGCACAATACCCCAGACTACCACAGCTCAGCTGCCTGGCAAATGCCAGGACTTACAGAGTGCTTATATGTTAAACTTCCCACTAGGATCCCCTCAACCACAGCACGGCATAGAGAATTTTACCTTTCTTCCGGGTTCAGACACACTGCTGGGTCGCCGCCATGCCTGCGCTTCAGCTGTAAGTAGAGGGACCAATTAATCATGCGATATTTCCAGTCCTGACTGAATGATTTTGTGGGCACGACCGCAAGACCAGCTTGGGATTCACGTCCAGGACATCCACCTTTAGTGACAGGAGACATATATATATATATATATATATTTATTATATATATAAATATATATATATATATAAATGTATCCAGCAGGGAACCGAGGGACACGCGTAAATGTGCTTGTAGGCCCGCAATCTAGACAAGACCACAGGAGCCATGCTGCTGGGGACATGGTGGCCATGGGAAACATGGGGAGTCTCTACACACCGAAGCACCGAACCCAAAAACTACAGGGAAGGGCTAACCTGGTGGATGGATGGCACAGCCACCTATGTTCCAATCTCTGTAGACAACAGACACAGGTTTGTTAAAAAGAAAAAAAAAAGTAGCCCTTCAGGATCTTCAGGTTTGACTCAAAAACCTGGGAGGATATGTGCACATGGAGTTTTTTCAGTTGTACTTTAAATTGGGTCCACTTTGGAAAATTGCTAGCCCCCCCTCCAAAGCTTGAAAGACCCAACCTATTCAATTCTATTGTTAAGCGACTTGCTGTTCACATGTTATGTCTTGAAAAAAGTGTACAGTGCCTACAAGTAGTATTCAACCCCCTGCAGATTTAGCTGGTTGACACATGCGGAATTAACTTGGCATTGTGACATTTGGACTGTAGATCAGCCTGGAAGTGGGAAATGCAGTGCCACAAAATTTTTTTTTTACTTTTTTTTTTTTTTTTCTTAAAGCGTTAAAAGATAATTCAGAGGGTCATTTATTATTCAACCCCTCAAACCACCAGAATTCTGTTTGGTCCCCCTAAAGTATTAAGAAGTAGTTCAGGCACAAATAACAATGAGCTTCACATGTGTGGATTAATTATCTCTTTTGCCAGCCTTTTCTGACTATTTAAGACCCTCCCCAAACTTGTGAACAGCACTCATACATGGTCAACATGGGAAAGACAAAGGAGCATTCCAAGGCCATCAGAGACAAGATCGTGGAGGGTCACAAGACTGGCAAGGGGTACAAAACCCTTTCCAAGGAGTTGGGCCTACCTGTCTCCACTGTTGGGAACATCATCCGGAAGTGGAAGGCTTATGAAACTACTGTTAGTCTTCCATGGCCTGGAAAGCCTTTGAAAGTTTCCTCCCGTGCCGAGGCCAGGCTTGTCCGAAGAGTCAAGGCTAACCAAAGGACACCAAGGAAGAAGCTCCGGGAAGCTCTCATGGCAGTGGGGACATTGGTTTCAGTCAATACCATAAGTAACGTACTCCACCGCAATGGTCTCCGTTCCAGACGAGCCCGTAAGGTTCCTTTACTTTCAAAGCGTCATGTCAAGGCTCGTCTACAGTTTGCTCATGATCACTTGGATGACTCTGAGACAGATTGGTTCAAGGTTCTATGGTCTGATGAGACCAAGATCGAGATCTTTGGTGCCAACCACACACGTGACGTTTGGAGACTGGATGGTACTGCATACGACCCCAAGAATACCATCCCTACGGTCAAGCATGGTGGTGGCAGCATCATGCTGTGGGGCTGTTTCTCAGCCAAGGGGCCTGGCCATCTGGTCCGCATCCATGGGAAGATGGATAGCACGGCCTACCTGGAGATTTTGGCCAAGAACCTCCGCTCCTCCATCAAGGATCTTAAGATGGGTCGTAATTTCATCTTCCAACAAGACAACGACCCAAAGCACACAGCCAAGAAAACCAAGGCCTGGTTCAAGAGGGAAAAAATCAAGGTGTTGGAGTGGCCTAGTCAAGTCTCTTGACCTTAACCCAATTGAAAACTTGTGGAAGGAGCTCAAGATTAAAGTCCACATGAGACACCCAAAGAACCTAGATAACTTGGAGAAGATCTGCATGGAGGAGTGGGCCAAGATAACTCCAGAGACCTGTGCCAGCCTGATCAGGTCTTATAAAAGACGATTATTAGCTGTAATTGCAAACAAGGGTTATTCCACAAAATATTAAACATAGGGGTTGAATAATAATTGACCCACACTTTTATGTTTAAAATTTATAAAAATTCAACTGAGCAACATAACTTTTTGGTTTGTAAGATTTATGCTTCTGTTAATAAATCCTACTCTCGTTTGCAGTTTGAAGGCTCTAACTTATTGGCATCTTATCAAACCAGCTAAATCTGCAGGGGGTTGAATACTACTTGTAGGCACTGTATATTTCTTTGACGTGTCTCCTGGTAGAAAACCACTCTAATGGCCCCTTTACACGCAGCTACAGGTGACAGGTTTTCCACAGGTAACTTACTGGTTGCAGTGAAATCATGGAGACATAGTTCTATCTTGGTGCTGTGTACAAATGGAACTATGTC
>JARQOC010000009.1:145462078-145872886 GCA_033576535.1 Allobates femoralis
CGCACAAAACTGTATCAAATAGTTATCTTATCTATGGATAGGTTTCCTGGTTCCAGGGTCAGATGGGAATGTGAGATTATTACTGATGGTGACGTCTTTTCTAGGTAGGTGTGGAAATGGGCATGGAGGGTTACAGTTCTCAAACAACAAACAGTTGTATAAACTTAGGTCAGGGACTTCAGGGTAATGAAAGACGGGATGACTGCAAACACTCGAGGACTGTTATTGGGTTGACTCTGGCGGCCTTTAGGTGCCAAGTCTAAAGTTGGCCAAGAAATGTGGACATGGGAATATGGAAGAGAGTTTCCCCTCAAAGGGAATCTGTTATGTAAAAAAACGCTATTAACCTGTAGGTATGGGATTAATATGCAGGTTAGTAGTGTTCTGACATCTGATGGCCGCATTGAGAGCTTCGCTATTGGGAGGAAATTAACTTTTTTCCTCCTGCCAACCTCAGGCTTTCTGTCATTGGGGCAAAGCTTATAAGGCTTCAGTCACTGCTCTGTGCATAGTAAATAGCAGCTGTATCTGCTCCCCAACAATGACTGACAGGCAGGTCAGTACTGACGCAATGCTGAGCCAGCTGTTAGTCAGTGCTGGTGCGTGGTTACAGCCGCTGATCACTATACACAGAGCGGTGACAGAATCAGCGTCTGCCCAAACCATATGACTGGAAGCCCATGCTGACAGGAGAAATAAAGTTCATTTCTGCCCGGTAGCGGGGCTTTCTGTGCTTTGGTTGCTTGGCTTCAGAACGCTATTATCCTCCAGGTTAACTCCACATTTGCAGGTTAAGAATGTTGTTTTTTATAATACAGGTTTCCTTTAATTTCCTGGGAAGATGTCAAGTCGATGCAGTAGGTCTAGGTTTAGGGCTAGATTCACTATTATTAGCCCTTTTTTTAAATGATATAAAATGTGGATAAATATCACAGTTTTTGTTTTTGAAGATGACACCAAACCAATAATTACAGCCTGATTAAGATGCACAGGGTATCCGCCAGACGGGTACCACTGTGTCTAAAGTTGTGTAAAGTTTGCATCTGGGTACTCATCTTTATGCTCCATATGTAATAGAGGGTTTAAAACTAGAGAGTCAGTTGTAAGTGAATCTAGTTGTACTTGTAGATGCTGTTTGAGATTGCATGCACATGCCCTCATGGGGGCTCTCCTGTCCTGAGAAAAAAACCTTTGAGCTGCTGCAGTATGTCTGTCCTCATTTTCAAACTGCTGCTAGAATCAGCGGCAAAGAAGGTTCTAAAGGAAAATGAAGCTCAGAGAGTAAAGAGCCATTAGTTATTTTGCAATTTTAGCTTTCAGCAGAATCATCATTGGTCAGTACTCAAACAGGTTACAGGTTATTTTTCGGACGAAGTACCTTCTTGTCCGCGCTGCTGCCAGAAACATATACCACCGACACGGGACGTCTAGGTATTAGTGATGATTTATTGCCTTATTTCCAACACGTTTCGGAGCCACTTGCCGAGCTCCTTCCTTGGGGAAATCAGGGAAAGGCGGTGATGTCACAGCAGGAGGCCGGCCACCCCGCCTCCTGCTGTGACATCACGCTTATACCCGCCCTGCTCCATGTTAACCATGGAGCAGGGCAGGGAAAGGCGGTGACATCACCTCAGGGGGCGGGGCAAAGCGGCCAGCACTGCAATAAGCTTTGTGTACTATGCAGCAGGTGAGGGAGACAATGATTGGCATCAGGGAGGCGGCGGTGGGTGGATTAAACATACAGGGGGTGTGAAACTGCCCTTTGGGCTCCAGCCACAAGCCACCTCCTATTTGGCTCCACAATGTAAGTTTTCAAAGTGTATTATCTCGGGGTACAGGGGGGGCTCAAGGGCTGGGGGACCTCTTGTCTGAATGCAGCAGACAAGCTACATTCAGTGCTGTAATTACAGTTGTGGCCAAAAGTATTGACACCCCTGCAATTCTGTCAGATAATACTCAGTTTCTTCCTGAAAATGATTGCAATCACAAATTCTTTGGTATTATTATCTTCATTTAATTTGTCTTCAATGAAAAAACACAAAAAGAATTGTCCTAAAGCCAAATTGGATATAATTCCACACCAAACATAAAAAAGGAGGTGGACAAAAGTATTGGCACTGTTAGAAAAATCATGTGATGCTTCTCTAATTTGTGTAATTAACAGCACCTGTAACTTACCTGTGGCACCTAACAGGTGTTGGCAATAACTAAATCACATTTGCAGCCAGTTGACATGGATTAAAGCTGACTCAATCTCTGTGCTGTGTCCTTATGTGTACCGCATTGAGCATAGAGAAAAGAAAGAAGACCAAAGAACTATCTGAGGACTTGAGAAACCAAATTGTGAGGATTGCATGAGCAATCTCAAGGCTACAAGTCCAAATCCAAAGACCTGAATGTTCCTGTGTCTACCGTGCGCAGTGTCATCAAGAAGTTTAAAGCCCATGGCACTGTGGCTAACCTCCCTAGATGTGGACGGAAAAGAAAAATTGACAAGAGATTTCAACACAAGATTGTGCGGATGGTGGATAAAGAACCTTGACTAACATCCAAAGAAGTTTAAGCTGCCCTGCAGTCCGAGGGTACAACAGTGTCAACCCGTACTATCCATCGGCGTATGAATGAAAAGGGACTGTATGTTAGGATACCCAGGAAGAACCCACTTCTTACCCCGAGACATAAAAAAGCCAGGCTGGAGTTTTCCAAAACTTACCGGAGAAAGCCTAAAACGTTTTGGAAGAATGTTCTCTGGTCAGATGAGACAAAAGTAGAGCTTTCTGTGCAAAGGCATCATCATTGAGTTTACAGGAGAAAAAAGAGGCATTCAGAGAAAAGAACACGGTCCCTACAGTCAAACATGGCGGAGGTTGCCTGATGTTTTTGGGTTGCTTTGCTGCCTCTGGCACTGGACTGCTTGACCGTGTGCATGGCATTATGAAGTCTGAAGACTACCAACAAATTTTGCAGCATAATGTAGGGCCCAGTGTGAGAAAGCTGGGTCTCCCTCAGAGGTCATGGGTCTTCCAGCAGGACAATGACCCAAAACACACTTCAAAAAGCACTAGAAAATGGTTTGAGAGAAAGCACTGGAGACTTCTAAGGTGGCCAGCAATGAGTCCAGACCTGAATCCCATAGAACACCTGTGGAGAGATCTAAAAATGGCAGTTTGGAGAAGGCGCCCTTCAAATATCAGGGACCTAGAGCAGTTTGCCAAAGAAGAATGGTCTAAAATTCCAGCAGAGCATTGTAAGAAACTCATTGATGGTTACCGGAAGCGGTTGATCGCAGTTATTTTGGCTAAAGGTTGTGCAACCAAGTATTAGGCTGAGGGTGCCAATACTTTTGTCTGGCCCATTTTTGAAGTTTTGTGTGAAATGATCAATGTTTTGCTTTTTGCTTCATTCTCTTTTGTGTTTTTTCATTGAAGACAAATTAAATGAAGATAATATTACCAAAGAATTTGTGATTGCAATCATTTTCAGGAAGAAACTGAGTATTATCTGACAGAATTGCAAGGGTGTCAATACTTTTGGCCACAACTGTATATGTGTATCGGCGGGCATTAAGGGCTTAAATCAGGGGTGGGGAACCTCAGGCCCCAGGGCCGAATGCTGCCCTCGATGACTTTTTTGCGGCCCCCAAGCAGATTCCTGGAGACGGCAGTGCTCAGGTTGGCAGATGCGTTTTGCCGACTGTCTGCCCTTTAAATCCAGCTCTCCAGTGATCTCTATGCTCCAGCCTCGGCCTCCCCAGTGAGGTATATGCTCCCAGCCTCTCCTGTGATGTCTATGGCTCTAGCAAACCTGGAAAAGCAGCTGAGAAGCAACATGACCAATATCACCCATGCCAAAGAGAAGCAGCTCCAGCCACTACAATAGGGTGACTTGATTGTTTAACCAGATGTAGCGGGTAATTTTCAAGTTGATAAGTTTGTATGGCCCCCGACGGATTGTAGAAATTTCCAAATGGCCCTCGGCAGAAAAATGGTTCCCTGCCCTTGGCTTAAAGTATAGCTGTCATTTCAGGAGAACTTGCAGCAAAATGTGTGTGATTTCTTCTAGCTCCTTCCATTTCCATAGACTTTTATGAGCAGCAACTGTCATCTCCTATCTCACTAATGGGACTAATAATCTGAACTGACTGAGAACAGATTGCACCTGTGAATTGAGATGGAACAATCAATCCAAGAAAAGTAGGAAGCTGACTACTCTGATACTACATAATCCAAAGTTTTATCTACTCTTGCACTATTGATTTCTATAAAAAAAATAGAACAACGTGTTCTACGTCTAGTGTAAAGTGCTGCAGAATATATTTGGCGCTATATAAATAAATATTACTATTATATCACTATTTAAATGAACTTGTTGGTAGCATCTGAAACATGTTCCAGCTTCCCTCTTGTGTGACTGTCAGTCAGTATTTCTACTGTCACTTTTTGTGGAGCTCTGCAACAGTTACCGGTAATTTATTGTGTGGCATTCATCCAGTAGTCTGGTCTTTACAAGTCAGGTCAGTCTCGGTCGTGTCTCTACTGCATCAATATGAACACTTCATGTGTCATGTAAACTGCATGGAAATATGACTGCAGCGTAGATGTCTTTTATATCCTCACCCACTGATCTCAGTTGTGCAGTCACTTCTAGCATTGCATTTACAGTGGGGAAAAAAGTATTTAGTCAGCCACCAATTGTGCAAGTTCTCCCACTTAAAAAGATGAGGTCGGCCTGTAATTGACATCATAGGTGACCTCAACTATGAGAGACAAAAGGAGAAAACAAATCCTGAAAATCACATTGTCTGATTTGGAACTAATTTTTGTCCCTTTCTCAGCGAAGTCTTATTTCTAGTTTATTACCAGAAATAACTTGGCTGTTGAGATTGGCCTATAATTCAGGTTTTACAATGGATCCCACATGCCTTTAGCAGTCTTTTGTAGGTCAAATGATCATCCTCCACTTCCAGGTTTGGAATAGTTTTTGCCTGCCTGATTTTTTTTGTATCATTCCTTTTCGAGCATTGATCCCAAACACAGACTTTCCTGAGAAGTCTGTGTTGCCATTCGGGTTCGATGGGGAGGGCTGTAAAAAGAGACAAAATTCTGATTAAACAGCAATGTTATACTTACCAAATCTCCAACAATTGCATGCATACTACTTATGGGTCCTACTCATTAACTCCATTTTTATTCATTGCACTGACTCCAAGAGCCAATCACAGATGCCCACTCCCTGTGACAGCATCTGTAATTGACTGCTGCACTCCTCACCTATTGTGTTAGTGTCTGTGATTGGTTGCCATATGCAATGAAGCTGCTGACATAATAGAGTAAAAATAAATAATTAAAAAATATTACGTAGGGCTTCCCACTATTTTTGATACCGTCGGATGGTATGTTTGGGGTTAATAAATGGGAACGTGAGGGTTGTCTGTGTGATTTATTTAAAATAAAAGAAATAGGGAGGGGACAAGAGGCGCAATAGTGCCCTATCACTGGTGACACTTGTGTATGCTGGTGTGCTATGAAGCTGCTCACCTGGTCCAGTTGTGATCCCACAACTGGTTTGAAGGCGTTTTTGGAATGTCCCTGAGGAAGGCGCCGGTGTGTGGCGCTGAAACGCGTAGGAGAGAGGAGGAAATAAAGGATGAAAATACTTTTGGCTCTTTGGTGAGTTCATCCATACCACAGCAGCGCGGACCGTGACACACAAGCACTCCCATCATTTTCTTATTTAATAAAGGATTTTCTCTGTGCTGTGTTTGTAAACTATTTCCTCACAGGATTGATTATTTATGGGTCTCATAGAGATCTGCACGTTATCATTCTGGCTTAATGAGAAGCTGTCAATACTCAGTTGTCCTTGACTCCTCTATCACCCCGATATCACCACATCAGGGCATCGACAAGAGTCGGATAAAGTGCCAGAATTGGTGCTTCTAATGAATCCACCAATTTCAGAGGCTGCTGCGGCTGCTATTCTGTAGCCTGGGGGAGGGGAATAACTATGGGTCTCACCACACTGAGAATACCAGCCCCAGCTGTCTGGGTTTTACCTTGGCTGGCAATCAAAAATAGGGCAAAGCCGACACTTTTTAAAAATTATTTAAAGGTAAAGCCAGGCAGCTCTGGGCAGTAGCCTTTAGCTGTCCACTTTATCTGTGCTGAGAACCCAGAATACAGTGAAGCCCTACCTAATTTTGTTTTAATTATTTATTTTTACCCTAACATGACAGCAGGTCCGTTACCTATGGCAACCAAGCATAGACACCCACACAATGGGTGAGGGGCACAACAGCCAATCACAGATGTCACATAGAGTGTGTGTCAGTGATTGGCTGTTGGAACTAGTGCAGTGAATAATGAGGAAGTTAATGAGAAGCCCCAGAAGTAGAAGCGTGTGATCCTTGGTAAGTATGACGCTGATGTTTAATCACTGTTTTGCTTCTTTTTACAGTCTCCCTTTAAAGATCGGGTTTGGGGTTTGAGCTCAAGTTCAGGTTAAGTCTGGTCCCTAACCCAGACTTAAAAAAAAGACCCTCCACAGCTGCCGACCCCAAACGTTGGCAGGTTTGCCCATCTCTAGTTCTAATGTATTAAAGATTGTTAGTTTTATAGTAGAGGCAATTTCTTCAGACTGTGAGTTGAATAATTGTTTTCAAGTTCCAACATTGTTAATGAGCGAATCAACTTTATTTTCAAAGTAATTACATCCAAACAAAGTTTAACAAAATTTATAAAGGTAAGGAGAAATGTGGTGCCCCACTACGTAGGTGCCACAAAAGGGGTACTGCACCCAGAAAAGTGGTGTAGTCACCCCACTGCAGTTGGAATAATGGTCACTAGATGGAACCCTAGAGTAACACCCACACACTAGAGTAGTAGGTGGGAGGGACCCCGGGAGGGAATATAATGACCTCTAAGGGGAACCAGAGAGCTCAGAGCAGAGCAGTGCAGAGAGGAGTAGGAGTCGGATGGAGTAAGAGCTGGAGCTAGAAGGGTCTCCTCGGATGAGGGGCCCAGAACAGATCCCAGAGAAACGAGGGAAGGAACAGAGGCTCCACAGCAGAGCTAGTTCAAGAAAGGAAACCGGGTACCAGAGCCCGCAACTGTGAATTCCTTTATGGTTCACAGAGAATCCGAAGAACGGGGATATTACAGATACAGCCCCAGTCTCCTGAGCGAGTCAAAAGGAAAGAGAGCCAAAAGCCAGGAATAGCAGGACGCTGCTTAAGAGAAGGTTGTCTGGAGACCGCAAAGGAGGGAGATAAAGAGAGAAAAGCAGGAGGAGGTCAGATTGTCTTTAGGAAATCAGACTTCACCGCCACTGGGAGGCAAGGAAAGAAAGAGAAAGAAAGGAACATAAGGAGGGATCCATCTACAGCCAGAAGTTCCAACTGCAGCATCCAGAGCATTTGCCATTATAACATCTGTTGAACTGCTGAACTGTATAAATTTGGTGAAGTTTGACAGTAAAGTTACCCTGTGAAGTGAAGTCCCGACTCTGCTGCATCCTTTCAATATAAACTGCTTTATTACAGCATTGCTGCCCCGGTGGTCCAGTCCCGCCTGCGGGGACTAATCCATCTAAGCCACAATACCACCGACCACCGGAGGACTGTGGCAGCGCTGGTGAGCATCACCAGACTCAGCAGGTGGCGTCACGAAGACAACAACTTATCTACTTTATTAATTTCCTTTATTATTCAGTTGACCACCAGGGCCACGGCCTCGGGCAAACCACCCGTGACATCTCCAAGACAGAGCTGAACCCGAGCCCGAGAGCTGAGTATCCGAGCCCTGGGTTCGCGACAGAAAGACTGGAAGGAAAAGCTGTCAAAACCCCAAAATGTCTAATATAAAATGTAACTTTTATAGCTCTATCTACTGAAGCGATCCTCCTCTCCATATCACTGCCTCTGTGAAAGAGATGAACCAGTGCTGCCTCATGTTTCCATCATGAAAGTGGTAGCATAACACACAGTACAGAAACACTAATTGACGAGCAATATTTTTTGTGCGGGCACATATAAAAGACTGGGGAGGTTAAAGTAGTGACAGTAGAAAACAGTATATTGCAGTATATGGCCCTCTTTTATATTTTTCAAAGTTGGGTATATGGACTCCAGTTCTGAGAGATACAAAATAACTAGATAGAACGTTGTGTCCTTCCTAGCTGTACATCACTACCCTTCCCTCTCCATAGAGTATAATTGGAGCAGATACCGACTGTGACAACCCAGTGCTCAGCGACAGGAACAGTTATGACTGTACAGTCAATAAAAGCGGCAGGACACTGCTGAACCTATGCCTAAGCCTGAGACTTTGTATCCTCAATGGATGCACCAATGGAGACTCATTGGGAAGACATATGTGGCACCCCTGCAGGGGATTTCCACAGGTTACACTGGTGCAAGGAAGGACTGACACCTTGGTTTGTTCAGCACACAACATCTTCCACTCCAGACCTGAAGGGGGAGCTCTACTGGCTGCATTAAGTCAGTTCCCCTTTAATGAGATCCAGGCTGAGAGGAGGAGACAGTTGGTCCTAGGAGACAGTTGCTAGGCAGTGAGTTCGTGTGAGGAGAGGAAAGAGGAGGAGGCTGAGCTGCTGGTCTCTGGAAAAGACAGATGCCAGGACCAGAAGGGACCATTTTGTCAGCTGTTCACACCCCAGGGAAGGGGCCGGAGGCAAGGAGAAGAGGTAGGGAATAAGAAGAGGGACTAAAAGATATTCCCCCTTGAGGACAACCGGACACTGGAGTCCGATGCTGTGGGCTTGTATAGCCACAGTAAAAAAAACCAGCAATTTCAGGTGAAGTTTAGCCCTGAAGGAAGAGAATAGAGACATTAAAAACTAACCAAACAGAGGACCAGGGGCCACAGGATAAACCGGGTTCCCGCAGAAGGGCCTGATTGTTAGTTTTAGACAATAGAGAATTGGAGAGTTCAAACTCAGGCAAGACTCATCCCTCAAGAGAAAGAATAGAGATAAAGGAGGCCTCATATCTTTCTAAGGAGTTGATCCTAAATTGCACCAGGGACCCGGTTATTACTCAGAACTGTACCTGTTTTGTGAATACAGTAAAAGGTACCGGAACAACTATCCCTGTGTGTATGTGTGACTGTTCATCGGCTATAACCCACCATCTTCCTCCTTCACTGCCCTCCCTCACCATCTTCCTTTATTGCTGCCCTGAGGTAAAGCTCCACTTGTGGGGAGCTGTACCACACTTTGCTGCCCCCTCCATCACCTCGGCGGCCGGCTGGCAGCGCCGGTACCACCTTACCGGACACCACAGGTGGCGTCACGTCCCCCTGTAAATAATTCCCTCATCCCCTTCAAATGATCCCCAGGGCACGGCACCGGGATACCGACCACCTGTGACTCCCTACTCAGCAGACCGGGTGCACCAAGTACCCCCCACAGCCCTAGCCACATCACATACCCTAAACTCCCATGTGGGCAGCAGTGTGATAGACTCTGCCATTACAGATATAGAGCCTACAAATATTGGCGCCCTCATAGTCACTCCACAAACACACCTGCAAGACCACAACCAACTGCTTCTATACATCAAATCCACAAACAAATCATCCTCACAAACCGCGCAAACGACTGGCCTCTTTAGCCTGCCGCCATCCTTCAAATGGTCCAATATGTCGGCCCCAAAATATAAAGATGCCATCAATAGACCAGAGATCAAGGAGAAGCTCCAACACTTCCATAATGTGTATGAGCTTAACCCAGAAGGAGTACAACTGGTGGTAAGGGACCATAACAACATTCTCTATGCCATGGCGGAAATGTCCGACCTGAAAAAAAACATCAACAAGAGGCCGAGTAAACCAAATACCAACAACTGGTTTGACAAAGAATGTAAGACCATACAGAAGGCCCTAAGAATGGCTTCAAATAAAAAACAGAGACCCAAACAACCCCACTTTGAGAGAAGCCTACCACACCATACAACGAAGTTACAAAGCCATCCTCAGAAAGAAAAAGCAAAACCACATCTCCACCAAACTCCTCCAACTCCAAGACGCCCTTGAAGACAACAAATTCTGGGAACTGTGGAATCACCTTGGACCTAACCTAAAAAGCAACAGCCTCCACATCCAGAGCGGCAACATCTGGCTCCAGTACTTCAAGGACCTTTACAAAGACATCCCAAGTGAAGACCTGAGCCTGACACAAAAAGAGCTTGTGAAAAAACTGAAAGATTGGTAGGGAAAGAAAAAAGATTTCCAAAATCCTCTGGATACACCAATCACACTGCCAGAAATAACAGAAAGGATCACACAGATAAAAGGTAAAAAAGCCAGCGGTACAGATGGGATCCTCCCAGAAATGCTAAAATACAGCCCGCCAGACATCCTGGTTGCGATAACAAAGCTATTTAATATCATACTGCAGGATGGCTACTTCCCCAAAATCTGGAACCAATGCCTCATAACCCCAATACACAAAAAACGGGGACAAGTACGACCCAGCAAATTACCGGGGATATGTATCAGCAGCAACCTGGGCAAACTCTTCAACAGCATCCTGAACAAGAGGATCCTCACTGAGCACAACGTCCTCAGCAAGAGATAAGCAGGGTTCATGCCGTACCACCGCACCACTGACCACATCTACAGTCTGCGCAGCCTCATCAAGACCTACGTCCACAATACAAAGAATGGGAAGATATATGCTTGTTTTGTGGACTTCAAAAAGGCCTTTGACTCAGTGTGGCACCCAGGACTTTTCCTAAAACTGCTCGGGAGTGGAATAGGAGACAAAACATATGATTTCATCCGAAGCTCCTACACTGAGAACAGCTGCAGCGTGAGGGTCAATGGAAGGAGGACAGCCTATTTCCAACAAAGCCGAGGAGTGAGACAGGGCTGCAGCCTCAGTCCAACGCTTTTTAACATCTACAGCAATGAGCTGGTAGTGGCCCTAGAGTCCTCCTCAGCACCAGGACTCACCTTCCATGACAACCAGGTGAAATTTCTGCTGTATGCCGATGACCTCGTGCTGTTATCACCAACCGAGAAAGGCCTCCAAGATCATCTGATAATCCTAGAGACCTTCAGCAGCACATGGGCAATGCCAATCAACCAGAAGAAAACTAATATCATGGTGTTTCAGAAATGAAAGCAATTGTAGCAGTGGAAGAAAGGGTGGTTGATCGTGTGCTGCCGTCTGGTCAAATTATCCAAGGAGTCGCCAGATGTTGAAAGCAATACCTTTATTGTCTTATGCATTTCGTGGCACTACATACCACTTCATCAGAGATCCAGAAACCTTTCTGGATCTCTGACGAAGTGGTCTGTAGCATCACAAAACGCATAAAACAATAAAGGTATTGCTTTCAACATCTGGCGACTCCTTGGATAATTTGACCAGATGGCAACGCACGATCAACCACCCTTTCTTCCACTGCTGCAATCATTTTCCTTGGGCAGAGTGCTACAAGCTGGTTTCTGCATACTAGTTGTTGTGACTCTCACAACAACAAAAGGTTAGTGCAATTACACGGATACATCCTTGATCACACCCGGATAAGACCCTATGTGCGCTTTTCTGCTTTTTCTTTTTTAGTGTCAGAAAAGAAAGCAGAAACCTGCTGGGCATCCTCCCTTTATGATAGACAACTGTCCGCTTACAGAAACCAACAAGTACACCTACCTGGGCCTAGAACTCAGCCAATCAGGAAGCTTCAAGTAAGCCATAGAGTCACTGAAAGACAAAGCTTCTAAAGGCTTCGATGCCATCAGAAGACGTCTGTGCCACCTCAAGGCACCAGTAACCGTCTGGCTAAAAATCTTTGACTCCATCTTTGCCCCAATCTTTCTATACGGCAGTGAGGTCTGGGACCCAGTGTCATACCCAAACTGGTCAAAGTGGGACGCTGCCCCAACTGAAATATTCCACCTGGAGTTCTGCAAGTATCTTCTCCAACTGCACTGGAGCACGTCAAACAGCGCCTGCCTAGCAGAGCTGGGCAGATTCCCGCTACTCCTCGAGATCCAGAAGAAGGTGCTGTCATTCAAGGCTAATTTACAAAGCAGTAGTCCCAGCTCCTACCATCACAAAGCCTTCCTACACCAGAAAGCCCCAGGAAGCCTCCCAACAAAGTACCCAGAGACAGCCTGACCAAGCCACCAACTCACATGGCCTGACAAAAGGCGAAATCCAGAAGATGGTGCTCAAAGGCAAAGAGGAATATATCAGCATCTGGAGGAACGATATAAACAAATCACAGAAACTGACGATATACCAGAACCTACAGAGGGAGTACAAACTGGCCCCATATCTAGAGAAACTGGAAAACCCCAAAGAGCGACAGATCCTGACCCGGTCAGACTGAGCGCCCACAGCCTACTCATCGAATCCGGGCAGCACCGACAGAACTACAAGCCCAAAGAGAGCAGACTGTGCCAGCAGTGCCCCCAAGAGGCTGAGGCACACTTCTTGCTGAGGTGCTCTAAATACTCCGCAGTGAGGGACACTCACTTCAAGAGACTGTCTGATCTCCTCCCAGACTTCATCTCCATGGAAGAGGAAAGTGCAGCGACCATAGCAGCACAATATGTCAGTGCCTGCCACAGACTAAGAGGAGACTGATATGCCATGGACTTCTGTACCCCACCCAGAACATGTCCCTATCCCCCAACTAAGAGCCTAATATGTCATGGACGTCTATACCCAGTGCTGGACTGGGGTGTCTGGGGCCCACCAGGGAAATTGACTCCAGGGCTCCACCCACCCCAGGGGCCCACCCAGGCCCGCCCATTCTTCAGCTATATGCAAATACCTGTTATCCGTTATACCATTATAGTGAAGTGTGGACTGTAAAACACAGGCGGCTTCTGCACATCACTGTGCGCTCACCATTACTGTCATGTACAATTACTGTAGTTTGCATTAATGGAATTCTTTAGTGAAAACAAGTTATTAGCGATGCACAGGTTCGCTGGGTGATCACTTATCTATTGGCTTAATCCACACCATCAGAAGAATGTGGCACTTTGAGTATTTGGTGAGATTTTTCCCTCAGTATTTGTAAGACAAAACCAGGAGTGGAGCAATCAGAGGTAATGTTTTTTACATTTCTCACCCTCTCCTAGTTTTGCCTTATAAATACTGAGGTGAAAATCTCACCAAATGCTCAACTTGCTTTCTCTGGCGAACCTCTGTAAGGCAGGCTTCACATTTGTGTTCACATTTGCACATACCCATACGCAGTGCCAAACGCAAACACTTTCATGTGAACGCAGCGGTGATTGTCCGCATGCGTTCACATGAAATGTCACTGTGAATGTGCCCGGCCACCCAATCAGCGGCGGCGGCGGCTGGGAGGCGGAGATCAGTGGCGGAGATCTCCTCCCAGCCGCCGCTGATCTCTTCCTCCCTGACACTGGTTTAAAATTGCCGGTGGGAAAGCCAGCGGTAAAAACACTTCACCGCTGGCTTTCCAGCCGCCTATTTCAAACCAGCGGCAGCGGCGGCAGGGAGGAAGAAAGAAGATGACAGAAGAAGAGGAAAGAAAAGGAAAGAAAAGGAAAGAAAATGAAAGAAGAAGAAAGAAGAGGAAAGAAGGAGAAGAAAGAGGAGGAAAGAAGAAAAAGAAAAAAGAGGAAAGAAGAAGAAAGAAGAGGAAGGAAGAAGAAAGAAGAAGAAGAGATCGTAGATCACCTGTAGATGACCTCAGAGGAGGTCATCTTCCTCTGTGCCTGTGCGCTTGCCAGCAGATGGCAATGTGCACAAATGCACTTTCATTCATTTTTTGTGCGCGGCTGTCTGCATGCGCATAAAGCAAGCACACAGCTACGCACAAAAAATGCAACATTTTATGTTCGCCATGTGCATAAATTATGTGCAGCCGGACGCAAACGCAGCTGAGCCCAGGTACACACAGGAACTATGCGTTCCTATGTTAAACGTAGGAGCGCATAGTGCCTGCACTCAGGTACGCTGCGTTCACAGTGCACATCGCGCGCAAATGTGAACCCAGCCTAACTGCATCTCTGCTGCTGTGTCTCAGGATGCGGAGGGGTTAAACATCCAAGTATTTAATATCTATTGGAAATAAAGAAGTTTCCACTTATTGATATCAGATAAAATAAATGACCGACCACAATCCACTCTACCAAGACAATAATACCAGATAGAAGGCAGAAATACCACCACACCGTGACCAGATCATATATTACCACCATGTAGTTCCCAAATAATGCCACATACAAGGCACAAATACCGTCACACCATGACCAAAGCACATAATACCACCACATAGTGATCAAATGCTACCACATACAAGGTATAAATACTGCCACATCGTGAGACCACATATTACCACCACATAGTGACCGAATAATACCACGTACAAGGGACAAATACTGTCATGTCATGACCAAACCACATAATGACACCACAGTGACAAATAATACTAAATTAATAAAAATGTAAAAAAGCTCTGTATATTGGGTCAGTTAATGGTAATACAGTGATCACCAGTGACATTATACACAGGAGTTCTGTATATAGTGTACAAGTTATACAGTCATCACCAGTGACATTATACACAGAAGCTGTGTACAGTTGTGGCCAAAAGTATTGACACCCCTGCAAGTCTGTCAGATAATACTCATTTTCTTCCTGAAAATGATTGCAATCACAAATTCTTTGGTATTATTATCTTCATTTAATTTGTCTTCAATGAAAAAACACAAAAAGAATTGTCCTAAAGCCAAATTGGATATAATTCCACACCAAACATAAAAAAGGGGGTGGACAAAAGTATTGGCACTGTAAGAAAAATCATGTGATGCTTCTCTAATTTGTGTAATTAACAGCACCTGTAACTTACCTGTGGCACCTAACAGGTGTTGGCAATAACTAAATCACACTTGCAGCCAGTTGACATGGATTAAAGTTGACTCAACCTCTGTTCTGTGTCATTGTGTGTACCACATTGAGTATGGAGAAAAGAAAGAAGACCAAAGAACTGTCTGAGGACTTGAGAAACCAAATTGTGAGGAAGCATGAGCAATCTCAAGGCTACAAGTCCATCTCCAAAGGCCTGAATGTTCCTGTGTCTACCGTGCGCAGTGTCATCAAGAAGTTTAAAGCCCATGGCACTGTGGCTAACCTCCCTAGATGTGGATGGAAAAGAAAAATTGACGAGAGATTTCAACGCAAGATTGTGCGGATGGTGGATAAAGAACCTCGTCTAACATTTAAACAAGTTCAAGCTGCCCTGCAGTCCGAGGGTACAACAGTGTCAACCCCTACTATCCGTCGGCGTCTAAATGAAAAGGGACTGTATGGTAGGATACCCAGGAAGACCCCACTTACCCTGAGACATAAAAAAGCCAGGCTGGAGTTTGCCAAAACTTACCTGAGAAAGCCTACAACGTTTTGTAAGAATGTTCTCTGGTCAGATGAGACAAAAGTAGAGCTTTTTGGGAAAGGCATCAACATAGAATTTACAGGAGAAAAAAAAGGCATTCAAAGAAAAGAACACGGTCCCTACAGTCAAACATGGCGGAGGTTCCTGATGTTGTGGGGTTGCTTTGCTGCCTCTGGCACTGGACTGCTTGACTGTGTGCTTTGGCATTATGAAGTCTAAAGACTACCAACAAATTTTGCAGCATAATGTAGGGCCCAGTGTGAGAAAAGCTGGGTCTCTCTCAGAGGTCATGGGTCTTCCAGCAGGACAATGACCCAAAACACACTTCAAAAAGCACTAGAAAATGGTTTGAGAGAAAGCACTGGAGACTTCTAAGGTGGCCAGCAATGAGTCCAGACCTGAATCCCATAGAACACCTGTGGAGAGATCTAAAAATGACAGTTTGGAGAAGGCACCCTTCAAATATCAGGGACCTGGAGCAGTTTGCCGAAGAAGAATGGTCTAAAATTCCAGCAGAGCATTGTAAGAAACTCATTGATGGTTACCGGAAGCGGTTGATCGCAGTTATTTTGGCCAAAGGTTATGCAACCAAGTATTAGGCGGCCGTCACACGGTTCAATATTGCTAACGATATTGTTTAAGCGATCTCCTTTTTGATCGCTTAAGCGATATCGTTTGTGCGTCGCTGCGTGCAATCAAGTGATTTTACAATGTAAAATCGCTTGATCGTGACATCGCAGATATGAGAGCCGGAGCTCATATCAAGCGATCATCGCTTGTTCAATCTGCTTCATCGGGGTGTATGACACCACGATGAACGATCTCCCAGCGGCAGAGCCAAATGCTGGGAGATGGTATCTATGGTAAACGTCGGGTTACTAAACGCCGTGTGGCGCCTAGTAACCCAAATGTGTGCCATAGTTACCAGCGATCTCTCTGGCCCACATCGCTGGTGAGTCTGTCTGTGTGACAGCTCACCAGCGATGTGAGCGATATCGTTAGCGATCGCGCGTGCACGTGATCGCTAACGATATCGCTCACGATATTGTAGCGTGTGACGGCCGCCTTAGGCTGAGGGTGCCAATACTTTTGTCTGGCCCATTTTTGGAGTTTTGTGTGAAATGATCAATGTTTTGCTTTATGCTTCATTCTCTTTTGTGTTTTTTCATTTAAGACAAATTAAATGAAGATAATAATACCAAAGAATTTGTGATTGCAATCATTTTCAGGAAGAAACTGAGTATTATCTGACAGAATTACAGTGGGTGTCAATACTTTTGGCCACAACTGTATATAGTGTCAGTGTACAGGTAATGCAATTATCACCATTGACATTATACACAGGAACTCTGTATATAGTGTCAGTGTACAGGTAATGCAATAATCACCATTGACATTATAACAGGAAGTCTGTATATGGTGTCAGGGTGTGTGTATAGGTAAAACATGTCTTCTCCCCCACGTTCCATATAGCTTCTCCTCCCCATCCATCCATGTACCTTCTACCCTCTATCCCCCAATCCATCCATGTACCTTCTTCCCCAACCAAAACCATCCATGTACCTTCTACCCTCACCATCCATCTTCTCCCCCCTTTTTCATGCCGCCCACCATCCATCCAACCCGTTCCCTACCCTTTTCCATGCTGACCCCCCATCCATCCATCCATCCTGTTCCCCTCCCTTTTCCATGCCGCCCCACCCCACTTCATCCTCCATTCTGCCCCCTCTTCTGGCTGCCCCATCCTCCATCTATCCCATTCTGCCTCCTCTTCTAGGCACCCCATTCATCCATCCATCTCACTCTGTCCCCCCAGGCTGTAATCTTCGCTGTAACAGCGCCTACCTGACCCACACTACTTATCCCGGCAGCTTCTTCCTCTGCAGCTCCCGGTCTCCCGCTTGCTGGCACCAGGAAACTTCTTCCTCTGCAGCTCCATAGTCTCCATCACCACACCAGTGCATCTAGACAGCAGGCACCCAGCTGCTTCTTCCTCTGTGGCTCCCGGTCTCCAGCACCAGGTACCCGGCACCCAGCAGCTTCTTCCTCTGCGGCTCCCAGTCACTGGCACCAGGGACACGGCACCAGGCAGCTTCTTCCCTGCAGCTCCCAGTCTCCGGCACAGGTACCCGCCACAGGCACCCGGCAGCTTATTCCTCTGCGGCTCCCAGTCTCTGGCACCAGGGACCCGGCAGGTTCTTCCTTGCGGCTCCTGGACTCTGGCACAGGGACCCAGCAGCCCTATCCTTTCGCATCGGGTCTCTGGCACCAGATACACTGCACTTCTTCCATGTGGCTCCTGGGATCATCTGGCGCCAGGCATCCGGCAGCACCAGGCACCCACACACAAGACAACACAGGCACCCGCGCCCCCGGCAGCACCAGGCACACCAGGGCCCGGCACACCAGGCACCACCAGGTCTGGCGCACCAGCACCACCAGGGGCCGGAGCACCAGACACCACCAGTCACCCAGGTCCCGGCAGCACCAGGCACCCCAGGCACCTGTCA
Organism: Allobates femoralis; assembly: GCA_033576535.1. NCBI lineage: Eukaryota > Metazoa > Chordata > Amphibia > Anura > Aromobatidae > Allobates > Allobates femoralis. The sequence continues at coordinate 145,479,992 of JARQOC010000009.1, forward strand.
GCAGCCAGGCACCAGGGCCCCGGCAGCACCAGACACCACAGCACCTTGCAGCACCAGACACCACGGCACCACGCAGCACCAGACACCACCAAGCACCCAGGGGCCCGGCAGCACAAGGCATCTGGCAGCACCAGGCATCCGGCAGCACCAGGCACCAACAAGCACCCAGAGGTCCGGCAGCACCAGGCAACAGGGGCCCGGCAGCACAGGCACCCAGGGGCCCGCACCACCAGGAACCAGGGGCCCGGCAGCACCAGGTAACCAGGGGCCCGCACCACCAGGCACCCAGGGGCCTGACAGCACCAGGCACACAGGGGCCTGCACTAACAGGCACCCAGGGGCCCGGCAGCACCAGCCACCCGCACCACCAGGCACCTGGCAGCACCAGGCACCCAGGGGCTCGCACCAACAGGCACCCAGGGGCTTGGCATCACCAGGCATCCAGCAGCACCAGGCACCCAGGGGCCCTGCAGCACCAGGCACCAGGGGCCTGCACTACCAGGCACCAGGGGCCAGCAGCACCAGACACACAGGGGCCCGCACCACCAGGCACACAGGGGCCCAGCAGCACCAGGCACCACCAGGCACCCACACCACCAGGCACCCAGGGGCCTGGCAGCACCAGATACCACCAGGCACCCGGCAGCACTAGGCACCCAGGGGCCCGCGCACCAGGCACCTGCACCACCAGGCACCCAGGGGCCCGGCAGCACCAGGCACCTGCACCAACAGGCATCCAGGGCCCCGGCAGCCACTTGGCATCCAGGGCCCGCACACCAGGCACCCAGGGGCCTGGCAGCATAGGCACCCAGGGGCCCAGCAGCCCCAGGACACCCAGGGGGCCGCTGCTAGCCACCACAGGACTCCTAGCCAGCAGCAGCACAGAAGGGATGGTAGAGCACTGTCTGGGACCCTTGGCCCCAGGCTGGTGACTGAGAAGCCCATCTGTTCAGTCACCAGTTCCCTCACTGCCCCCTTCCATACTCAAGCAGCGCTGTTCAGCTGCTGCAGCCTGGCCTGGGGCAACACCAGGTCCGTCCCCTGCAGCGCGATAAGCTCAGGAAGGTGGCAGTGTCTCAGGACATGACATCATCCCCTGAGACTGTCTGACTTCCTGCGCACGTGTCGGCGCTTATCGCACTGCAGAGGAGTTCAGAGTGGCACTGTGACAGCAGGCAAAGCAGGGAGATCGCTTTGCCTGCATTGCCGCTGCAAAGAGGGCACATCATAATCATATCGGCAGTGCGCCTATATGGTTAGCGATATTACAGGACGGGGGCCCTTACCTCTCCATACAGGACACAGGGGGGATAGGGAGCGGGGCTTGGGGGCATGCCATCAAGTCTCAGGATTCTCCCAATCCTCTGGTGGGCTAGTCCACCCCTCTCTATACCCCACCCCGGACATGCTCCTACCCTCTAAAAGGATCCTGATATATCTGGGCCTTTATATGCCTCCCTACTCCCCACTCCCTAACCCCATCCCCCTATTTCTACCATTTGCTTTGGCAATGCTAATATGTACTTAGTCCTGCCAATAAAGCTCATGTGAATGAATTTGAATAGGAGGTGTCCGACACCTCACTGTGCTCCTTGACCGCTTGTTTTGATTAAGACAGATCTGAGTTGAAGATTAGATCATTCAGAGGTGAGGGGAAGTGGTTTATAAATGAAGAAAGAAGCAGACTACTCTGATAAGATACAATACAAAGTTTCTTATACTTTTTCACTATTGAGTTATATAAAGTTTATTAAAACGACAGTGACAATTCTTTTTCTCAGCCCATCCACTCCTACTGGGCCTCAAAATTAAGTCTTTGCATGTGGAAAACAGAAAATCATAAATGATGATTCACAATGATGACATTTGCTTGGTACTCAAGGAATTGTGTGATTCACTGTTAAATGATAGAATAAAATGATTCGCCTTACCACTAAAGAATGTGTTTTTCTAAAGACATCCCATCTTGTCTGACCACTTCTGGATCTAGTACTGGACATTGTCTGTTCTATCACCAGCTCTCTCTGCTCTTCAGAGTGCTAGTTTTTGTGGCACCTCTGACCAGTGGCGTAACTTCAGGGCCAGGGGCCCTGATGCGAAAGCTCCAACAGGGCCCCCAATTATTGCAAATCTTTAATAGTATTAGTCTTTTTCTATAGGCCAAAGAGACTTTTGGGGCCCCCTAGGCTGCAGGGCCTGGGTGCGATCGCAACCCCTGCACCTGTTGTAGTTACGCCCCTGCCTCTGACCCTCATGTTCTTTGGCCTTATAGACCAGCTCACATGGCAGAACCCTATCTGAGAATTCAGGCAGTTAACTTCACACCTTCACTGTTTTTGCTTCCTTGTGTCACCTCTGCTACACTTTGAAAATATGCTTCCTGGCCAACCCAGCTCTGTTACAATGCTGGGCTTTGCTGCAACTTCACTAGTGTGAATATTGACTTAGAGGTACTCCACACACAGCAACATCGCTAGTGACATCACTGCAACGTCACAGGTTTTGTGACGTAACAGCGACTTCGCCAGTGACCTCGCTATGTGTGACACGTAGCAGTGATCAGGCCCCCCGCTGTGAGATCGCTGATCATTACAAATCGTTCAGGACCATTTCTAGGTCGTTGCGCTCCCGCTGGGCAGCGTGCATCGCTTTGTTTGACAGGGACAATAACCAATGATCTCAATACTACGCCCGAGAGTGACAGGCTCCAATGATCGCCGTATTGTTTCGTATCATTGCTGCGTCGCTGGTGAGATTTGACTGTTTGACATCTCACCAGTGACCAGGTAGCGACACTCCAGCGATCCCGGCCAGGTCAAATCGTGGTCGTGATAACTGGAAAGTTGTAGTGTGTAAAAGGGCCTTAAGGCAGCTCTGCTATGTTGCTGGGCTACAACTTTTCTATATAAGCCTCCTAACATACCCAAATCTGCTTCCTGTGGCTATATTCACCAAGCAGGGAAGTTACAATCATGGTTGCAGAGAATGCGACTGCACAAAAACTACTAGAAAAAAGCAGCATCAGAAAGACTTACCATCGATGCCAAAAACGAAAACCAACAACACACTGAATGTGACTGCGCCTGAGCCCATGCTGCAGGGGGCCCCAGTACCTATTTTTGCTAGATGTGAGTATAATGTGATGTGTTGGTAATGTGCAATGTGACTTGTGATGTGATGCATTGTACTTGTTTGCATGTATAATGTGTACCACTGCCATGTGATGGGCTTTGTTCTGCCAGGCAACAGGTAGTGAGTTGGTATTGACAGAGTCACTGTTTAGGACAAGCTTAGAATGAGAGAGGCTAGGTGTAGAGTTTCTTGTCAAAGATCAAATAGGGCTCAGCTTGTGATATTGGCAGACCTATGGTCTGGTTAGTCGACAATGCCGCATGACATGGGTGTCCTCTAAAGTGAGAGGTGACCAAGGCAAAGGATAGCTAGATTCAAAGTATTGAGAGGGAGAGATTGTCCGAGTTACAAAGTAATTTTTGCAGTCGGGTCGGAGAACTACCTGAGGAACTAAGTGATCGAGTGGAAACGGGTCCTTGGACTGGATGCCTAGCAGTACAGCCCAGAGTTTACAACTCTTAAAGGTAATGACCCAGGAGGGAACAGAAGGTTAGTTGAAGTGAGTGCCATGGGTCCGACCATATTGGCAAAACATTCCCTTTAACAGTAGAATAAGATGTGGAACTGTCTGCTTCATCTGTAATGTATGTGACCTGACTGTCTCACCAATCTCCATGTACAGGACTATACTACTGTGCCATGGGCCTGCCTCCGCTTCTTCAGTCTTTCTACACTGAGTTTCCAGCCTCAACAGCCTTAATTTCTCCAGCTACGATTCTGTGTCTACAGCCATCATCCCACTCATCCGAACTAAGGGCTTTGAAGGTCAACTTCGCCTGATGACAGATGACAGGGCCTTTCTGGCCATGCATGCACAAACACTTCTAATTTAGTTTAGGAAGATAATTTCTGATCCACGACACCAATACTCAAATTGGAAAATCCAAGATTATATAAAAGCATTTCCTGACCAGCAGGTGGCGCATTTCTAATATTCATAACAAGTGTCTACAGCTTTAGTCATCTGTGACAACACAAAAGCAGGGCAGGATTTGGTCGAGATAACCTCATGGTTTAGATTGTGCCAACAATAAGAACCTTAGCATATTCAATGCTCATAAAAAAGCTATGCATACACACTGGAGCTTTCTGTGGGTTTTTGTGGATGTTTTTTTTTCTTCATTCTGCAATATCTTGTATGCAACAATGTTTTAAATTTGGGGTTGACACTATCTTCTAATTAGTGATAAGTACGAGAGCTGCAAGATGAAGTACAAGGATTCCTAATTAAAGGGATTGTCTGGTCATTAAATATTGAGAATTATATATAAAGCATTGTTCCAAGAGAGACAGCTTTACTCATGTATGTAAAGTGCTATGGAATTAATAGGACTAAATAAATGAATAAATATTATTATTATTATTATTATTCATATCAGATTAGTCGAGGTCTGAAAACCGACAACTCCACCAATCAGCTGTGTTTTTCTGCTGCAGCCGTCTGATGAATGAAGGTGAATAATACAGCTTCATTCCATGTGTAGTGGCTGCTGCCATGTACTGCAGAACAGCTCCTATGTCATACCTGCAGCCACCACTACACACTGCTGCTTTGTTCAAAGTATTTTTACAAGGCAGTGTTGGAGCACGGCCACAGTCACGGGTCCAAGCTCAATATTCAAGGAAGGTAGCAGATCAAGACAAAGGGATTAGACAAATAGCTCGTCAGAAGGTCAAAGGTGGGGTAACAGTGGATCAGAGACTAAGGCTGGCTTCACATTGGCATTCCCCTCCACAGCGTTCTGCAGAGGGGAACCGCCATGTGAGCGCAGGCAACGCAAGTGCCTATCTTTATAATGGGGACGCACGGTGCTGCGCTTGACTGCACATGACCGTGCGCACCCATTCACTGCCATATGTGATTTGTATGCAGGCGGACGCCTGTGCACAAATCACACACTCTCGTCCGTACCAGAAATGCAACATGTCGCATCCTTGGTGCGGACGAGACTGTGTGATTTGTGCGCAGGCGTCCGCCTGCGTACAAATCACATATGACAGTGAATGGGAGCACACAGTCATGTGCAGTCAAGCGCAGCACTGTGCGTCCCCAGTATAAAGATAGGGGCTTGGGCTGGCTGCGCTCACATGGCGGTTCCCCTCCGCAGAACACTGCGGAGGGGAACGCCAATGTGAAGCAAGCCTAAGCACAGGAACGCAAGGCAAAAAGCCAGCTAAATAGCCATGTAATCACTCCAAACAGGAGACACACAGAGGAAACCCACATGTGTCCTGGCCCTGATTGGGCCCCAGCCTCCGATTGGACAGCTGACCTTTCTATCACTATACAGACAGCTCAGCATGCACCCCCTCCAGTTGGAGAGCTACATCCAGACACATCTATAGGAGAAATCATGACAGTTCCCCCCTCTTTTATGGGGCTCCCAGACCCCAGGTTTCCCAAGAAATCTATTATGGAAGTCATTGACGACATGATCAGTCTTCACAGAACAAATTGGCACTCAGGATCTCTCCTTAGGTTCATATCTCTTCCAATGAACAAGATATTGGAAATCATTTCAGACCCTGTGGGAATCCACGATCCTCTGCACCTCTTATGCTAAACCTCCATTGATAGAAACAGGAGGGATGTAGATGAGATATACAACACCAACAGAACAAACTCTTTCAGCAGAGATATGTTAAACGTATTTGAGATGCGAAGAGTTGGAGGAATTCTTAATCTAAAGGCCACAGGATTCACAACCTCCAGAATCTCATACAGCCAAATCATTTAGGACCCAACTTCGCTAATGTTATTTTTATTCCTCATGTAAAGCGCCATGGAACCTAATGGCGCTATATAAATAAATAAATAATAATAATAATAATCTTGAGATTTTTGAATGATTACCAACTCTTATCACCTACATTGAAGAAGGAACCTGAAGAATGTTTAAGACTTCCATTATTGGCAAAGCTAGGCAATCTCAATATTCTTAACGTTAATATTCAACTCCATTACACCCTGAACTCACCCTAGAGAATTCACCAAAATGTGAATGAAAACCATAATTGCAAAAAAAGACGAGATTCCTGTGGACTGATTGACCTGACTCTTAAAAGTGAACTCAGCAATAGGTAAATATGAGGACCAGTCCTCCCGCAGAGCCGCAAAAACACCTTAAAATTCATTCCATTGATCGATTGGTTATTTCTGTTTGAGCATTGCTTTCAGGGTGGTAGGCAGAGGAAAATTACAACTCAATCCCCAATTTCCTACAAAGCACGCTCTCCAGAATTTGGATACAAATTGCACCCCCATCAGATACAATATTCAGAGGAATTCCATGCAGTCTCATCACACGATTGATAACCAACCTGTAAAGTGTCTCAGCATTTGATAAACCTGATAATCAAAGAAATAACACATTTTTCCATCAGATAAAGGCAAATCCGTGACGAAATCCATGGAAAAATGAGTCCATGATATTTCTGGAATTGGCAATGAAGCCGATTCTCCAGCTGGCCGGTTTGACAGACTTTACGGGGTGCACAAACTTCCCAAGCAGATATAAAATCTTTAATATCATTAAGCATGGATGGCCACCAGCAATAGCTTTCTGCATAGCTGTGACCTTATGGTGACCACTCAAGATGGAATCATGAAATTTCTGCAACAGACATAATCTTAGGTACACAAGCAGCAATAATTTGGACCCTGGAGTATTGGAAGGAGCCAACAACTGGACTTCATAGATCTCTGCCTCCAACATTGAGGATACCATAGAAACCACAATACTCTTAGGAAGAATGGTGAATGGAGGTTCTGAAGGAGAAACTGTATCAAAGCTGCATGACAAAGTGTCAGCCTTCACATTCTTGGACTCCAGCCTGAATGGGATAGAAAAAATAAGTCTAGAGAATAATAAGGATAATCTGTCTTGTCTTGGGGTCAACCATTTGGCTGACTCAATAGGTAAGTTTTTATGATCTGTCACAACTTGATGACTAGATCCCTCAAAAACATTTTTCCATTCTTCAAAAAATAATGGTTTAGTACCATGTTAGCCAGTTGAAAAAATGTTGATTGCCCTCACTGGGAGAAACAAGATAATAATGTTGTAGTTGTGATACCTTTTAATGGCTAACAAAAATAAAATAAGTGATGTTACAAGGCGAGCTTTCGAGACGTCTTCGGTCCCTTCATCAGGCATGGTATGGCAAAATATTTAAAGGGAACCTGTCACCTCCTTTGGGCATTCTAAACGGCAAGACTTCAGGCACTGTGTATCTTCAATTGAGCACAGTGACCCGCTCCACTGCACAGGTGCAAGAATACACCTCTCGATCAACGCCCATACACAGGACGGGCTGGAATTTAAAAAGAGCGGGGGCGGCTATTCTAGAGGGATCCATGCCGGACCTTTTCAGCGCTGATTACCATATAGTGTGGGACATAATAAAAGTGCATTTCTCAGGTATGCAAGGAGACATCTGGGCACATAGAGGGGTTACAGGAACCCCTATTACGGCATGTTACAGTTGGTGGGCACAGTTTAGAATGCCAAAAGGGGTGACAGGTTCTGTTTAAAGAAATACAAATATATACACGCACAACCAGTGCAGATGCCAGTTAAAATAAATGGACATTTAAATAAATAAACAAACAGAGCCTAGAGAGGATCTTTAATCCTTTCAATTTATTAAATGCCCCAATAGCATCCGGCGACCAAACTCCAAGATCTGCCCCCTTATGTGTCAGATCAATAAAATGTTTAATGATCTGAGAAAAACCCATTATAAATTTAGTATAGCAATTGGCGAATCCTAGAAACTGTTGCAAAGTTTTAAGGTCCAGAGATTGGACACAATCTATTCTGGCCTTCACCATCCCGGGATCCATCTTAAACTCTTCAGCCGATACAATTGACGCTCCCCGTGGGAGTCGTGGGGTACTCGGAGCCGGGCCGGGGCAATGTCGTCGGGGAATAGGGATGTCACGGTGGCGTGACCCGGTCCGTGGCCCAGGAGCGGTCAATAAAAAGGGAAAATAGTTCATGAGATAGGGGATTTATAGAGATTTAGGGGTTGTTGTCGTGACGCCAACCGTGGTGTTTGGCTATTGATGGCCGACGCTGAGGATCAGGACCTCTGGGGATGGTGGAATGGCAGCTGTGGTGGTTTCGCTCCCCAATGGTGGAACGGTTCCCCAGGGCATCCGGGGTAGAGGTCTTGGTGATGGAGGGCCAGTGGGGCTTATCTGGCTGCAGGGAGGGATCAGAGGAGCACACATGCAGGACCATGTGGCCTGCACAGCTTATCAGTCTACCGCTCCTGAGGCGGGAAATGGACAGTCTCACACGCAGTTCTGTGTTCCAAACCCGGTATACTTAGCTTTTACTCTGCTAGCACCACAGGGTACACTTCTGGTTCAATTGCAGTCCGGATAGTCCTCGGCAACCAGGATGGCTTGTCCAGTACACCCTCTTCGTGTTCCTTACTTCTCAGGTTGTTCTGACTCCTGCTTGCGCCTCCGCACACAGTGCCCCAATCCAGCAGCAATGGGTCCTGTCAGGCGATCGGCCGTGTCCCCTGGCCCTAGTAAGGCTACCTTCTCGGCGGATGTGTTGGGAGTTGGCCACAGCTCCTCTAGATCTTGTGGCCTTGGTTGGAGCATAGAGTCTCCTTGCCACCTTCAGGGCCGGTCCTCTGGTTCTCAACCTGCCCTTCCGCTTCACTTCAGATTTGGGCGCATGGGTGGATCGCTCACTGCCCGCGCCCCTAGGGCTCCCTCCGTCTCTATGCAGTCTGTTTTGGGACCCAGGACTAGCCTCATCTCCGCTTAAGTCCTCCAGGTCCTTCTGCTTTCGCTGCTTCCACCTTCTGACCAAGTACACTACCGTTCAAAGGTTTGGGGTCACCCAGACAATTTTGTGTTTTCCATGAAAACACATACTTTTATTTATCAAATGAGTTGGAAAATGAATAGAAAATATAGTCCAGACATTGACAAGGTTAGAAATAATGATTTTTATTTCAAATATTAATTTTCTCCTTCAAACTTTGCTTTTGTCAAAAAATGCACCTTTGCAGCAATTACAGCATTGCAGACCTTTAGCGGGCACTATTTAATGAAGCTGCCAGATGAGGAACTGTGAGGCTTCGATTTCTCAAACTATAGATTCTAATCTCAGTTGTCCAGCGGAGCCTCCCACTTCTCTTTCTACTCTGGTTGGAGCCTGTTTGTGCTCTCCTCTAAAGGGAGTAGTACACACTGTGGTAGGAAATCTTCAGTTTCTTGGCAATGTGTCGCATGGAATAGCCTTCATTTCTAAGAACAAGAATAGACTGTTGAGTTTCACATGAAAGTTCTCTTTTTCTGGCCATTTTGAGATTTTCATAGAACAAACAAATGTAATGCTTCACTTTCTCAACTACTGTAGCTCCAAGGAAGGTCAGTTTTATAGCTTCTCTAATCAGCCAAACCATTTTCAGCTGTGCTAACATACTTGTGTAAGGGTTTTCCAAACATCCATTAGCCTTCTTATACAGTTAGCAAACACAATGTACCATTAAAACACTGGAGTGGTGGTTGTTGGAAATGGGCCTCTATACACCTATGTACTGTAGATATTGAATTAAAAATCAGACATTTGCAGCTAGAATAGTAATTTACCACATTAACAAAGCATAGGGTGTATTTCTGATTTATTTAATGTTAACTTCATTGAAACAAAATGTGCTTTTCGTTCAAAAATAAGGACATTTTTAAATGACCCCAAACTTTTGAACGGTAGTGTACTTCATGTTGTTCTTCCTTCCTATCTCCTCTCCTACTTCCTGACTGCTCCTCTACTAACTTTTCACCCTCTACCTCTCTCCCCGCAGTCCCGCTGGCTACCTGGGCCCTCCCCCTATCGAGTCCACCCACCGTCCCCAGAACCGGGTGTGTTGAGTGTTTTTGTGGGTGTCTGGACTTACCATGCTGTTTACTGAGAACAGGAATACCACACCCGTGGATTGGGTGCAGTATCCCTCTGTGGTGACCAGACTGCAGGGGTGCCACACAATGAACCCCAGGAACGATATTTCTTGCACAGAAAAAGTACGGTACATTTCTCCAACTTAGTCAACAAAGAATTTTCTCTAAGAGTTTGTAAATAAAAAGGGACATGTTCATAGTGTGAATCCAGATCAGGCGAAAAAATGTAAATATAATATTTATTCATTTATATAGTGCTATTAATTCCATAGTGCTTTACATACATTTTGCAACCCTGTTCCTCTTGGGGCTCACAATCTAAACATCCTATTAGTATGTCTTTGAAATGTGGGAGGAAACTAGAGTGCCTGGAGGAAACCCATGTAAACACAGGGAGAACATACAAACTTCTCAAGATATGCTACAATAAACCTTCAAATATAATCTGAAATGATATTCAAAAAGTTTTGAAAGACTGCAGGTGCATTGGATAATCCAAGAAAGATGACAAGATTTTCAAATAGACCCTCAGATTTAAAAAACTCTGTTTGTCACTCATCATCCTTCTGGATGCGTTTCAGATTATAAACTCCTCTAAAATGAAGTTTAGAAAGCCATTTAGCCCCATAAGATGATTATATAGGTCAGGGGTAAGTGGAAGTGGGTATGTATTCTTAATCATAATTTTGGTTAATTCGCAGAAATTGAGGAAAGGATCAAGACCACCATCTTTCTATTTTTCAAAAATCTTTATGAAAATAGCAAACACAAATCAAACATATGAGCAACAAGATAAAGTGAGTATTGCCTATCCAGGCAGGGAAACGCATTAACATATCATGGTCTACATCATTCCATCAACCGGATGACAAGTTACCTAAGATAAACGGAAAGTCATTGCCCACTGCCATACTGCTTATGCAAAATCATGTTACCAATCAAAAGAACAAGCTCAGACCTAAGAAGAGATGAGAAAAGAGAGAACAGAAGTAGATCACACAAGAGAAAAGAAGAAAAGGAGGGGAGGAGGGATGTAGGGTAAGGGGGAAGATGTGGGTGAATTTGCTGAACATTGTAAGTAAGGGAAGGTGTGGGAGCGTGTTCACCCCCATCGCAGGCCGCCAGCAAGTCTGCGCCAGTGCGGTAACACCCAACAATCTAAGAGGTTAACACTGTTTCATAGTCAGGGGGCTGACGAAAAAGGAGCCACGGTGTCCACAGGCGGAAATACTTGTCCATCTGAGCGTCAGAGTGGATAGAAAGTTTGTCCATCCTGCAGAGTAAGTCCATTTCAGCAGACCAATCCAAGATGGAAGGGCAGATAGTGTGACTCACCGTAGCCGGGGTGTGCACGTCTCGGGCTGTCGCTGCTCCCTGTCACGGTACCGGGGCCGAGGCTGTGTGGGCCCGGTGGTCCAGATCAAAACGGTGGCTGAACAGATAAGGGGGTTAATTCTTGTTGTGACGCCACCTGTGGGGGTTCCGGGGAGTTCCCCGGCGCTGCTTGGGCCTCCGGTGGATGGAATGCAGCAAGATGGGAAGCTCCCCACAGGACGAGCGGGGGTCCCCGGAGCCAGGAGCTGCACAAGATGTTGTGAGGCAGCTCAGTTACCTCCTGTATGCGGAGTGAAACAGTTCTTAAGAAACACGGACACCAAAATTCTCTGCAACGGGTCTTTTACTGTAACCAGCAGGTGATACATGGTATACAGGTAACGGGTAACGGACTGGGTGGACTTGGCAATGACCGGTGTTTCTCAGAGCTCCGCGGTGTTCCTCCGTTCTAACTTATTCTAGGTGAGTTGCCGATGTCGCCTTTGAGTGCCAAGGTCGGGTACAAGGGACTACTTCAATGGCCCTGCCGGTGTGTACGTTCCGGTGTGACGGGTAGTCTGGGTGCTTTTTGTGGGTACTCCGCTGGCAAGATGGCTCTGTTTGCGGCGGCGGTGGGGTACTCCTATAGAGCGGTCCCTCCACTCCTGGTTTGCATAGCAGTGATAAACGACTTGCTAGCTTCGGAACCAGTAATCCGGTTGTAGATGGGCACGGGTGTGTTTTGACCCGCATTGAGTCGCCCAGAGTCCGGTTGTTGAGGCACCAGGTAATGGCGCCCAACCAATGGTGGCCTAGGAGCTGCACGGAACTGTGCAGGGCCCCCTCTCCTACGTTCCTCCCGGTCACGTTCTGCTCCTTCCTCCTTCTCCTACATTGCAGACTCCTTTTCTGCACTAACTTCTCCTCTAACACACTACTCCTACACTCCGCCCACCGGGACCTTATTGGCCCTCTATGCTGATGTGCATGTAGGGTATGGAGCTCTGAGTTTTAACCATGTCATCACCTAGTCAGAGAATATTGCAGCTGAAGTCTGGGCTGCAATACACTCCTGTGACGCACTCGTTGCGGGGCGCCACAAGTGGTGCGCCACTTCCTTGGGATTATAGCTCTGGTGGCTGCCATACAGTGATGGAGGAGACCATATTTAATTGCCTTGAAAGAATGAGCCCGGGAGAATGGAGAGGAGACTGATCTGGGGGTGCATTGCACGGCCTCCTCCATGATCTTTGTGTGCATATCAAAACTTTGCGCCATAAGCCAAGTAACATGGGGCATTCCCATCAAATGTGCAGTACAGATCCCACCGCCCGTCCACATCGCCAACAAGAACTAGGAGTGCTTGGGAAATCATATTTCTTTTTAACAAAGAAAAACACAGCAGCTACAGCAGAGGAGGAAAGGTGGATTTGACCTACATGTAAACTTTGACTTACATATTCTTTCATGGTGGTAAATACAGGACCTGACATATTATACAGGCGATCTTTAGATAATATGGCAGTAGGGATGAGATTAATAACAGTGAAATCGGCCATGTGCATCTGCTCCATTCACAAAGGGGCTGCAGAGCTCGATTCCAGAATTTTAGTGTAAAAAAAACATTTGCAGGATCCCTCTGCTGCAAATCGTCAGACTGTCAGCGATCAGTAAAGGGTAAAGGGATCATTACTGTCTTCAGTATAACCTTAGAAGAGTTGTAGTTTTGAATTGCACCAGGCATTTTACCATAAATGCAATAAAATGGTAAAAAAAATGCATTGCCTGTATTGTATTTTGCATTTTGTGTTTACGGCATACATTGTACAGTCAGGATGATTATGACGATGCCAAACGTGTATAGATTCTTTTTTCTTTAAGTGATGTAAAAAAATAAAAATGGGTTTATTTCACTACTATTAGAGGTCCATAAGGTTTTTATTTTCCTGTCAATGCAGCTGTATGTAGGCTTGTTTTATACCCTGATCTAATGGCTTTATTGATCAGTTTTGATTGTTTTTTTTTCCTCTTTAGTGTTTATAGTGTAGGTTAATTAGGATGCAGCAATATACAATGTTTATGTGTTAAGAAATGTAATATTATCAACTATAGTATGTACAACATGTAGAAAATAAATACAATAGTGCACATAATATCACTCCTCCACTCTTCCTTCCCCTCCAGAAATGAATATTTGATGGGATACATAAATGTCAGACAACATATGAACTCTGCGTTACAACAACCTCACCTGGAGTGGAAAATGTGCACGTTTTATTGACGCACATTGTAAGGTGGTTTCTGGTCTTCTGGTAAAAGTCTACAGTCATTATATGCGACTGCAGACTTCTGAATCCTTACAGTGCGCAGTGCGCTTACTGTCAGGATTCTCCAGTGTTGCCAAGTGTGAGTGTACGATTGTGTAACCACAGATATCCCATTTGCATACATGTGGTCACGTAACAATTAATGAGGCCAAGTGTCACTAGTCAGAATGTAGCTAGAAGTTTGCAAATTGCCACTAATACTGGAGAATCCTGACAGTGACAGACCACATGATGTAAGGGTTCAGAAATCTGCACTCACAAATAGTGACTGCAGACTTTTACCGGGGAACTGGACATCCCCTTTTAAGTTTCTATACTTCTGTAAATAAAATAATAATAAATAACCACCAATATATATATAAAGTTGTCACTGACATACTTACCGTATATACTCGTGTATAAGCCAACCCGTGTATAAGCCTACCCCCCTACTTTTGCCCCCAAAACCTTGGAAAACCTATTGACTCGTGTATAAGCCGAGGGTGGACCCCAGCACAGGTATACAGGCCCCTCCAGTGGTATACAGGCCTCCCCAGTGGTAGTATACAGCAGCCTCCCCAGTGGTAGTATACAGCAGTCTCCCCAGTGGTAGTATACAGCAGTCTCCCCAGTGGTAGTATACAACAGTCTCCCCAGTGGTAGTATACAGCAGTCTCCCCCTGTGGCAGTATACAGCAGTCTCCCCCTGTGGTAGTATACAGCAGCCCCCCCCCTGTGGTATATACAGGCCCCCCTGTGGTAGTATACAGCAGCCCTCCCCCCTGTGGTATATACAGGCCCCCCTGTGGTAGTATACAGCAGCCCTCCCCCTGTGGTATATACAGGCCCCCCTGTGGCAGTATACAGCAGCCCTCCCCCCCTGTGGTATATACAGGCCCCCTGTGGTAGTATACAGCAGCCCTCCCCCCCTGTGGTATATACAGGCCCCCCTGTGGTAGTATAAAGCAGCCCTCCCCCCCTGTGGTATATACAGGCCCCCCTGTGGTAGTATACAGCAGCCCTCCCCCCCTGTGCTATATACAGGCCCCCCGTTGCTGCCGCCGCACACCTCTAAGAGAAGAGCTTTCATACTTATCCTCCTCGCTGTCACCGCGCGCACATCCCCCGCTCTCCTTCCTGCTTGTACCCGGCGTCCATCCACGTGACCGCGCACAAGTAATGACGCCATTACAGGTTCGCGGTCACGTGGATGGACGTCGGATACAAGCAGGAAGGAGAGCGGGGGATGCGCGCGCGGTGACAGCGAGGAGGATAAGTATGAAAGCTCTTCTTTTACAGGTGTACGGCAGCAACGGGGGCCTGTATATAGCACAGGGGGGGGGGCTGCTGTATATACCACTGGGGGAAAGCCGTCACTGACTCGTGTATAAGCCGAGGAGAGCACTTTTCAGCACAAATTTTCTGTTGAAAAACTCGGCTTATACACGAGTATATACGGTACTTGAACACACACCCTCTTCTGCGATATGTATTCTGTTTGTTTATAGTCACCTGGGTGTGATTTAAGACCGATATTGTGCAATTAAAAGGTGGTTTTTTATATTTTAAAGCCAGTTAGTCATCAAAATGTAAGCAATTTTTGTCTTTATTCTGTAATACTGTCTCTGAATTTTATGATATAAAATTGACACACATTTGATTACCTTTTATTTCATGTACAGCATTAATAATTGCATCTTTGTAGGGTAGGCAGCTAATAAAAATTAATCTGCGATTTAATTTAATAATTAATTAATTAAATTTGCTATTTATCAGTGTTATATAATGACATAATAAGTGATTTTCACCATTTTTTTGTTTAAATGTCAGATTTTTTTTAAATGACCAGCAGTATTAGACAGCAGTGGTCACCTAAGAAGACAGCCAAAGCTGTTACTTTAAGAGAAGAAGGGTACAATTACGAGGAAATTGCAGCACAAATTGGAAAAGGGATCTCACGGCCAGCGTTCTCAAAGTGTGTAAATGGTTTTCAGAGACTGGTTCGATAAAGAATAAACCAGGTAGAGGAAGGAAGAAGGCTACCACTCCTCAGACTGATAGAGTAATTGTTAGAATCGCCCTAAATAACAGGAAATCAACTGCTGTTGACATCAACAAGGAGCCTGTCAACATTGGAGTGACAATGTCCGATTGGATGGATAGACGAAGATTGGTAAACGTGGGGTTAAGAGCCAGAACTGTTGTAAATTCTGCTTGTGGGCTCCCTCCTGTGGTTGTGTGGCGCCCCTGCGGCTAGGCGCCGCAGGGTAGTATTGCACTTTATTATTAAATGTGTTTTCTTTTCCCTGTGAGTTGCTAGTTCAGGGTTAAACCTTATGGAGTCTTTATTTACACCCACTTAGGACCACACCACTTAGCATAGCGGGGGCCAGTACTTTGGTAGGTCCCAGGAGGGTGGGGTGAAGCCTAGGATAGAGGAGAGAGAGGAACATTTAGTTTACCTCAGACGGTGCTGGGAAGGCAGGCAGAGAGGTCAGGCCTGACAGTCCAGCTGAGAGGAAGGTGCCCCATCTCTAAGTGGGGACCCAGGACAGAAGGTAACAGACCAGGACTGTTGGAGCCGGCTGGTCTCGTTGGGGAAGCATCGGCATTCCGGATAGCCGAAGTAGTCAGGAGTTTACCGCTGGTTATAGACCGACAAGCTGCGGGCCCAACATAACCGGGTTGTCGTACGCACCACAAGGTACCTCGCCCCTCAGGACCGAGAATTGGTTCAAGACACTACAGAAAAGGGCCATATATGGCAGTGCTGGAAGGAAGCCTTTTTCTTCTTCTTTTCGGGCGTCCTATCCGGACCGGTGGGGCACAAGCCTTATCTGATAGATACAGACCGTGGGACTGGCGGGTAAGCTCTGCGAGGGTGGAGAATAAGGAAGATAAGTTTACCCAGAAAGCCATAGAAGGAAGGACATCCAGAGACTCCATAAGGGGGACCTTGAGCTGGCAACATCCACCCAGTAAACCAAACTGTACCGTGTCTTGTTTATGCCATCAGCCGGTACCCAGTAAAGTGGAGTTAAACTTGAACTGGTTTCCGTTATTCTTCCTCCGCAGCCCAGAGGGCTCAGCATCAACAGCAGCTCAGCAGAGGGGTAAGAACTGCAGAACCACCATCTTCATTACTGCCCTCCCTCACCATCTTCCGTCATTGCTGCCCTGAGGTAAAGCTGCAGCTGGGGGGAGCTGTACCACACTTTGCTGCCCCAACCATCACCTCAGCGGCCGGCTGGGAGCGCCGGTACCATATTACCGGGAACTACAGGTGGCGTCATGTTCCCCTGTAAATAGCCCCTTCTCCCATCATCAACATCCCCCTTCAAATGATCCCCAGGGTACAGCATCGGGATCCCGTCCACCCGTGACTCCCTACTCAGCAGACCCGGTGGCGGAGTACCCCCCTAGCCCTGGCCACATCAGTTGTGCCTGGTAATGCAGTTGATCCTGTTTGCACTCTTGGACAGGTGAATTGGATAATTGCAATTCTGACTGGGGTAGTTAAGGTTGCAGGATTTCCTCAATCCTTGACAGTTGTCAATGTTCCTGGAGGTGTTTCACCTCTGTCTGGTCTCTCCTGCCCTGCTGCAAGACTTCCAAGCTAAGTGTATGGTTTAGTCTTTTTGTGGCACACATGCTGTGTGCTTGTTTTCTGAAATGGTCTATTTCTGCTCAGAGTGCATGCTGTGTTAACTTGCTCTCTGTTAGGAAGTTTTCTTCCCAGGATTTTTGTGATATTCATTTGTTATTGGCTTGATCAGCTTTTTGTGTCAGTATATATATATTGAGAATTGTAGGATTCACAGGACGTTTGCAGATATAGAGGGCGCCGAGTCTTGAGTAGACTCAGGGTATTTTTGTATTATCTGCAGTGCATATTTTTGAAGGAATTTTATACTGACTGCAATAGTATCCTGTCCAGTCTTTATCTATCTAGCTAGAAGTGGCCTCATCTTTGCTTGATTCTTTTTTCTGCCTGAGTGTGTCTTTTCCTCTTACTCACAGTCAATATTTGTGGGGGGCTTGCTATCCTTTTGGGGGTTCTCCTCTGAGGCAAGATAGCATTCCTGTTTCCCTCTTTAGGGGTAGCAAGTTCTCCGGTCGTGTTGAGGTGTCTAGGGTATGGTTAGTCACATCCCACGGCTACTTCTAGTTGCGGAGTTAGATCAGGAACTGCGGTCAGTACAGGTACCACTTCTCCTGTGAATTTTATACAAGCAGCTCCAACGGCACCGGATCATAACACAGAACATCACGTAAAAATCCATTTTTGAATGCCTCACAGCATCAGAAACGTCAGCAGTGGGCCAAAGAACATTCTAAATGGACCATTGAATAATGGAGAAATGTTCTATGGAGCGATGAGACATGCATATCCATCTTTGGCAGTGACGGTGTCTGCTACGTTCAACGACGACCTGGACAGCATTGCTTGCCAGAGTGTACAGTACCCACCATGAAGCATCCTCTGAGTGTTATGGTATGGGGCTGCATGTCCAGAGACACAGTTGGTATGCTGCAGGTAATTGAAGGAACAGTTAATACTGATAAGTACATCAAGGAGGTTCTTCAGCCTTAACTCAATCCTTCGGCATGTGATGTATTTGGTGAAGGGACACCATTTATTTTTGAGCAAGATGGAGCCCCATGCCATACAGCTAAAAAATGTATCTCTTAGTTCAAGAACAATAATGTCAAGTTATTGATTTGCCTAGGAAACAGCCCAGATCTCAATCCTATTGAGAATCTCTGGGCTCGGCTCAAAACAGCAGGATTCAAATAAGCTAGGGGTACTCAGACACCGGGACTGATGGCTTCTTGGATGGGGATCACAGGTGGTTGGGTTCCTGGTTCCGTGCCCTGTTTATCATTTGAGTTAGATGGTGGGGAGGGAATATGTACAAGGGGACGTGACGCCACCTGTGGATCCCGGTAATATAGGTACCGGCACTGCAAGCCGGCCACTGAGGTGATGGTGGGTGCAGCAGAGAGTGGTCCAGCTCCCCACAGGAGGAGCTTTTACCTTAGGGCAGCGGTGATGGAGGATGATGAGGGGGGAGATGAGGGGAGTAGTTGTTGCAGTTTCTTACCCCACTGATGCAACGTTGGTGTTGGTGCTGCAGCCCTCCGGGTACCAGTGAGAAGAATCTCAGAGACTAATTTCAACTCTTGTTTACTGGGTACCAGCAGATGGTAAACATTACACGGTACAGTCCGGTTTACCGGGTGTCTGTTGCTAGTTCAGGGTCTCCCTTATGGAATCTCTAGATATTCCTTCACAAGTCTTTCGGGGTCTAATTAACTCTTCTCTGTCTTTACCACCTTCACAGAGCTCTCCCGCCAGTCCTACGGTCTGTCACTAGTGGCTCAGGTTGGTTCCTTACGGTATGGACGGGAGCAGCAGGAACACACTATTTCTCCTGCCACCGGAATTCAGCCCGCAACCTCCAGTGTCCTCAACCAGTTTCTGTCCTGAGGGGTGAGATGCCCTTGTGGCGTTAACGGCAACCCGGTTACTAAGGGCCCGCAGCTCGTCGGTCTGCGGTCAGAGGTGAACTGCTGACCGCCTTGGCTTCTCGTACTGCCAGTGTTCCCCCAACGTGACCAGCCGGCTCCAACCAGTCCAGGTCCGTTGCCTGCTGTCCTGGGCCCCCTCTTAAAGATGGGGATCCCTTCTGTCAGCGGTACTGTCAGGCATGTCCTTCCTGACTGCCTTCCCACTGTCAGCACTGTCTGAGGTAAACTGTCACTCACTCTCACTACTCTAACCTAGGCTCCACCCCCTTTTGGGACCTACTAAATAACCAGTCCCCCCATTATTCTAAGCTGGCCTAGTCCTGGGTGTTGTGTGTAACTTGAGACTCCACAGGTTAAACCGTGAACTGACAACTTACAGAGATACCACATTTGTTGTCACAGTGCAATACCTCTCTGTGGCGCCTAGCCAGAGGGACGCCACATTAGATATGAAAATAGGACAAATAAATGGCTTTTCTCCAGGACTCTCAGATTCCAATATTTTTCTCCCACAGTCATCTGAGTGACAATAGAGTCCAATTTGTTGACAAATGAACAAATTTCCTGCTAATGTTGTGCTTCTATATGATAATTTGTTATTTCTACTTAAAAACTTTACTGTGAAACTGTGAAATCAAAAACATTCATGAAATTTGTATTTGTACTGGCAAAATGCTAAAAATTCTGAAATCCTTGGGGTGTTGCCTCAATTTTGGCCACTAGTGTATATATACATATCTATATACAGTATGTATATATGTATACACATTTGAAACCAGACGTTTACATACAGTACTGTATATAACAAGAAATATGTGCATGTTTTTTTTCACTGTCTGACATGAAATCAGAATAAACCTTTCCCATTTTAGGTCAATTAGGATTACCATAATATCTTCTTAGTGCCAAAATGAGAGAGAGGAGAGAGAGAGAATGTTTTAAAGGAATCCTGTCACCTCCAAAACGCCTCCTAAGCTACCAAAACACGTCCCTGCAGCATCCTATCACTAATCTCACACTCCTTTTGTCTCCTAAAAGCATCCTGTGAAAGTGCATAAAAACATTTTAATACTCACTCATTAGTGACTATAATTAGCAGGGGCTATATTCTTTAGTCCCCAGGGTGTGTTGCTTTGCAGGCTCCAGGATCCACCCTCTCTCTGTCTGTGTGTTCTGCTTGTGCAGGCTTTACCCTCCCCCCTCTCTATCACTCACAGAATGCAAATCTTTAGTCCTGCCTTCAGCTCCACATCACTGCAGCACAGACAGAGAGAGGGTGGATCATTCAGGCTGCAAAACAACACGCCCTGGTGACTAAAGAATATAGCCCCTGCTAATTATAATCACTAATGAGTGAGTATTAAAACGTTTTTATGCACTTTCACAGGATGCAGGACAAAAGGAGTGTGAGATTAGTCATAGGATGCTGCAGGGACATGTCTTGATAGCTTAGGAGGCGTTTTGGAGGTGACAGGATCCCTTTAAAGCATTTTTATTATATTCTGCAAAGTCAAAAGCTTACAGACACTAAGATTACTACGACTTTAAACAATTTAGGCTTGCCCATGTGATCATGTTATGTATTTGTAAGCTTCTGATAGCTTTATTGGCAACATTTAATTTAATTAGAGATGCCCCTGTGTATGTATTTTAATGTACTCCTGAAACACACTGCTTCTTTGTGTAGCAACATGGCAAAGTCGAAGGGTACCTTTACACGTTGCAACAGTGCATGCAATTTTACTTGCAACTTACTGGTTGCAGTGAAATCATGGACATATTGTTACATTTGTACACGGCAACAAAATAGAACAATGTGTCCATGATTTCACTGCAACCAGTAAGTTGCAAGTGAAATTGCATGCAATGTTGCGACGTGTAAAGGTACCCTAAAGGCCGCAATCTCGCCTGAAAATCATAAAGGCGATATGTCGCTCGGAGCAATCGCCATGAAATTGGCTCACAGTTGCGGCGTGTGATTTGGGAATTTCACGGCGATAATTTGCCCCTTGGCCGTCACCTGATTCCTGAACAGTGCTCAGTAATCAGCTGCAATCATTGAGGCGATATTCCGTGTTGTGGCATGTAACAGGGTGATAATGATGGAAAGAGCGTTGTCTATGATTTCCTGTAGGCGTGCCTCAGCGTGCTGAAGTCCGCGCCCCGTCTGAGATGATTGGTGTGGGCTACTGTGTTCCCATTGGCTGTCATTTGACACCACGCCATATTTGAAGAGCTGTCTGTTCAGCACCACACACATCTTCAGCTACACAACCGTCCGCAAAATCAGTGCAAACTCCGATAGACAATGGCGTATTAGCCAGCCTCCCAGAACAGGCTGACCAATCGTAACACTGTTGCGTTGTCCAATGAGCGTGTATGGGGCGCTGTATACACCACTGTGGCACGCCTATCTCCTCACCGCGCTGAACATGTACGCCCACATTGCCTTTGAGATTGCGGCGTGTGAAGCGGCGATGGAATTAAGCAAGATTGGTTCTGATATAGGGGAGGCGATTTCTGGAGCGACACATGGCCTTAGCTTCCTTGCGAAATTGCGACGTGTGATGCCGCTATCGGCGATGTGAGGCGACCACGAAAAACGTGAGTGCGCACGTTACATTGCCACATATCGCCAGCCGAGATTGCGGCGTGTGACGGCACCTTAAAGAAATCAGCCAAAATATCAGGAAGAGAATTGTGGACTTGCACAAATCTGGCTTATCCTTGGGTGCAATTTCCAGATACCCAAATGTGCCTCGTTCATTTGTACAAACAATTATATGCAAATACAAACAAAATGAGAATGTCCTGCCATCATACCACTCAAGAAGGAGACGGGTTCTGTGTTCCAGAGATGAACGTGCTTTGGTCTGAAATATGCGTATCAACACAAGAACAAAAGCAAGACCTTGTGAAGATGATGGCGGAAGCTGGTAAGATTGTGTCATTATCCACAGTGAGTACTGTATCAACATGGGCTGAAAGGCCACTCTGCCAGGAAGAAGCCATTACTCCAAAAGAAACATAAAAAAGGCAGATTAATTTTTGCAAATGCACATAGAAACAAAGACCTACATTTTTGGAGACATGTTCTGTAGTCTGACTAAACTAAAATTGAACTGTTTGGCCATAATGACCATTGTTACATCTGGAGGAAAAAGGGGGAAGCTTGGAAGTCTAAGATCACAATCCCAACTGTGAAACATGGGGGTAGCAGCAACATGTTGTCGGGTTGTTTTGCTGCAGGGGGGACAGGTGCACTTGACAAAATAGATGGCACCATGAGGAAAGAAGATTATGTGGCAATACTGAACCAACATCTCAAGACAGCCAGGTGGTTAAATCTTTGGCGGAAATCTTCTAAATAGACAAAGACCTGAAGCATACTGATAAACTAGTTACAAAGTGGCTCAAGGATAAAAAAGTCAATGTTTTGGAGTGGCCATCACAAAAACCCTGAGCTCAATGCTATTGAAAATTTATGGGTAAAGCTGAAAGGGCAGGTGCGAGCAAGATGGACCTACAAACATCGCTCAGTTACACCAGTTCTGTCAGGAGGAATGGGCCCAAATTCCTACTAACTACTGTGAGAAGCTTGTGGAAGGATATCCAAATTGTTTGACCCAAATCATACATTATAGGTAGATAATGTGAGGGAATGGGAAGGGAAGGAAGCTTCACTGCAATCACTTCTGGATTCCAAGCACCGGACGATGGTATGGCAGCCACCAGTATGTGAATAAATGGAGAAAAAATTCAGTTGTCTTGTACTGCTTTCTTGTGCTTTATTCACGTTAGATAAAAGCATCACACACCCCATAGGGTTACGCTATACGCGTTTCAGGGTGCTCCCCTTAGTCGTTAGCTCAATGAAATTACATAATACCTTCCATGTATACAAAAAACAAAACACTACACAAGTGTGAATCATTACAATTAGTATCAAGCACATTTAACTCTCTTATAACCATATAGTGTGGACCTGAAGTGGATCAGCACAAACACGCATAGTTGTTACAGAGAAAACTGCAAAAGACCACATGAAAAATTTGTATGGAAAGAGTTTTAGTAGGGGATTATAAAACATGAAGGATGTCATGTTTCTAATGTGACAATAATATTATACCATTGACATAAAAAAGTTCCTCAACAAGAGTAGCTAATATATATAGAAAGTTACCGACATATTCTCCCCACCATCATATTTCTACATTCATTAACACATATAATTACATCTATACTATTATATTTGTAATTGTAATAACCCATGCAATAATGGAAACGGAATATTTATAATTGACCATATGTATATCCACCAAATATCCTGTAAAAGATTCATGTTAATATTGATGTTAAGCCGATCTTATAATATGTAATCATTTTTATATGTACATCCAGTAATATAACATTGTTCTTTTTCTTTTTTTCATAATTATTTCTGTGTACATATCTAGAAAAGTAACGGTATTGTTTTTTCTCTCTCTTCTCACTCATGAAAAATAAAACCTTATGGAAAATATACTCAATGTATTTGTCTATAATTCTGACAAAGGAGGGGGAGATAATGGAACGAATTATAATGTATTATTTATCCCAAGATAAAGAACAAAGGACAAACATCGGCCATATGATTATATGTAGCGCCCAGGCTTTGGGGTACTTGGGTGTCAGGCGGCAAGGGGTTAACTGTGTGTCACGGGGAATGGCGGCCGCGCCTGACCCCGTGTCTTGGGGTATCTTTTAAAAAGGAGGTGATATTTACAGGGACTATTTATAAAGTTTGTCGTCATGACGCCACCTGTAGTTTCTGGTGATTTGCACCAGCGCCGCCACAGTCCGCTGAAGGTAGATGGTATCGTGGCTAGGATGGTGAAGTCCTCCACAGGTAGGGCTGGGACCTCCGGGGCAGCATAGTGGGAAGGGGCAGCTTGGAATGGAGCTGTGGCTGGGATGGGGAGTATTGGAGCAGTCCATGTGGGGTACCGGGAATGAGGAATGATGCACGCACACAGAAGAAGGCTCTTTTACCTTTTACTGATGTTTTGCAGGTAAAGACGTCCAAGGCACTGACGGGTGGACAGGTTGCACAGTGGGTCCCCACAGCAAGTGGGTATAAGGACTCCTCTTCTCTGTAGTGATGTTTGAAGCACAGCCTGCTTGCAGCCAGACTGGCCTCCTCTCTCTTCCTGACTTTGCTGACTCTCTCTCTTCCTGTGCGGTCTCCAGGTTACCTTCTCTGATCACTGCGGTAGTTCCCTGCTGTTTCTGGCTCCCTCTCTTGACACACAGGTGGAACCGGGTAGCCGAAGCCTCCACGGTGCAACGGGGTTTTCTGTGGTCCTATAGTATCCCCAATATCCGGTGATTCTCTTGGGTGAACTTCCTCAAGTTCCTTGCTCCCTCTTGGCTCACTGCTCCTTGCCCTCTGTCCCCACTTAGGCTGGCAGGACGTAGAAGGGCTACTCCGGGTCACTGGCTCGGGCCTAATCGCGGCACCGCTCACCAGGACGTCTTCGCAACTCTCCTAGCATCTGCACACTCTGACTAACTCCTCCCCCAGCAGCAGTATTTATAGGGGATCTTGCCTAAGGGCAACAAGTTGGGCTCCCCTTACTGTGTCGTGGTGGAAGGTGTTGTATGTAGTAGGTACCTGCTGTGGAAACCTAGCTGTGCATTAGAGAAGTCTGTGGCTACCTGCGTGAGCAGGGCGCCACATATATATCATATGAACAGCAAGGAAAATTAGAATGACATACCTATTCCAATCAAACGTATCCATAATCAAATATTATACTGAAAACGTATGTCATCTCCCATATTCCATTTCTATCTTATGAAGATGCTGATTATTAAAATTAGTGATCATCCTCTATGAAAGGAATTATTTACCCTCGTAATTGATACGATTGAGCAAATAAATATAATACACTTGCATCAGTATTATGATGATCTAGTTTGCACAGACCATAATGATTATACTCATACTGTGTGCAACCAAATGATCTAAAAAAATGTATATAGGGATAAAGGAAAGAGAAACAAGTCCTCCTAATATCGCATACTGTAAAAATATTTTTACATTACATATGGATAGAGCTTTACTACTTAATACCCCTATATAGAAAACCCCCAATGGATGCAAACATTCTGCATGCTGATGAATTGTATGATGCTATAATATAAGACATGAATTTTATCCAAATCATATCTCTATACATACAAGTGTTTTCCAAACTTAAATATCATAATCCTTTTTGCTGATTCATTACACTAATTATTAATATTTGTCAGTTATATCCTTTGCCCTAATTCTTGTTTAATATTTCCTTTCATTAATTACCTTGTTTTTTGTATCTAGATTTGTTCTATAGTATTATTTAATATAAAATTACTTTTATCTATTTTGACTACTGTATATGCCTAACTATATTTTGTGGTTATAAACTCATAACCCTGTTTAAGGATCTCCCTTCTGTCAATGATTATATGTTTAAAGGGTATTAGATTTAATAAAAATACCATAAATCACCCCTTAAATTCAAACCCGTAGGGTAACGGGAGCCTAGCTCCAAAATCCAAAATAATTCCCTATCATGTCACACTCTTTCCCAGTCCGGGACAATCTCTCTATCCCCTTCACTAATAATGATGATATGTCTCCATTATGCTCATCTCTAAAATGACGAGAAAGACCTGAAAGCCCGGTACGCAAAGCTTTAGAGGAGGGGCTGGCTGCCGATACATGTTCTGATATATGTTTTTTAAGTGTACGTGTGGTACACCCTACATATTTTTGTTACAAGTAACACATGTGGCCAAATAAACCACATGTCTGGTGTTACAATTTATGTATTTTCTAATGGGGAATTGTGGCGCCCCTGCGTCCGGGAGGCCACAAAAGGGAACTGCAGCCAGGCAGGTAGGACAATTGTTGCACATCAACACCCTCACAGCCCACACAACCCACGTGTAGGAGATAATAGCATCCAGCCTTAAGATTGGATACTCTAGGCAAACGAGGGTGGTGGATTTAGAGGAGTGGGCTGGGCACACACGTAGTCAGGTGACTTGACAGTATATAGTGAATGGGAGGAGGAAGGAGTTCAGTAGGCCCAGGGTGCTGATCAGAAAAGACCAACAGTAGGCCATAGTGAGCTGAACAGCAAAGACCAAGCACAGGCCAAAAGACAGCAGAAGGTTGAGCTAAGCTGAGCAGGAGAAAGACACACACGTCCTGGAAGAGTGAAGGTATAAGGAGTGCAGAATCTGTACTGAGCCAGGGTGAGCCGGGGAGAGAAGAAGCCTATCTGGACCCAGATCCCCAGGAGTGTGAGAGGACGGAGAGGGACGGTGATACCCGGGCCCTAGGAATACAGCAAAGCTACCGACTGCAGGCGGAGTAGCCCTCCTATTATACTGAGAGATGCAGAGGGAAAGAGCCTGGTAGAGCCTCACATCTGAGGACTGCTGGAGGCTGGGTTGAGTAGAGTGTCGGCTCTAGAGGGGACCATAGTTTTACCCGGATCCCCAGACAACACGACGGGGGATCTTAGTTCCAGACTGGGAACCCTACCCCAAAGGACAGGCAGCTCAGTGACGACCAGGAGGACCCACAAGGGCCTGAGTCACCGCCATACTGTCCAGAGACACCCACCAAGTGTATACAGAACGTAAACAGCCCGGAAAGGACACAGAGAACGTGTGAGGGGTCACAGAGAGAGAGGCCTGGCTGCAGAGAGTAAAGGGAACCCGGAGAGGGAGAGAGTGCCCGTGTACTTGTACTGAAATTTGTAAGAACTGTAACTGATTTGTGAACTGTCTGAAGAACTGAGAGTAAACACGGAAAACCCTGAGATTGCCTCCCTCGTGTCTCTGCATGAAAGCGATTCTCCTTACAGGATTACCGAAAGCCCTCCACCTGCAGAGCCACAGCACAGCCTGTCAGCACCAGCACTGAGGGGAGACCCCTGCAGCGTCTGCACAGTAAGTGTACTGAACATTCCACAATAGACTTAACCCTTACTGCCCCGGGGAACACAGTTCTACCCACTGGAAGTATCCCATCTAGCTGCTATCCCATCATCCCCGGAGGTTCTGCAGCAGCGGCGGCCCCATCACTGGCCGCATATAGTGGGTGGCGTCACGACTGACAATCCCCTGTAAATATTCCCCCTTTTATTGCCAAGCCCGGGACATGGACCGGACCAGGACCACCCGTGACTTCCCCAGCAGCCGACCCGGTCCGGTACCGAGTACCCCCGTCCCAGTGGGCCCGACAGAATCTTTTGTTGCATCTAAACTCTGGAAAAAATCAGTCACATCAATATGTTTGCATAAATTACATCTACCTCCCCCGCATCTTTACGACTCCTTCGTTGTAAGCCATATGGACATTTTTGGAGGGTCACTTGCAAATATACTTGGTGACACAAAGCTAGCAATGTCTCCAGCTTTCTGAGCTACTGTCCTCCAGCCCTCTGCTAATATCTTCCTTAATGACTCATCCTGGTATAGGATAGGCATATTCCTGTCCAGGACATTTTTAATATGTGGGAAATCCCAACTGTAGGAGGTGAGAAATGTAGGATCTTGGATCCTATGTGCAGTACTTCTGTTGTTCTTATTCGGAGAAGGAGAAAAGTTCAATTTATTATAAGAAGAATTATTATGTTCGGGGCAACTCTTTTCTCTTCTGACAGGAGAGAATCTCTGCTTTTACTGTCCACAATCTTACGGGCTCTATTTATGGCTCATGTCTTGTAACCCCTTCTTCTTAATCTAGAGGTCATATCCTCTGCCTCCTTATTGTAGTCAGCATCTGATGCACCCCCAGGCTATGGGGTACTCGGGAACTGGGCCAGTGCTGTCTGGGATCACAGTAGTCGTGACCCGGTCCCGTGGCCTGGGATCAGTCCAAAAAGGGGATATTTACAAGGGATATTTGTCGTGATGCCACCCGGGGTATGTGGTTAGTAGAACCACCACTGCCGTATTCCTGCTGGGGACAGTGACTTGGGGCAGCGTGGCTGGTACGCCCTCCTTGGGTAGGGCTGAGGGTCCCCAGGGCAGGTGTAGTAGTTGCGGATGGGGCCAGATAGGGCTTTGTGTTGGTTACAAGTCCCTCCAATGCTGCAGCTTCTCCAGTCAGTGTGCAGGGCTGACAGGGTGTGGCTCTCCAAGTGGGACTTCTATGCGACGCTGCAAGTAAAACAGTCTCAGGCAAGTGTGAGCTTACTGGGTAGTTTACTTGATCTTTCCAGGCAGTTTACAACAGTTCACGGTTACAGTTCCTTCAATACAGTTCACACAAGTCACACTTAAACACTCCGGGTTACTCCAACTGTGCAGCTCAGGTAGCTTTCTGTGTTGATCCCTCAAAGTCCTTTCAGGGCCTTCTCTCAATATAAACGTAGTACCTCACTCACGGGTTTGATCTGGCTGTCTCAGACTCACGTGTGAAGAATTTTCCCTTAAAGTCAGGGTCACCAGTCCTATTGTGACAACTGTGTTCCTCTGCCGTAGTGGAAGTTAGGCTGCAGCATGTAAAGTCACTGCCCCCACCGGTGTGTCTCGTGATTAGGGTATAGAATCCCCGGTCACTTCATCAGAGCCGATTCTCTGGTGTCGGCCTAGCCCTCCAGTGTCCCTGGTATATGTCTGTCCTTAGGATCACCAGGCTCCTTCTTTCAGTCACTGTGCTAAGGGTTCCTCCGCTCATCACAGGTCTCAGACTGCCGGGCCCTTGTCCTCCCACCATCCTTAGCTGTGGGGTCTCTGTCCAGTCTTTCCCCTTCCCTTCGATCCCAGGCTGTGGAGCGGGCTTTCTCTCCAGGGGTCTGTGCCTCACAGGATTCTGCGCCTCCAGGGAGCCTGAAACTTTCTGGGAAGTGTCTTTCTGTCCACTCTGCTGTTCTTCCTTCTCCGACTCACTAACTGTTCTTCTGTTCACTGTCTCTGTCTTCTTCTTTGCTCTACCCCTGTGTGTTTCTGGGTTTTGTTGGAGTCACTCCACCCACCTTGTCAGTGTCCTTCCTACACTCCACCCACTGTGCTACACCCTGCCACCCCTTGCCCATGCTAGAGTCCTAGGCGTAGGGTCGGTGTTTGTGCTGTGAATGTGTCTTCAAACCCGTCTTACCTGGCTGCACTTCCCTCTTGTGGCCTCCTGGTCGCAGGGCACCACACATCCTCTGTACAATTTCTCCTGGCATGTATGAATTCCCCTACAGGGAGGTTTTTCAATACGTGTCCAGGATGGCAACTATCAGCTCTTAGAATAGAGTTGCCACTGGTAGGTTTCCTGTATAATTTGGAGCTAATAAATCCATTTACATGCCCTGTAAGCTCCAAATCCAAAAAAGAAGCACTACTTCCATGGACTTCCATGGTAAATGATAAATTAAAATCGTTCACTCAAAATTGATTCAACATAAGTGAAGGGTTGGGTTTGGGAGATACATCTGATGACAGGGTCCATATCGGATCCGTATCGTCGATGTATCTTCCATACCACCGAATTTGATCCATATATGGAGCTTCCAGATTGTATATACATATAGCTCCTCCCATTTAGACATATATAAATTTGCCGGTGAAGGTGAAAATTTTGAACTTATTGGGCAGCACTGTTGTTGCATATAATAATGGTCATCAAACTTAAAATAATTTCTCGTCAAAAGATATTCAATACACAACATGATGGATTCTTTTTCTTGGTCATTAAAAATGCTGGTTTCCTTCAAAATCTCAGTGATACACCACACTGCTTTTTTGTGTGGGATGCAAGAATACAATTGGGCAACATCACATGTAATCCATATAGACTCGGTGTCCCATTTAAGGTGTCTCAGACATAGGTGTTTTGTATCCCTTATCCTGCCCTTCATCCCCCCCATTAGCACTTGTAATTTTATATCTATCCACTCTGACAGTCGTTCATGGAGGGAATTTAAACCCGCCATGATCGGCCACAGAGGCGGAGGGAAAGTCCCTTTATGTGTTTTTGTGAGGGCATGAAAGACAGGATATATAGAGTGTGATACCATCGATACGGAGTGTAATCCCTCTCCCCCTGTCTGATTACACCCATCGACAAGCCTAAGCTCAAAAGGGCTTCAAGTTCTTTCTGAAAAGTTTTTGTAGGATCCTCGGATAAGGGATGGTAGGTGGTGGAATCTTCCAATATTTTCATTATTTCTTGTTTATAGAGCATAGAATCCAACACCACCACCGAGCCTCCCTTATCTGAGGATCTAATGACAATACCATTGTTCTCCATCAATTCTTTAATAGCACTACGTTCAGATTTAGTTAAATTATCGGGTTAAACCATTTCAGTGTTATTTAATTTTTTCAGATCCATTCACTGTTTGAAAGGATTCCATTGCTGGAACTTTAAGGTACCTTTACACGCCGCCACTATCCCTGTCAACCGGTATCAACCGTAACGTGCACGCGCCCCGGGAAGCAAGATGACTCCTGATGCTGGTAATGCCCTCCTGACTTTGTACTATACGTTTTCAGAGGGCTGTATTTAGGGTACAAACATCACACACACAATGGGGGACCCTTGACTGAATGCAGCATACATGCTGCATTCAGTGCTGTCCTTAGATTGAATTCCAGGAGGGGGGTGACAGGTCCTCTTTAAATGTGCTTGATACATTTTAAGGGCAATGGTATCAAATATTAATGAAATGTATTAAATCTTGTGACTTTGCAGAAAGTAAGAAAGATACCTTAAAAATTCCCTCTTTCTCATTACTCTGGCATTTCACAAATAGTAATAATTACAGTAATCTTAATAGGCCTAAAATGGGAACGGTTTATTGCGATTTCCTGTCAGATAGTAAGAATAACAACACGTGTCTTTTTATATATAGTGAATGTGAACTTCTGGTTTCAACTGCATATATTTATTTATTTATTTATTTTGAAAAGTCCATATACACCACATCCACTGCATTTCCTTGGTCCAGTCCAGAAGTAAGTTCTGGACTGGACCAAGGAAATGCAGTGGATGTGGTGTATATGGACTTTTCAAAAGCTTTTGATACGGTGCCACACAAAAGGTTGATACATAAAATGAGGGCAATGGGGATAGGGGAAAATATGTGTAAGTGGGTTAAGAACTGGCTTAGTGATAGGAAACAAAGGGTGGTTATTAATGGAACACACTCAGAATGGGTCACAGTTAACAGTGGGGTACCACAGGGGTCAGTGTTGGGCCCGCTTCTATTTAATATATTTATTAATGACCTTGTAGGGGGCATACAGAGTAGAATCTCAATATTTGCAGATGACACAAAACTCTGCAGGGTAATCAATACAGAGGAGGACAATTTTATATTACAGGAGGATTTATGTAAACTAGAAGCTTGGGCTGCTAAATGGCAAATGCGCTTTAATGGGGATAAATGTAAAGTCATGCACTTGGGCAGAGGAAACAAAAGGTATAATTATGTGCTTAATTGTAAAACACTGGGCAAAACTGTCACTGAAAAAGACCTGGGTGTATGGGTAGATGACAAACTCACATTTAGTGGCCAGTGTCAGGCAGCTGCTGCAAAGGCAAATAAAATAATGGGATGTATTAAAAGAGGCATAGATGCTCATGAGGAGAACATAATTTTACCTCTATACAAGTCACTAGTGCGACCACACTTAGAATACTGTGTACAATTCTGGTCTCCGGTGTATAAGAAAGACATAGTGAACTAGAGCGGGTCCAGAGAAGAGCGACAAAAGTTATTAGAGGACTAAGGGGTCTGCAATACCAAGACAGGTTATTAAACTTGGGGTTATTTAGCTTGGAAAAACGAAGGCTTAGGGGTGATCTTATAATAATGTATAAATATATGAGGGGGCAGTACAGAGACCTTTCTAATGATCTCTTTACTCTTAGGCCTGAGACTGGGACAAGGGGGCATCCTCTACGTCTGGAGGGAAGAAGGTTTAATCATAATCACAGACGCGGATTCTTTACTGTAAGAGCAGTGAGACTATGGAACTCTCTGCCACATGATGTTGTAATGAGTGAGTCACTACTAACATTTAAGAAGGGCCTGGATGCCTTTCTTGAAAACTATAATATTACCAGTTATATATACTAGATTCTTTGATAAGGCGTTGATCCAGGGAATTAGTCTGATTGCCGTATCTGGAGTCAGGAAGGAATTTTTTCCCCCAATGTGGAGATTAGTGTTGCCAACATGGGGTTTTTTTTGACTTCCTCTGGATCAACATGTTAGGCTATGGGTTGAACTAGATGGACTTAAAGTCTTCCTTCAACCTTAAAAACTATGTTACTATGTTACTATGTATATGTATATATCAACCTCCTGTTTGTGGCACATTAGTATATGGGAGGGGGAAAAACTTTTCCAGATTGGGGGTGACCATGACATTCTCAATAAGTTTGAGGTGTCACATGACCCTGTTCCCATTGAAAAAAAAAGTTGGATCCAAAATGGCTGATTTCATTTCATGGTCACCACCCATCTGGAAAAGTTTTCCCCCTCCCATATACTAATGTGCCACAAACAGGAAGTTGATATCACCAACTATTCCCATTTATTTAGGTGCATCCATATAAATGGCCCACCCTATATATACATATACAACCTCTGGCAAAAATTTTGGAATCACCGGGCTCAGAGGATGTTTATTCAGTTGCTTTATTTTATAGAAGAAAATCAGATCACAGACATGGCACAAAAACTAAAGTCATTTCAAATGGCAACTTTATGGCTTTAAGAAAACAGTAAAATAAATCTTGAAAAAGAAATATGCTAGCCAGTAATGGTTACTTTTGTAGACCAAGCAGGGGAAAATATTATGGAATCACTCAATTTTGAGGATAAAATTATGGAATCATGACAAACAAACAAAACAACACTCAAATACATCACTAGTATTTTGTTGCACCACCTCTTGCTTTTATAACAGCTTGCAGACTCTGAGGCATGGACTTAATGATGACAAACAGTACTCATCATCAATTCTGGCTCCAACTTTCTCTGATTGCTGTTGCCAGATCAGCTTTGCAGGTTGGAGCGTTGTCATGGACCATTTTCTTCAACTTCCACCCAAAGATTTTCAATTGGATTGAGGCCAGACTATTTGCAGGCCACGACATTGACCTTAAGTGTCTTCTTTCAAGCAATGTTTTCACTTTTTTTGCTCTATGGCAGGTTGCATTATCATCTTTGATAAGTGATTTCATCATCCCCCAAACATCCTTTCAATTGATGGGATAAAAAAAAAGTGTCCAAAATATCAATGTAAACTTGGGCATTTATTGAAGATGTAATGACAGCCATCTTCCAAGTGCCTTTAGCTGACTTACAGCCCCATATTATCAATGACTGTGGAAATTTGCATGTTCTCTTCAGGCAGTCAACTTTTATAAATCTCATTGGAACGACACCAAACAAAAGTTCCAGCATCATCACCTTGCCCGATGCAGATTCGCAATTCATCACTGAATATGACATTCATCCAGCAATCCACAGTCCACGATTGCTTTTCCTCAGCCCATTGTAAGTTTGTTTTTTTCCTGTTTAGGTGTTAATAATGGCTTTTGTTTAGCTTTTCTGTATCTAAATCCATTTCTTTAGGCAGTTTCATACAGTTCGGTCACAGACATTGACTCCAGTTTCCTCCCATTCGTTCCTCATTTGTTTTGTTGTGCCTTTCCTGTTTTGGAGACATATTGTTTTAAGTTTCCGGTCTTGACGCTTTGGTGTCTTCCTTGGTCTACCAGTATGTTTTCCTTTAACAAACCTTCCCATGTTGTTTGTATTTGGTCCAGATTTTAGACACAGCTGACTGTGAACAACCAACATCTTTTGCAACATTACGTGTTGATTTACCCTCTTTTAAGAGTTTGATAATCCTCTCCTTTGTTTCAATTGACATCTCTAGTGTTGGAGCCATGATTCATGTCAGTCCACTTCGTGCAACAGCTCTCCAAGGTGTGTTCACTCCTTTTTAGATACAGACCAAGGAGCAGATCTTATTTGATGCAGGTGTTATTTTTTGGGATAGAAAATTTACAGGGTGTTTCCATAATTTTTTCCTCAGAATTGAGTAATTACAATAATTTTTTCCCTCTGCTTGGCCTGAAAAAATTACCCTTACCGACTATTTTTTATCTTGATTTCTGTTAGTGTTTCTTAAAGCCATAAAGTTGCCATTTGAAATTACATCAGTTTTGGGCCATGTCAGAGATCTGCTTTTTTTCAACAAAATTAAAAAAACTAAATAGACATCCTCCCAAACCAGGATATATATGTATATACACAGTGCTGTTCAAATTAAGTGGGACAAAGCATTTTTGTAAGTAAGATCGTAAGTTGGGGTTACCAGTCAGTGATTCAAAAAAGTTTTGACTGCTTTGAACATTTTTGAGTGTACAACCTTGAGTAACAAAATGTGGTTTGACTGGTTTTAGTCAGAAAATAACAGCTAGCTGGCCCCTCAGCTTCAGTTGAGAGCTTGTTTCTGTGAGGAGTGGTTTAGTGTACTTTTTCTCTCAGTGTGATTCGTGCCTGTAAAAATAGATGTTACTCCACGGAAGAGGTCTAGAATTATTACTCTTAATGAACATACAAGTCTGACTGTAAGAGAAATCGCTTCCACTGTTGGTATTGGAAAATCTACCGTTTCAAAAAATAATTTCGCACATACAATGAAACTGGATTGTTTTCTCCAAAACGAAGAGGGAAATGTAGAAGAAAAAGGAAAACAAACACCCAAAAACTGATAAAACACTTATCAGAAATAGTAAAATTAATGCAACAAAAAATAAGTAAAGACTTGCTTTGTCCCAATTAATTTGCACAGCATTTTGTATATATATATATATATATATTATATATATATATATATATACTAGATGGCGGCCCGATTCTAAAGAATCGGGTAGTCTAGAATCCATATATAGTTTATTTACTAATAGTTAGGGGAGTGCGGTGAAATGAATTGAATTGTGTTGTATTACAGGTGGCTCAGTGGTTAGCACTGATATGGTGGCTCAGTGGTTAGCACTGTAATACGGTGGTCAGTGGTTAGCACTGTATACGGTGGCTCAGTGGTAGGCACTGTAAATGGTGGCTCAGTGGTTAGCGCTGTACACGGTGGCTCAGTGGTTAGCACTGTATATGATGGTTCAGTGGTTAGCACTGTATACGGTGGCTCAGTGGTAGGCACTGTATATGGTGGCCTCAGTGGTTGGCTGTATACGGTTGGCTCAGTGGTTAGCCTGTTACGGTGGTCAGTGGGTTGGCACTGTATATGGTGGTCAGTGGTTGCACTGATATATGGTGGCTCAGTGGTTAGCACTGTATATGGTGGCTCAATGGTTAGCACTGTATGGTGGCTCAGTAGTTAACATGTATATGGTGGCTCAGTGGGTAGCACTGTATGGTGGCTCAGTGGTTAACACTGTATAGGTGGCTCAGTGGGTTAGCACTGTATACGGTGGCTCAGTGGTTAGCACTGTATATGGTGGCTGAGTGGTTAGCACTGTATACGGTGGCTCAGTGGTTAGCACTGTATTACGGTGGCTCAGTGATTGGCACGTATGGTGGCTCAGTGGTTAGCACTGTATACGGTTGGCTCAGTGGTTTGCACTGTATATGGTGGCTCAGTGGGGAGAGAGTATACGGTGGCTGAGTGGTTGGCACTGTATACGGTGGCTTAGTGGTTAGCACTGTATACGGTGGCTCAGTGGTTGGCAGTGTATATGGTGGCTCAGTGGTTAGCTGTATATGGGTGGCTCAGTGGTTAGCACTTAATGGTGTCTCAGTGGTTAGCACTGTATACGGTGGCTCAGTGTTTGGCAGTGTAATGGTGGCTCAGTGGTTGCACTGTATATGGTGGCTCAGTGGTTGGCACTGTATACGGTGGCTCAGTGGTTAGCACTGTATACGGTGGCTCAGTGGTTGGCACTGTATATGGTGGCTCAGTGGTTGGCACTGTATATGGTGGCTCAGTGGTTAGCACTGTATACGGTGGCTCAGTGGTTAGCACATGTATGGTGGCTCAGTGGTTAGCACTGTATATGGTGGGTCAGGCGGTTAGCACTGTATGGTGGCTGAGTGGTTAGCATGTATATGTGGATCAGTGGTTAGCACTGTATATGATGGCTCAGTGGTTAGCACTGTATACGGTGGCTCAGTGGTTAGCACTTGTATAATGGTGGCTGAGTGGTTGCCCACTGAATACGGGGCTCTGTGGTCAGCAGAGTACGGCGGCTCTGTGTCAGCAGAGGACGGCGGCTCTGTGGTCAGCGCAGGAAGGAGGCAGAGTGATCAGCGCAGGAAAGGAGGCAGAGGTGATCAGCGCAGGGAAGGATGGCAGAGTGGTGAGGCAGGACGGCGGCTCTGTGGTCAGCAGAGGACGGTGGCTCTGTGGTCAGCAGAGGATGGGGCTCTGTGGTCAAGCAGAGGATGGTGGCAGAGTGGTCAGCGGAGGAAGGAGGCAGAGTGGTGAGTGAAGGAAGGAGGCAGCAGAGTGGTGAGCACAGGAAGAAGGCAGAGTGGTAAGCAGAGGACGGCGGCTGTGTGGTCAGCAGAGGACGGCGGCTGTGTGGTCAGCAGAGGACGTCGGCTTTTGTGGTCAGCAGAGGACGGCGGCTGTGTGGTAGCAGAGGACGGCGGCTGTTGTGGTCAGCAGAGGACGGCGGCTGTGTGGTCAGCAGAGGACGGCGGCTGTGTGGTCAGCAGGTACGGCGGCTCTGTGGTCAGCGCAGGAAGGAAGCAGAGTGGGTCAGCGCAGGAAGGAGGCACAAGTGGTGAGCGCAGGAAGGAGGCACAGTGGTGAGCGCAGGACGGCGGCTCTATGGTACCAGAGAGGACGACGGCAGAGTGATCAGCTAAGGAAGGAGGCAGAGTGATCAGCGCAGGAAGGAGGCAGAGTGATCACGAAGGAAGGAGCAGAGTGGGTGAGCGCAGGACAGCGGCTCTGTGGTCAGCAGAGGAGGGCCAGGTCTGTGGTCAGCAGGGACGGGGGGCTCTGTGGTCAGCAGAGGAGGGGGGGCTCTGTGGTCAGCAGAGGACGGGGGCTCTGTGGTCAGCAGAGGACGGGGGCTCTGTGGTCAGCAGAGGACGGGGGCTCTGTGGTCAGCAGAGGACGTCGGCTCTGTGGTCAGCAGGAGGACGTCGGCTCTGTGGTCAGCAGAGGACGGCGGCTCTGTGGTCAGCAGAGGACGGCGGCTCTGTGGTCAGCAGAGGATGGCGGCTCTGTGGTCAGAGAGGGACGGCGGCTCTGTGGTCAGCGCAGGAAGGGGCAGAGTGGTCAGCGCAGGAAGGAGGCAGAGTGGTCTAGCGCAGGAAGGAGCAGAGTGGTGAGCGCAGGACGGCGGCTCTGTGGTCAGCAGGGGACGGCGGCTCTGTGGTCAGCAGAGGACGGCGGCTCTGTGGTCAGCAGAGGACGGCGGCTCTGTGGTCAGCAGAGGACGGCGGCTCTGTGGTCAGCAGAGGACGGCGGCTCTGTGGTCAGCAGAGGACGGCGGCTCTGTGGTCAGCAGAGGACAGCGGCTCTGTGGTCAGCAGAGGACGGCGGCTCTGTGGTCAGCAGAGGACGGCGGCAGAGTGATTAGCGCAGGAAGGAGGCAGAGTAGTGATCAGAGCGCAGGAAGGAGGCAGAAGTGATCAGCGCAGGAAGGAGGCAGAGTGATCAGCAGAGGACGGCGGCTCTGTGGTCAGCAGAGGACGGCGGCTCTGTGGTCAGCAGAGGACGGCGGCTCTGTGGTTCAGCAGAGGACGGCGGGTCTGTGGTCAGCAAGAGAGGGCGGCTCTTGTGGTCAGCAGAGGACGGCGGCTCTGTGGTTCAGCAGAGGACGGCGGCTCTGTGGTCAGCAGAGGACGGCGGTTCTGTGGTCAGCAGAGGACGGCGGCTCTTGTGGTCAGCAGAGGACGGCGGCTCTGTGGTCAGCAGAGGACGGCGGCTCTGTGGTCAGCAGAAAAGGGCGGCTCTTTGGGTCAGCAGAAAGGGCGGCCTCTGGGTCAGCAGAGGACGGGGTTCTTTTGGTCAGCAGGGGGACGGCGGCTCTGTGGTCGCAGAGGACGGCGGCTCTGGGCCCGAGAGGAGGCGGCTCGTGGTCAGCATGAGGACGCGGCTGTGTGGTCTAGAGGGACGGCGCCCCTGTGGTCAGCGCGGGAAAGGGGAGGCAGGGGTTGGTCAGCGCAGGAAGGAGGGCAGAGGGGGCAGCGCAGGCGGCGGTTGTGGTCAGCAGAGGAGGGCCCGGCTCTGTGGTCAGCAGAGGACGGGGGTTTCTGTGGTCAGCAGAGGACTGGTCAGCAAGGACGGGGGCTCTGTGGTCAGCAGAGGAGGGGGGGTCTGTGGTCAGCAAAAGGACTGGTCAAGAGGAGGGGGCCTGTGGTCAGCAGAGGAGGGGCTTTTGTGGTCGCAGAGGAAGGGGGCCCTCTTGGTCAGCAGAGGAACGGGTCTGTGGTCACAGAGGACGGCGGGTCTGTGGTCAGCAAGGGACGGCGGCTCGTGGTCACAGAGGACGGCGGCTCTGTGGTCAGCAAAAGGACGGCGGCCTGTGGTCAGCAGAGGACGGCGGCTCTGTGGTCGCAGAGGACAAAGGGTTGTGGTCACAGGGACGACGGGTCTTGGTCAGTACAGGTTTGGGAGTGGTCAGCACAGGATGGAGGCTCGGGTGGTCACACAGGATGGAGGCTCAGTGGTCAGCACGGAAATGGAGGCTCAGATGGCCGCACAGGTTGGAGGCTCAGTGGTAAACCAGGATGGAGGCCCCCTCAGTGGTCAGGCGGGAAGGGGGGCTCTGTGGTCAGCAGAGGACGGCAGCTTGTGGTCAGCGCAGGCTAGGTGGGCGGAGCCAAGGGGGGAGTCCCGCGGAAGGTGGGGGAGCCAAGGCGGGAGTCTCGCGAGGTGGGCGGAGCCAAGGGGGAGTTTGAGAGTGGGCGAGCCAAGGCGGGGGGTCCCGCCGGGGTGGGCGGAGCCATGGCGGGAGCCCCCGCGATGTTGGCGGAGCCATGGCGGGAGCCCCGCGATGTGGGCGGAAGCCTGGGGGAGCGGTGTTTCAGGGGATGGCGGCGGGGTAAGTATACTGGAGTGGTGTTGTGTGTTTGTGTGGGTGTGGGGATTGTTTTGTGTGGATGTGGGTGGGATGGTGGTGTGTGTGTTTGGGAGGACTGTAGTGGAGGCTGTGTGTGTTGTTTTTGATGGACGTAGAAAAGGGGCCCGAGCGGAACTTTAAACGCCCGGGGTGCCTGAAAGTGCACGGAAAGTTTCCGTGCGGCTAAAACCCCCCGGAAGCCCACATGGTCGGAGGCCCCGTCACGGAAGTAACCCTCCGGGTTCTCCGGAAGTGGCCTTCGGCTTTTTATATAATAGATATATATAAAATGTATTAACACGTCGGGGATCGCCTTTGCTGGGGTCAATGGCATGGGAGTTTCGCATTAAATTCAGTCCCCTCAGTAGAGAAACCGGGTGCCAATGACCTGGGTCAGATTTATTTTAGGTTTAAAGGCAAAAAAACAGAAAGAAAAACCAAAAACAGGAAAAATACGTCCTTGCCTGTCCAGCGCCCAAACTAAACGGGATGGTTCCTCACTAAACGACTGGAGGGGCCCTTTCCCTTCCCAAACCCATAAACCTGAGAAAATCCATCCACTCACACGTGTTCTTATTTCACAGATAAGGGCTTTTGTGTTTTCCCCCGGCTGAGACAACACCCGAACCTTCCTAGCCCTTTAACATCTCTCACCGCCTCCCAGTAATTCCATTTGTAGCAGGTGATAATGACCGGCTAAGTCAATAGGGAAAGATATCTGGGCGGATATACATGGGCCAAATCATCCACAATCCCACAAAAAATATAATATAAAAAATGGATACATAACTAATATTATATAAATTTATTTAATTTATCTTTTAAAAAAAAATAATTTTTATTTTCTTTTTAAATATGTAAGAAAACAAAGGTATTCCTTCAAAGAAAGGTCCTGAAGAAAAACTGCAGTATGGAGTGTGCCCCTATTTATTTCATTTTTTGCTGGCCGTAATAAATGAAGGGATGGGGTACTGAATTGAGGCCGGCCCATGGTTTATCAATAGTAATTTGGGTATTCCGCAGTCTTGGTGGTGACAGACTCACTGCTACTGACGTCTTAAAGGTTACACGCTGTACTATTATACGCTATAATAATTTATGACACTGTATTGCTGTCCGTCTTTTCTGAGGTGACTTCACCGCTCTAAATGGCTTCATCCCTTCATTTTTTTTTCTTTCTTCCTTCTCACATTGGGTGCACCTCTGACTCCTTCCTGAGTTCCTTGGGGAAGGCAGCTTGATGAGGAATTATACAGACAAATGGGACTCTTATTGTTGATACAGGCACCTTTCCTCTTTTTTTCTCTGTCTCTTGTTTTCTCTGGAAACCAACTGAACTGAGCCAAAGACAAATATCATCGCAGGGAGAAAAACAAGCGGAAGCTAATGAGACCCAAGTGAAAGGACAGAACATCATTCTAAAACCGGAGGTCAAAGGAAACCCAGTGTTGTAAATAACCGCTTCGTGCCCAGAGCAATGGAAATAAACAATGTATTAATGACCAAATTTACAAAAATAATCGACCAATGCTCATAACCCAACGTCGGCAGGAAACAGCCCCCCACACCGCTGGACCATTCCAGAACAGTTTGGGCCAAAAGTGGAGAAT
Organism: Allobates femoralis; assembly: GCA_033576535.1. Lineage (NCBI taxonomy): Eukaryota > Metazoa > Chordata > Amphibia > Anura > Aromobatidae > Allobates > Allobates femoralis. Next base: position 145,520,903 of record JARQOC010000009.1, read on the forward strand.
CCCTTTATTGGTCTTTAAAAGGGACAATGGATGCAAAAAAAACAAAAATGTTAATGGCCTGTGAAAGATGTGACTGTATGGAGATATTTCACCACCTTAAGGCCCCCGTTACAATGTACTTACATTGCTCCTAAAATTCTGTAGCAATTTACAGATAGCACCTCTTTTTTGAACCCAAAGCGGAAACAAAAAAGTGCAGGTGTGAATGCAACATAGTGAAATGCCTTGACTTGGCGGCTCAAACGGGCAAGCATTTTCACTGCCCTTTTCCTCCCCAAAAGCGGATCAAAAACGAAGCGAACCTGAACGGTGCAAACAGCGCACCGTTTTAAATGTTACCTAAAGGTACGGTTACACGATAAAATATCTTTAACGGGACATCGCTCAAACCGTCTCGGGTTTGGAGTCGTTGGAATGACATGTTAGGAACTCGTTGCGTGTAACACCGAGTTACGACTACAATAAATCGTTTGATCGTTGATTGCAGATTTGAGAACTTGTTCTCAAATCAGATGATCCTCGATCAGCCAGCCTGCTGCATCGTTGTGTGTGACACCGCGATAACTATGTCATTCACGACTCGACCATTCACAATCAGTGAACAAGTATCATTCGCTGGGTTGTGCGACCAAACCTGCTCGCTGGATCTTGGTGCGTTGCCACGATATCTATACGTGTGACATCTCACCAATGATGTCTAAAACGATATCCCAACGACCCCGCACCCCCGAGACCCATTAGTGAGATCGTTACGACATTGAAGCGTTAGCGGTACCTTTAGAGTCATATCCCACATAATTAAGTTTGACCTGTTCTGCATATTAGTTTCCAGGAAGAAGAGAAAGGATGGCCACAAGGAAGCGAAAAAGCAAACTCATCATCCTTTATGATCAAGAGTGGTAAGTTTACTTTCTGATGAATTCAATTGGAGCTCAAAGAACAAATGATAAGTAATCGTCTGTCCCTCAAAGGGCCCCTTTACACACTGAGACTTTCCAGTGATCCCACCAGCGATCCGACCTTAACAGGATCGCTGGAAAGTCTGTCTGCAGTTGCTGGTGAGCTGTCAAAACAGCGGGACTCACCAGCGACCAGCCAGAAGCGACATCGCTGGTAACCAGGGTAAACACTGGGTAGCTAAGCAGCCTGTTCTGCTTAGTTACCCGGTGTTTACCCTGGTTACCAGTGCCCAGCGTCAAATGTGCGGCGCTGGGCACTGTCTGTGAGGTCGCTGGTCTCTCGCTGTCACACGCAGTGATGCGTGCTGACCAGCGGGAGACCAAGGACCAAAAAATGGCCCTGAACGATGTGCAGCGATCAGCAACATCACAGCAGGGCCAGGGAACTGATGCGTTTCACACACTGCAACATTGCTGGAGAGGTCCTGTTACATCACAAAACATGTGAATTTCAGCGATATCGCTAGCGATGTTCCAGTGTGTGAAGTACTCCAAAGAGATCAGGGTATAATTTAAGAAAAGTTGGAGATACGTGCAGAAGAATATATGCTCAGACATGTAGAAGTGCTTCAATATAGTTTTATTAATCATTCTTTTTCTAGCTTTTATATACATCGAGAAAATAGAATCTCTTTAAAAAATGACGTTTCAATCGTTCTGGGCCTTTGTCAAGTAAATTTCAAGAGTTTGGAGTATGAGAAATCCAGTCATGAGCCTGCACCGACACCATTCCCCTAACACATGCAGGGCCCTTGACTTGATTTTTCATACTCCTCAACTTCTTGAAATTTACTTGACAAAGGCCTGGAAAGGTTGACACACCGTAATATTTTTCAGAGATTTTTTTATTTCTGTTTAAAGAAAGAAAAAGAAAATAATAATTAATATTGACCCTCTGGGTTACCCCGGAAAGTGAGTCTGAGCAGCAGGGAGGTGGGCCTAGGACGCAGGCCAGAATCATCACCCAGCATTGATAATCAAGCCCCCGCCTTTGGTGGCTCCTCATGAAGCGACTTATCCTCCAGTATGTGTAGTAAAGTTTAGCATAGACCTTGGCAAATGGGTCGACACAGTGGTGGCGGTAAAGGGAAAGTTTGTCTGAAAGCCAGCTTTTAACCCGTTCCACTGGAGCGGATCCCCCCAGGAATAGTTGGGCTGTAACCAGTTTAAAACATAATTATTTTTTCAGTGGGATACCCTGGTGCTGAATGGAGTGAAGGAGAGCCTAGGGGTACCGGGACGGCAGGAGCAGTCTGCACCAGTCAGTCTTATGAAAGTAATGGTTACACCATGTGAGCATTATTGTCTCTTTGTCTGCCTTGGCCCTTGATGAGGGCAACTGTGACCTGAACTATTGCACTGGGGAGCCGGCTGGGGTGCAGCTGCAAAACCAGGGCTGCCCTGCCTCACCCGCGACTGCCTGGGCCCTTTGTGGTTGAACACTCAACACTCTTTGAGGAACCAAAGATTATTTTTTCATATTAATAACAGCACTGCCATCATCATACTCTATACACTTACACCAGCCAATCCATAGTAAACATTACCATTCCCCACTACACATACTATCTATCTATCAATCACATCAAAGCACAAAACTAATGTCAAATCACCTACGAAGAAACACTAATCAGAATATAAGGGACAGATTATTGTTAAGAAAATGCTCACAATCACTTTTTGACACATATTTTACATGAGACAGCTCACTATTATCTACAGAAGCAGCTGCCATGGCCAGCACTCTAGGAATGAATGAGCTAATACATAGGAATCATGGGAAATTCCCACTCAATGATAGGAACACGGAGGCAGAAGTACAATATGGGCCCATAGATTTCTACTACGGCCCTTTACAGCTCAGAATCACATAGAGCCATAATATAACGTGCTTGAGGCCCAATACTAAAATATCTATTTCTTCCATCACAGTTTCCCAATCTGCCACCCAAGAGAGGCCAAAAAAAAGAAGACAGACGATGACATCCCACAGCCAGAAGAGCGGGGCAGCTTTCTTTGCACTCCTTGGTAAGACTCATTGCATCTTCCAAGTATTTCAGAAAGTCAAAAATAATTAGCTTACCATATTTTTTCAGATTATAAGTCCCACTTTTACCTCCCTAAAAATTGGGAGGAAAATGGGTGTGTGAGTCTTATAATTCGGTTGTAGTTTACCGAGATGGAGGGGTGTAACATGGAGTGGGGTTACAGGTGGCAGGGTGGCAGCTGCATGGCAGTGGCAAGAGCAGGTGATGCTATGGATATCCAGGCAATGCAGGAACCACCGTGGCGATGCTGCAGGCATTGAGAGGCAAGAGTCATTCCTGGTGATGCTGAGGGCATTGCGAGGCAGGAGCCATTCCCGATGGTTGTATGCAAGTAAATGTCGGCCTTGCAAGCTTCAAAGAAATGGCGTCAAATGTGGCGCATGCACAGATTGATTTCTAGGCTCATCATTGAGTAGAATATGATATTCTGCCATTCAGAGGAATCAGACTAGAGGACAACAACTCCCGATCACCTGAATCATTTGGGAGACACAAGAGCAAGTGTCTTCTATTAATTTTCATCAACGTGTCTGCTGTTAGGGAGCATCTCTGCTGGACCTGCAAGGAAACGACTAGAAGAAACGTCGGATGAAGAACTGGAAGAAGAAGAGAAGTATACAGATAGTCACACATAGAAAAACACACACATTCCCACATATACACACAGAAAAACACTACACTATCACTTTAGACACAATCACTACACACACTATATACTGTACAAGGACTTATTATAGAGGTGGCCTCCCTCAAGGTGCCGTCACACGCGGCAATATGGCTTCCATACCGCCGGCAATTTGACGTGAGCGCGCGCAAGTTTCAGGAACATTTTTGCACATCGTCGTCGCCCTGTCACACATAGAGATCTTGCCTGCGTTCTACGGTGATCCTGCGGTCTGGAAATCGCCTACAGAAGACCGGAAGCAATTTCCCTATTGCACATCGCCGCGTCACACGCCACCATCTCATCATCGCGATGTGGGCCTAAAGTGTGAGTACGGCGAGGAGATATGCGTGCCAAAATGTTTTTCACCGCGCCCCTACCACTCCGATTGGCCAACACAACTGCATTACCACCAAGCCACCAATCGCTGCAGACGGGGCAACGGAAAACAGCACGCACAGGCACGCCTATGGGATTGATTCCAAAATGTCTAAGCTTTTCTATCTCGCCCTGTCACACGCCACGAAGCGCTGAGATCGCCTGGTGGATATCGCCTGATTTCACTGTAGTGCAGGGCAATCATGCGAGCGCTCCACCGGCGATTTCTTGCCGTAAAATCGCCCTGTCTCACGCCACTATGCACAGGCGATGTCGTTTCCACATCGCCGAAATACACGAATTTACGGCGATATTGAAGCCATATTGCTGCGTGTGACAGTACCTTTAGTATACTAATATGAAGGGCAGTACAGCGGCCATGGTTTCCCTACAAGTTTCCTCTACTGGGGTTTTTTCCTGTCCTGAGTGTTGCTGTATGTTCTTTATGAGTGATGGGAGGTAACCAGCACATATACAACATATAATAAACTTTACATGTCTTTAAACTCTCTAAGATGTGTATGAGTCTTTTTTTTCTACTTTTGCCTCTGTACATAAAATGGGTATATAAAAAATTTAGTTTGTGAGAAATTTGATTTTAACCCACTGGACCAACCGATGGGTTAGGGCGCTCACTAGGTGCGATGGATCCTACAAGCACTAGGTCAGGGTGGGCACATAAGCCACGGGCGTCAGTGAAGCATGCAGGATACAGACAGCAGAGGACTGAGACCGCAGGCAGACAGTGATGATCCAGGAAACCACAGGCAGAAAGGAGATATCTTAGAGACCACAGACAAGTGGTTGTAATACTGGAAACCACAGATAAGTTATCTTGGAAACTACAGGCAGGTGGTTGTGATATTGGAAACCACAGGCAGGTTGGAATGTCCTGGAGACCTCAGACAGGTAGAACACAAAACTGTGTAGAACTGCAAAGTTTTAATACCAAAGAAATCACATGTGGACAGGAGACATCTTGGAAGCTTCAGACGGACACATAAAGGTCCTGCATGAACAGGTAGCAGTCAGGACTTCCGAAGCAGCTGGAAAGTCTGAATAATATGCATGAGAAGAAATGTCTTGAAGACTGCAGACAACTGGCATGCACTGACAAACTAAATGTCACAGGAACTCTGAAGTCTAAATACCAAGACACAAGTGTGTGTCTTGGAAGATCTTATATAGTCCCAGCAAGTTCTTTAAATGGGAGCATGTCAGGATAGTGCTAAAGCCTGACGTGGCGCACAACAGAGTAAGCAGACTTGGGTGAGAAGAGTAAATCCCAGATCAGAGACAGGAGTGTAACACTATAGGACCCCCATGAAACTTAGAATAATGAGGCATTAGCATTAAATTAGCACTGCATCCACTTTTTAATTCCCTGCACCTAGGTGCTCCCAATCTGTGCTCATTAACATAAAGGGGCTGACTACAGAGGTGATGGCTGTCACCAGTGTGCAAGTAAGGCAGCTTCACACCATGGTTTGTTCCTGTCCGTGAGGATCCTGTTTTTTGTGCAGGACCACATGGACAGGTACGGACAGGACTGGATGTGTAAATCCGGATGCCATGCCGAGATTTTTGACATATCTGGACTGACAGAAAAAGCTGAGAGGAAGCCGAGTCTGCAAAGCACAGGCAAGTATGTTGGAGCAGTACTTTCGCTTTCGCAATGTATCTACATACACTGTGAAAGCGAAATAAAGAAAGCAACGGTATTAAAAATAAAAAATAAATACTTACCTTTCTGCAGACTGTCCCAGGAAGGCGTCTGATCGCTGCAGGACCAGAATCAGCTGACCGGATGGGGCAGCAACCTGATCAGCTGATGTGTCATCTGACAGCATCAGCTTATCGGTTTAAATCGCCCGCCAAAACCGATTGGCAGGCAGGCGGTTTAAACTGATCAGCTGATGCTGTCAGGTGACACATCAGCTGATCAGGTTTCTGCCCCACTCAGTCAGCTGATTCAGGTCCTGCAGTGGTCAGATGTGGACGCCTAGCATCCCAGGACACTCTGCGAGAGGTGAGTATTTATTTTTTTTTATTTTTAAATACCATTGCTTTCTTTTATTTTGCTTTACATACACTGCTAAAGCAAAATTACACATATGGGAACAGAGCAATGCAGCAGTGTTCTGAGCATGCTCAGTACACTAAAACCAGATTCGGGAAACGATCCAGCACCCTAGACTCCTATGTTAAGTGCTCCAGACTGCGCTGGATTTGTTGTCCGGTTTTGTCCGTTTTTTTTCACCGGAGCCCAAAAACGGTGCAGTCTCCGATTTGGGGACGGTAAAAACAGGACAGACATGAATCCTTTACTGTATTCCCTAAACTGGATGGCCATTTATGACCAATCCGGCACCATAGTGATACATGGGAGGCAAAACAGGATCCTTTTATGTCCTTTTCAAAACGGACAGAACATGATGCTAAAAACCATGGTATGAAGCCAGCCACATTGCGATTTTTTTCCTGTCTGTTGGGATCCTGTTTTTTGCAGAACCCCACAGACAGGAACAGACCGGAAACGGATGTGGCCTCCGGATACCATTTCTGTGTCCGGGTCCGTGATTTTCACGGATCCGGACACAGAAAAACTTGAGCCTGCAAAGCACAGGCAAGCGGGGCACTTTCTCTCCCGCAATGTAAAGCAAGGGTTAAAAATAAAAAAAAAAAAGATCCTCACCTCTCTAGCATGTGTCCCGTGATGTGCCATCTAGTTCAGTGCTTAAGGACCTGGCGGGGCAGGGCTACCTGATCAGCTTATCGGTCACATGACCGCATCAGCTGAGCGGTTTTAAATCTCCCGCCTGCCAAAACCGATCGGCGGGCGGGAGATTTAAGCCGCTCAGCTGATGGGGTCATATGACAACCCGATCAGCTGATTGGTCACATGACCCCTTCAGCTGAGCAGTTTAAATCTTTCGCCCGCCGATCGGTTTTGGCAGGCGGGAGATTTAAACCGCTCAGCTGATGCGGTCATGTGTCCAATCAGCTGATTGGGTTGCCCCGCTACGCCAGGTCTTTAAGCTCTGAACTAGATGGTACGCATCGCGGGAGACACGTCAGAGAGGTGAGGATCTTTTTTTTATTTTTAACACTTGCTTTAGTTAATTTTACTTCCGCAATGTATATACATATATGAAATTAAACAGGAAAAAGAGCAGTTTTTAGTGTACTAAGCATGCTCAGTACTCTAAAATCAGGTCCAGGAAACGATCCGATGTTTTCCCGGACCTGTGCTCCATAGGCCCCCATGTTAATTGCCGCGGACCAGGTTGGATCTGATTCTGTCGATTTGGTCTGCAGTCTCCAATTCTGGACACAGCAAAAAATGGGAAAGAATCGAATCAGTGACAAATTGGACGGCAATAGAGCACCAATCCGTGCTTATAAGGAATACATGGGGGCCAAAAACAGATCCGTGGCTGTCCGTTTTACAACGGACAGCCACGGATCCCCAAAAAATGGGAATGTGAAACCAGCCTAAGAATAATGATGGACCCAGGGCTCAATTAGTACTGTTGCCGTCAGTAGGGGACCCAGAGGTCGAATCCCCAATAATGAGAAAATGATTGATACTGAAATGATATGTCAACACTTTTTACAATGGAAAACTCTCTGCAAGAAACAATAGACTTGACCAGAATTATACTGGAGTGTAGTGTGAGTAAATGACTAACCCAGAGTTGTATGGGGACTCGGTGTCTGGGCCTTGCTGTGGTTGGGATGTCACTGGTGGCCTGCCCAGATCCATGGCCCTGGTGGTCAACTGGTAAAGGAGTTGGGGAATGGTAATAAAGAGTTTAAAAGTTTTGTCGTGACACCACCTGCAATTCTGGTGATGGGCACCAGCGCTGCTTCAGACCTCCAGAGACGATTGTATTGCAGCTTGGATGTTGCAGTCTCCTGCAGGTGGAGCTGAGTCCCCGGGGCCAGGGCAGTGTAGCTGCTGTGCTGGTTGTCGTAATGCTGGATGTGGTAGCAGCTCTGTGAGTTAGCTTGCTGGAATAAGACACTGGAGACTTATGGACTCTGTATGGGTGTTTACTTGTAAGAGTGCACGGATCAGGTTCACAATTACACAGTCTTTAGTGGGTAGCTGGCCGGGTAGTCACTGAGGAGAATAACGTCTCTTTGAATCCCCCAGCGAGTACCTTCAGCTTTATTTCTCTGTCCCCGTTCTATTCCTTGCGCCTCCTTACTATCCTTTGCGCTGCCCTGCACAGCCCGCTTGTCTACCAGGCCCGTTGGGTGAAATGAGGTCGCCTTCTTTCTCTTTTTAAGGGGCTCAACCCGTCTAGTGCTTCTGGTGGGGCAGCATGTTCTGACGGGGGGTTGGGGCTGATAATTCAACCTCTCGACTGGCAGGTGTAGACGGCTCAGGGGTGAACTCGCCTGTACCGTACATCGGAGCCGGCACACGTTGGTGGACATAGGATTCCCCTGAATTGTAGCAGGGTCCAGCACTTGGTCTTGTCCTTCTGTCTGGTCACCACTCCTTCTGGGTGTCCTCCCTGTGGTGTCCCCTGAAGGGTCCTTCCCCTGTCTTTCTCCACAGAAGTTATGCTTCTCTCTGTGTGTTTCCCACTCTCCCCCTCTGCTCTGGCCTGAAACTCCTCCCACCGGTACTGGGTCTCTCAGCAAAGGATTTAACCCTATAGTCCCCTGCTCTAAGTGTGTGAATGCAGGATAAGAGCCTCAGGTTGACGTTACACTCCCCAATGACAGGAATACTGCACACTCTGTTGTGGGTGCAGTACCCCCACTGTGGCACACTGACCAGTGGGGCGCCACATAAACACATTGTACCATACAACAATCGTTGAAAAAAAAAACCTCTTTAACCCTTTAATTTAACTGAAAAGGAAGTTTAGGGGTCAAAACTGTAGAAAAGGGCAGAATGGCAGGGGCAGTACAGGACAGACCCAAGAACAAAGGCTCCAGCCATGGAAAGAAATTTCTTGGGTGATTATCTGTGAATAGAATACTGTTTGTGAGCAGAGGGTACCCAAGTCTGGCACAGTTGCTGTAATGGGAAGGGGTGAATTATGTGAGTGGCATAGGCTATAGAGTGAGACATTTGAGGTTGACATACTAAGAACCTAAGGGACATGCTATGAAGTACAAGCTAGTAACCAATAAGGGAACCTAAAACCTTGTTTGGTGCCAATCTCCTTTCTAGCAATGTTCTTGGGCACATGATAATATGGCATTCACACTCATTTATTTGCTTCGGATGGGAGAGAGTCATCTCAGGCCCAGTAACTCACATATAGAAGTATTGTAGGTATTTCATAGTGTTACTAAAAATATAGTGTTTTAAGAACCCCTTACTGTACATTAAATCTATAGAACCAACTTCTTAAAGATCATTTTAACCAGCACCAGGACTTATTGCCAGCTGTGTTTTTGGACATTTCACATCTGACATCAGCCCCAAGTACCATTAACCTGATTGCCAGGGTATCAGGGCATTAGGAAGAGCCGAGGTGAAGTGTTGAACTGGACAAAGATCTCAGTACACCAGCAGCTGCTATGTAGAATGCAGCACCTGCCTCTCTCAGGTACGCTCTCCAGTAATCTGTGAGAGCAGAGACTTGTTAGGGAAGTTGTCTTAAATTTAAAAAGTGTCCCCTGAAACAAAAAAACAAAATATAGAAGTTAGAGATGAAGGAATCTGTCAGCAGTTTTTTGCTCTTTAATGTGAGTGCAGCATGATGTAGAGGCTGAGACCTTGATTCCAGCAATGTGTCACTTGCTTTTATGCAGGCTATCATTTTGATACAATAATTGATTCCTCTGCTGTAGAACTCATAGCCATTATATAATATAGCAGCTGTATGTTTACACTATATTGACAGAAAGCTGCTGAGTGTTGTTGGACTAGGAGGCACGAGACGCTTAGCTTGTAGTGATAACTTCCTGCTCATAAAACACTGATTTTATTGAAACAGCAACAAACATGCAGGAAAACATTTGTTTCAATTGGTCCCAATAAAAGATAGATGCCAAAGCATCGATCCTGTCTGTGGCCACAGCGGTGACTATATCTCCTACCTCCTAACCAAAGCCGCCCACATGCAAACATTGCTTTCTTTAAAATGGGAGTGTATCTTTTCAGTGCAATCTTTCTGTGCAGTTTGATCAATCAGAAATATCTGTGAATTATACAGTTCCACTTCCAATTTAAAAAAAAATTGAATAAAGTGTTCATCACCACACAGATACCTATAGGAATCCATGTCAGCTTTATAAAGCATACAATAGGTCCTGGACTTCCAGATGGACACTGCATCAATAAGGATCCAATCTTTTTCTTTCATTTATACTAAATCAAATAAGAAAATAGTGTCTGATCCGGATGTGTTTCTCTTACCTTAATATTTAGTGCAGTGCTTTTAATCTTTCCTTCAGGTTTTCTCCCACCTGGCCTTTGTAATTTGGTGTACACATCTATTATATTTAATTTAAAAAAAATATAATGACATTAATTCAGGAAACCTTCTACCATCACCGTATATAAATGAGTGACAAGGCATTGCTACTCATGAGCAAGGTACAGCTATAATGTATTTTTGCTGCAAACATTACAGCTATCATTGTCAAAGAAATTTGCCTGACTTAATGGAGATGTCATGTAATATGACCATTAATTATCATCTCTCCACAAGATAGCTGATAACAAGTCGGCCTGTCGGCCCCACACAGGCCTTATATACAGTGAAGGAAATAAGTATTTGATCCTTTGCTGATTTTGTACATCTCCCACTGAGAAAGACATGAACAGTCAGTGAGAGATAGAATATCAACAATAAAATGCAGAAAATCACATTGTGTAAATTATCCTCGTCCCCAGCACTGACTGACAGCCGGCTCAGCATTGCCTCAGTATAGAGCTGACTGTCAGTTAGTGTCAGCACATAGTTACAGTGGCCGCTCACTATATACACAATACTGAGCGGTGACTGAAGCCTTGCCAGACGCCCCTCTGTGACTGAAAGCCGGAGGCTGCTGGGAGGAATAAAGTGAATTTCTTACTAGTAGCGGGGCTTTCATTGTGGCACTTTTAGAACGCTTTTAAAACCAGCAGATTCACCCTATAAAATCAGGTTAATAGCAATCTGGGACATGACAGGTTCATTTTAATGTTTAGAGCCATACACTCATATCAGCCTTTGTAGAACAACATCACTATTGTATCTATTTAACATATAACGCTTTTGAGACTGAAGGGTAGTGATGGGCGAATCCTAAATTACTCGGAATCGCTTGACTCTAGCGAGTCCGAGCACAGGACTCGCTACTCGTTGCGAGTCTAGCGAGTCCAATGTTAATGAATGGGGAAGCGAGTAATAGCGAGTAGTGTGAGATTTACAAATCGCAGATGTGTCTCGGAAGCTTCAGCCTGAAGCAATCCTAGTTTTGTCATTTATTTGCATTGCTCGTTTACTTTGTAAGTAATCGCTGACTCGCACAGATAAGATCCTGTCTCCTCTGTACAGGCTGCCAGCTCCAGGTCCTAGAGCCCGCCTGCTGCCTGATGTAGCAGTGCTGAGATTGTTCTCAGTCTGCTCATTCCCTGTGTACAGACATGAATGTCTGTGCACAGACATGATGTAGCAGTGCTGAGATTGTTCTCAGTCTGCTCATTCCCTGTGTACAGACATGAATGTCTGTGCACAGAGATGATGTAGCAGAGCTGAGATTGTTCTCAGTCTGCTTATTCCCTGTGCATAGACATCTATATTTATGCACAGGGGATGTAGCAGAGAGGACATCGCGTTTTGGACTGCGTCGGACGGAAGAGGATTTTTTTAATTAAAGATGGAGTCCCTAATGGCTTTTTTTTTTATTTCTAATAAAAAATTTTCCTTGTGTTGTGTTTTTTTTAAAACAATTTAATAGAAATTCATGGCGGTCATGTCTAATATTGGCGTGACCGCCATAAATTTCGGGCTTAGGGTCAGCTGATAATACAAAGCTGGCCCTAACCTCTATTACCCAGCGTGCCACCGCTACCAGGGCCGCTGGAAGAGCGGGTTCAGCGCCAGAGGATGGCGCTTCAATGAACGCGCCATCTTCTGGGGCGGCTGCGGGCTGCAATTTGCAGCGGGGGGTGCCCAGAAAGCTTGGGCATCCCTGCGCTGCGGATTCCAGCCCCCAGCTGCTTAGCTGTACCTGGCTAGACATAGAAATTGCGCGGAGCCCCACGCATTTTTTTTTAATTATTTCATGAAATTCTGAGATTCTGACTCTGAGACTCTGACTCTGAAATTCATGAAATAATAAAAAAAAAATGCGTGGGGCTCCGCGCAATTTCTATGTCTAGCCAGGTACAGCTAAGCAGCTGGGGGCTGGAATCCGCAGCGCAGGGATGCCCAAGCTTTCTGGGCACCCCCCGCTGCAAATTGCAGCCCACAGCCGCCCCAGAAGATGGCGCGTTCATTGAAGCGCCATCCTCTGGCGCTGAACCCCGCTCTTCCAGCGACCATGGTAGCGGTGGCACGCTGGGTAATAAAGAGGTTAGGGCCAGCTTTGTATTATCAGCTGGCCCTAAGCCCGAAATTTATGGCGTCACGCCAATATTAGACATGACCGCCATGAATTTCTATTAAATTGTTTTAAAAAAAACACAACACAAGGAAAATTTTTTATTAGAAATAAAAAAAAAAGCCATTAGGGACTCCATCTTTAATTAAAAAAATCCTCTTCCGTCCGACGCAGTCCAAAACGCGATGTCCTCTCTGCTACATCCCCTGTGCATAAATATAGATGTATATGCACAGGGAATAAGCAGACTGAGAACAATCTCAGCTCTGCTACATCATCTCTGTGCACAGACATTCATGTCTGTACACAGGGAATGAGCAGACTGAGAACAATCTCAGCTCTGCTACATCATCTCTGTGCACAGACATTCATGTCTGTACACAGGGAATAAGCAGACTGAGAACAATCTCAGCACTGCTACATCATCTCTGTGCACAGACATTCATGTCTGTACACAGGGAATGAGCAGACTGAGAACAATCTCAGCACTGCTACATAATGTCTGTGAGCAGGCGGGCTCTAGGACCCTGGAGCTGCACAGAGAAGACAGCTGGACTCCGCTCGCAAAGAAACAGCAGTTATCTGCAAGTCTCCCTGCTATCACTGGCACAGTAGCCAGTGATTACTCGCACGAGTCTAATGCAAACAATGGCAATCCTAGTTTTGTCAGCGTTTCTGACAAAACTAGGATTGATATTGATTTGCATTGGACTCGTGCGAGTAATCACTGGGAAACTCGCAGAGTACCGAGTCCTGCGAGTCCCTTACTACTCGCCGAGTAACGAGTCCTAGCGAGTAGATTCGCCCATCCCTACTGAAGGGTTCTCCAGTAGAAACGTTTCGATAGCTGGTAACTTCTTTTCTCCAGACACTCCCCTTTATACCAAATCTTCTACCTGTAGTATCTTTACCTCATTTTGTATCTGTGCCTCATGTAATACCTGTACCCTCCTGTATATCTATTATATAATTGCCGTAGCGACTTCCGTCGGAGCGGCGCTGCTTCCGGTGGCTTGGTTAGCGAGTCCGAGCTGCTTCTCCTGGACTCTGTCCGTGGCCGCGTAGCGGCCACGGCGACTCCCGAAGCAATGCCCGCAAAGCGGGCATTGCGAGTCGTTGCAGCCTCGCGAAGCAATGCCCGCGAAGCGGCATTGCGAGTCGCTGCCACCCACCAACCAAGCCACAGAAGCCTCTACTACTCTACTGTACACCGCTATAGTATACTACAGTCCCATGCCCATAAGCGCCATGGGACTGTAGTATACCATCGCGTTGTACACTACAGCCTCCTGCCGCTCTTACAGTCGCTGACACCCACCACTAACCAACACACAGAAGCCTCTACTACTCTACTGTACACCGCTATAGTATACTACAGTCCCATGCCCATAAGCGCCATGGGACTGTAGTATACCATCGCGTTGTACACTACAGCCTCCTGCCGCTCTTACAGTCGCTGACACCCACCACTAACCAACACACACAAGCCTCTACTACTCTACTGTACACCGCTATAGTATACTACAGTCCCATGCCCATAAGCGCCATGGGACTGTAGTATACCATCGCGCTGTACACTACACTCTCCTGCCGTTCTTACACTAAGCCCCGACCCGCCCCGACCCGCCCCATCTATGCCCGCCGCCGCCCCATCTATGCCGCCGCCTATGCCCGCCGCTGTCGCTAACACCGCCGCACCCCTATACCCTAAGCCCCGACCCGCCCCATCTATGTCCGCCGCTAAGCCCCGACCCGCCCCATCTATGCCCGCCGCTAAGCCCCGACCCGCCCCATCTATGCCCGCCGCTGTCGCTAACACCGCCGCACCCCTATACCCTAAGCCCCGACCCGCCCCATCTATGTCCGCCGCTAAGCCCCGACCCGCCGCCCCATCTATGCCCGCCGCTGTCGCTAACACCGCCGAACCCCTACACCCTAAGCCCCGACCCGCCCCATCTATGCCCGCCGCTGTCGCTAACACCGCCGCACCCCTATACCCTAAGCCCCGACCCGCCCCATCTATGTCCGCCGCTAAGCCCCGACCCGCCCCATCTATGCCCGCCGCTGTCGCTAACACCGCCGAACCCCTACACCCTAAGCCCCGACCCGCCCCATCTATGCCCGCCGCTGTCGCTAACACCGCCGCAACCCCTATACCCTAAGCCCCGACCCGCCCCATCTATGTCCGCCGCTAAGCCCCGACCCGCCCCATCTATGCCCGCCGCTGTCGCTAACACCGCCGAACCCCTACACCCTAAGCCCCGACCCACCCCATCTATGCCCGCCGCTGTCGCTAACACACCGCCGCACCCCTATACCCTAAGCCCCGACCCGCCCCATCTATGTCCGCCGCTAAGCCCCGACCCGCCCCATCTATGCCCGCCGCTGTCGCTAACACCGCCGAACCCCTACACCCTAAGCCCCGACCCGCCCCATCTATGCCCGCCGCTGTCGCTAACACCGCCGCACCCCTATACCCTAAGCCCCGACCCGCCCCATCTATGTCCGCCGCTGTCGCTAACACCGCCGCAACCCCTACACCCTAAGCCCCGACCCGCCCCATCTATGCCCGCCGCTGTCGCTAACACCGCCGAACCCCTATACCCTAAGCCCCGACCCGCCCCATCTATGCCCGCCGCTAAGCCCCGACCCGCCCCATCTATGCCCGCCGCTGTCGCTAACACCGCCGAACCCCTACACCCTAAGCCCCGACCCGCCCCATCTATGCCCGCCGCTGTCGCTAACACCGCCGCACCCCTATACCCTAAGCCCCGACCCGCCCCATCTATGTCCGCCGCTGTCGCTAAACACCGCCGAACCCCTATACCCTAAGCCCCGACCCGCCCCATCTATGCCCGCCGCTGTCGCTAACACCGCCGCACCCCTATACCCTAAGCCCCGACCCGCCCCATCTATGCCCGCCGCTGTCGCTAACACCGCCGCACCCCTACACCCTAAGCCCCCACCCGCCCCATCTATGCCCGCCGCTGTCGCTAACACCGCCGCACCCCTATACCCTAAGCACCGACCCGCCGATACCCCTAAGCCCCGACGCCTATGCCCTAAGGCACCGCCGCCCCTGACCTCCCGCCGCTCTCCCCCTGCCCCTCTCGCTAAAGCCCTAACACCCTAAGCCCCCTCAGGTCCCTAACCTAACGCCGCTGTCACCTAAGCTCCTACACCTCTAACCCCCGCCGTGCCCTAGCTAACGTCCCCGTCGATCACTTACATG
This sequence comes from Allobates femoralis, assembly GCA_033576535.1. Lineage (NCBI taxonomy): Eukaryota > Metazoa > Chordata > Amphibia > Anura > Aromobatidae > Allobates > Allobates femoralis. The sequence continues at coordinate 145,536,746 of JARQOC010000009.1, forward strand.
CCTTCAAGTCATCTGATCGTCCGTCCGATCCACAAGTCCTCCGTCCGGCCAGCCGTCCTCTTCCTCCGGCCCCGGGGGTCTTCTGTATTCTTTCCGCCATCTCCGCCTCTTCGTCCGGCCCCGGGGGTCTTCTGTCTTCTTTTCGCCATCTCTGCCTCTTCGTCCGGCCCCGGGATCTTCCACCTCCGACGTCCTCTTCGTTCTCATTCACATACAATGGAACTAAAATCCCCCATTGTATCTCAATCAGATCTGAGGCCCTCTTCTGATTGGTCGATGTATACTGCCCTCAGCCAATCAGAAGAGCCCCTCACAACTGACACGCAGTTCTCATTCAGGTCCGACTTCTTTTTCCCCATTGACATACATTACCGGTGTGTCGGCGATTTTATGCCCGCCCATCTGGTTCTATTTCTCGGCCCTAAAATCGAGGACACACCGCTAATGCATCTCTATGGCCAGTCAGCCCGATTTCGGATTGAACGCCGACCAATCAGAATTCGAGCTCACTGCCCATAGACATGCATTAGCGGTGTGTCCGCGATTTTAGGGCCGACTAATAGAACCAGGTGCCCGGCCATAAAATCGCCGACACACCAGTAATGTATGTTAATGGGGAAAAAAAAAGGCGGACCGGAATGAGAACTGCGTCTCACTCTGTCTTAAAAAAAAAAAAAAACAATAAATTAAATAATAAAAATAATCATTTAAAAATAATAATAAAATAATAAATAAATCATTAAAAAATAATAAATAATTAAATAAAAATAATATTAAAAAAAAAAAAAAAAAGGTCGGACCTGAATGAGAACTGTCTCTCCGTCTAACTTAAAAAAAATAAATAAATTAAATAATAAAAATAATCATTTAAAAATAATATTAAAATAATAAATAAATCATTAAAAAATAATAAATAATTAAATAAAAATAATATTAAAAAAAAAAAAAAAAGGTCGGACCTGAATGAGAACTGTCTCTCCGTCTAACTTAAAAAAAATAAATAAATTAAATAATAAAAATAATCATTTAAAAATAATAAAAAAATAATAAATAAATCATTAAAAAATAATAAATAATTAAATAAAAATAATATTAAAAAAAAAAAAAAAGGTCGGACCTGAATGAGAACTGTCTCTCCGTCTAACTTAAAAAAAATAAATAAATTAAATAATAAAAATAATCATTTAAAAATAATAAAAAAATAATAAATAAATCATTAAAAAATAATAAATAATTAAATAAAAATAATATTAAAAAAAAAAAAAAAAAAGGTCGGACCTGAATGAGAACTGTCTCTCCGTCTAACCTAAAAAAAATAAATAAATTAAATAATAAAAATAATCATTTAAAAATAATAAAAACATAATAAAAAAATCATTAAAAAATAATAAATAATTAAATAAAAATAATATTAAAAAAAAAAAAAAAAAGGTCGGACCTGAATGAGAACTGTCTCTCCGTCTAATCTAAAAAAAATAAATAAATTAAATAATAAAAATAATCATTTAAAAATAATAAACAAATAATAAATAAATCATTAAAAAATAATAAATAATTAAATAAAAATAATATTAAAAAAAAAAAAAAAAAGGTCGGACCTGAATGAGAACTGTCTCTCCGTCTAACCTAAAAAAAATAAATAAATTAAATAATAAAAATAATCATTTAAAAATAATAAAAAAATAATAAAAAAATCATTAAAAAATAATAAATAATTAAATAAAAAATAATATTAAAACAAAAAAAAAAGGTCGGACCTGAATGAGAACTGTCCTCTCCGTCTAACTTAAAAAAAATAAATAAATTAAATAATAAAAATAATCATTTAAAAATAATAAAAAAATAATAAATAAATCATTAAAAAATAATAAATAATTAAATAAAAATAATATTAACAAAAAAAAAACAAAGGTCGGACCTGAATGAGAACTGTCTCTCCGTCTAACTTAAAAAAAATAAATAAATTAAATAATAAAAATAATCATTTAAAAATAATAAAAAAATAATAAATAAATCATTAAAAAATAATAAATAATTAAATAAAAATAATATTAAAAAAAAAAAAATAAAGGTCGGACCTGAATGAGAACTGTCTCTCCGTCTAACCTAAAAAAAATAAATAAATTAAATAATAAAAATAATCATTTAAAAATAAATAAAAAATAATAAAAAAAATCATTAAAAAATAATAAATAATTAAATAAAAATAATTCGAAAAAAATTGAAAAAAGGCGGACCTGAATGAGAACTTTGTCTCCGTCTTACTTAAAAAAAAATAAATAAATAAATAATAAAAAAATTTTTTTTTAAATAATTAAAAAATAATACAAAAATAATCATACCAAAAAAAAACAAAATTATAATTTTACAAAAAATTATCTAAATTTAAATAATAAAATAAAAAATTAAAAAAAAATAAAATAACATAAAATAAATAAATAATTACAAATAATTAATTAAATAATTTAAAAATAATATACAGAAATAATAATAAAAAAATTAAAAAATAATAATTAAAAAAATATTATAAAAATTTTACGATTATTAACAATTATTTAAAAAAAAAAAAAAAAAAAAAAAATTTAAAAAAAAAAAAAATATTACAAAAATTATATCCAAATAATAAAAATAAAAAAACATACTAATCAAAAAAAAATTATAAAAATTTTAATAATCACAAAAATTATTAAAAAAATATTATTAAATAATAACAAACAAAACCAAAAAATTTATAAAAAAAATAAAATAAAAAAAAATAAAAAAAAAAAAAAAAAAAACACACACAGTCGTTGCTATTACGCTATTTATTAACGCGAATCGCTGATTGACACTTTACAGTCCCGTCGAATTATGGCTCTGAGCCGAGTCGTCTGCCCGCTGCAACCAGCGGCTCGCCCATAACATCGCCTCTTTTCTCTATCTCTCTCCATAGGAAGGCGCCGTCCAATCACAATCGCCGCGCCTTTTTTGAAAATACATAGCGACCAATGACATTCATGGCGCCAGCTTTCTGAAGTTGCCGCCCTCCAATCAGATAAGCCCGCTTATTTATCGCGCGAAATTTGAATCTTCTACCTCTTTGAATCCTCTTTGTGGGAGAACGAGAACCTATCGCTGGACTATCTCTTGGAGTATTTTTCTGCCGAGAAATCCATCCTTCCTGAGGGTCTTTCGAGGACAACGAGAAGCTACCGCTGGACCGTCTGTTGGACAACATTTGAGCCGAGATATCCATCCTTCGTGCGGGACGTCGGGAAGCAAGCGCCGGATCGGGATCTGCGATTGATCAGCTAAGATATCCTTTGGACAATCTACCTTTTCACATCAGAAGCTATATTCCTGATGCTGACTTTTATTTTCACCTCTTTTTTACTATCTTTCTTTTTCACCTCTTTTACTATTTTGCGCCATGCAGCGCCAATCGCCGCTGCATGGAGCGTCCGCCACTGTTCGGACACTTCGCCGCTGAAAGCGCCGACTTCTGCGCTACAAGCGCAAACTTCGGCGCTTCTAGCGGCCTCCGCGGTCTATGAGACCGCTGTGTCCGAACATCCATTCACGCGCCGCCCGTACAACTCGCCGCTCTAAGATGGCGGACGCGAAATCTTCATTCATAAAATGGCGCTAGACTTCAGCCGCCGTGTGATTGGCCAGCGGAATCTTCATACACATGGCGCCGTCAATCCGGTTGGTCGGCGCTATTGTCTGAAGATGCCGCTGTCCTATCACAATTCAGCGGGGCGGAGCTATAGACTTCCACTCTCCCGAACGCCGTGTCCGAAAATCGCTCCAGGGGCTCGGCAAGGAAAGTTCCGTGCATTTTCAAAATTCCCCGCCGCGATTCTGATTGGTTCTTCTTTATGGCGCTTTGATTCCGATTGGTCGCCGCTCAGCGGGGACTTCGAAATTTTTCTGCCCGAGCGCCTGGTACGATTTTCGGATATGCCGTTCGGCCGGCTGGAAGTTTGTAGCTCCGCCCCGCTGAGTTGTGATTGGACAGCGGCATCTTCACACAATTGCGCCGACCAACCGGATTCACGGCGCCATGTGTATGAAGATTACGCTGCCCAATCACACGGCGGCTGAAGTCTAGCGCCATTTTATGAATGAAGATTTCCCCTCGCCCATCTTAGAGCGGGAAATTTGAATTTGTGAACAATGTAAAAGTGAAAAAGCTGTTTTCACAGTACAATCTCACAACAGACTATATATTCCTAATGCCTATGCTTATATTAACCCTTTGTTTTTACACATTATATATCAGCTACATTTATCCATAGTGCCCTCTTCTTTTCATACTTGATTAACCCCTTCTATTCCACTTCTCCTCTATTTGCTATCTGACTATGTACAGTACTAAGGCCATTGTAATATTAACCCCTTCTATTCTATTACTGCTACACTGCCTATCTCACTATGTTCTCTACTACGGCCATTTTAATTTTAACCCTTTTATTTTATTACTGCTACACTGCCTATCTTACTATATGCTGTACTACGGCCAATTTAATATTAACCCTTTCTATCCTATTACTCCTACACTGCATATATCACTATCTGCTCTACTACGGCCATTTTAATATTAACCCTTTCTATTCTATTACTGCCACACTGCCTATCTCACTATCTGCTCTATTACGGCCATTTTAATATTAACCCTTTCTATTCTATTACTGCTACACAGCCTATATCACTATCTGTTCTACTACGGCCATTTTTATATTAACCCTTTCTATTCTATTAATGCTACACTGCCTATCTCACTATGTTCTCTACTACGGCCATTTTAATATTAACCCTTTCTATTCTATTACTCCTACACTGCCTATCTCACTATCTGCTCTACTACGCCATTTTAATATTAACCCTTTCTATTCTATTAGTGCTACACTGCCTATCTCACTATCTGCTGTACTACGGCCATTTTACTATTAACCCCTTCTATTCTATTAGTGCTACACTGCCTATCTCACTATCTGCTCTACTACGGCCATTTTACTATTAACCCTTTCTATTCTATTAGTGCTACTCTGCCTATCTCACTATGTGCTGTACTACGGCCATTTTAATATTAACCCTTTCTATTCTATTAGTGCTACACAGCCTATATCACTATCTGTTCTACTACGGCCATTTTTATATTAACCCTTTCTATTCTATTAATGCTACACTGCGTATCTCACTATGTTCTCTACTACGGCCATTTTAATATTAACCCTTTCTATTCTATTACTCCTACACTGCCTATCTCACTATCTGCTCTACTACGGCCATTTTAATATTAACCCTTTCTATTGTATTAGTGCTACACTGCCTATCTCACTATGTGCTGTACTACGGCCATTTTACTATGAACCCTTTCTATTCTATTAGTGTTACACTGCCTATCTCACTATGTGCTGTACTACAGCCATTTTAATATTAACCCCTTCTATTCTATTAGTACTACACTGCCTATCTCACTATGTTCTCTACTACGGCCATTTTAATATTAACCCCTTCTATTCTATTAGTGCTACACTGCCTATCTCACTATGTACTGTACTACGGCCATTTTAATATTAACCCTTTCTATTCTATTAGTGCTACACTGCCTATCTCACTATCTGCTGTACTACGGCCATTTTAATATTAACCCTTTCTATTCTATTACTGCTACACTGCCTATCTCACTATCTGCTGTACTACGGCCATTTTAATATTAACCCTTTCTATTCTATTAGTGCTACACTGCCTATCTCACTATCTGCTGTACTACGGCCATTTTAATATTAACCCTTTCTATTCTATTAGTGCTACACTGCCTATCTCACTATCTGCTGTACTACGGCCATTTTAATATTAACCCTTTCTATTCTATTAGTGCTACTCTGCCTATCTCACTATCTCCTGTACTACGGCCATTTTAATATTAACCCTTTCTATTCTATTAGTGCTACACTGCCTATCTCACTATCTGCTGTACTACGGCTATTTTAATATTAACCCTTTCTATTCTATTAGTGCTACTCTGCCTATCTCACTATCTCCTGTACTACGGCCATTTTAATATTAACCCTTTCTATTCTATTAGTGCTACACTGCCTATCTCACTATGTGCTGTACTACGGCCATTTTAATATTAACCCTTTCTATTCTATTAGTGCCACACTGCCTATCTCACTATCTGCTGTACTACGGCCATTTTAATATTAACCCTTTCTATTCTATTAGTGCTACTCTGCCTATCTCACTATCTCCTGTACTACGGCCATTTTAATATTAACCCTTTCTATTCTATTAGTGCTACACTGCCTATCTCACTATGTGCTGTACTACGGCCATTTTAATATTAACCCTTTCTATTCTATTAGTCCTACACTGCCTATCTCACTATGTGCTGTACTACGGCCATTTTAATATTAACCCTTTCTATTCTATTAGTGCCCCACTGCCTATCTCACTATGTGCTGTAGTACGTCCTTTTTTATATTAACCCTTTCTATTGTATTAGTGCTACTCTGCCTATCTCATTATGTGCTGTACTACGGCCATTTTAATATTAACCCTTTCTATTCTATTCGTGCTACACTGTCTATCTCACTATGTGCTGTACTACGGCCATTTTAATATTAACCCTTTGTATTCTCTTTGTGCTACACTCCCTATCTCACTATGTGCTGTACTACGGCCATTTTAATATTAACCCTTTCTATTCTATTCGTGCTACACTGTCTATCTCACTATGTGCTGTACTACGGCCATTTTAATATTAACCCTTTGTATTCTCTTTGTGCTACACTCCCTATCTCACTATGTGCTGTACTACGGCCATTTTAATATTAACCCTTTCTATTCTATTAGTGATACACTGCCTATCTCACTATGTGCTGTAGTACGTCCTTTTTTATATGAACCCTTTCTATTGTATTAGTGCTACTCTGCCTATCTCACTATCTGCTGTACTACGGCCATTTTAATATTAACCCTTTCTATTCTATTAGTGCCCCACTGCCTATCTCACTATGTGCTGTAGTACGTCCTTTTTTATATGAACCCTTTCTATTGTATTAGTGCTACTCTGCCTATGTCACTATGTGCTGTACTACGGCCATTTTAATATTAACCCTTTCTATTCTATTCGTGCTACACTGTCTATCTCACTATGTGCTGTACTACGGCCATTTTAATATTAACCCTTTGTATTCTCTTTGTGCTACACTGCCTATCTCACTATGTGCTGTACTACGGCCATTTTAATATTAACCCTTTCTATTCTATTAGTCCTACACTGCCTATCTCACTATGTGCTGTAGTACGTCCTTTTTTATATGAACCCTTTCTATTCTATTAGTCCTACACTGCCTATCTCACTATCTGCTGTACTACGGCCATTTTAATATTAACCCTTTCTATTCTATTAGTGCCCCACTGCCTATCTCACTATCTGCTGTACTACGGCCATTTTAATATTAACCCCTTCTATTCTATTAGTGCTACACTGCCTATCTCACTATGTACTGTACTACGGCCATTTTAATATTAACCCTTTCTATTATATTAGTCCTACACTGCGTATCTCACTATGTGCTGTACTACGGCCTTTTTTATAGTAATCCCTTCTATTCTATTAGTGCTACACAGCCTATCTCACTATGTGCTGTACTACGGCCTTTTTTATATGAACCCTTTCTATTCTATTACTGCTACACTGCCTATCTCACTATGTGCTGTACTACGGCCATTTTAATATTAACCCTTTGTATTCTCTTTGTGCTACACTGCCTATCTCACTATGTGCTGTACTACGGCCATTTTAATATTAACCCTTTCTATTCTATTAGTCCTACACTGCCTATCTCACTATCTCCTGTACTACGGCCTTTTTTATAGTAACCCCTTCTATTCTATTAGTGCCACACTGCGTATCTCACTATCTGCTCTACTAAGGACATTTTTACATTAACCTCTTCTATGCCTTTTCTACTTTAGTTGCACCATGACTATTTCATAGGGTTTAAACTCATACATTAACCCCTTCTATTCTGTTTGCTATTCAATAACTGTCACTATGTGCTGGACATCTGTGCTTTTACAATTTCAACACACATGGCCAGAAAAAAACCCATCTGCTGCGATTGCCAATTAAACCTTGCACTTGCTGCGCTGTTGCGGGAATACCCATACAAACTATAGGAATACTTGCGGCAGGTGCGCCAAGTTCATTTTTTTTTGGAGCAACACTTGACGCAACTGCTAAATCGCACCGGCCGCAAGTCCCCTTATGGTTTCTATAGGGATTACTGCTACCGCCCTGCAACTGCAATGTTCATGTGGCTATCGCAGCAGATGCTTTTTTTTCAATGCATCTACCGCAATTTTATCTAAACAGTTGATGTGAAAGGGCTATAAGGCAATTTGGACATTAACCCGTTCTATTCTATTTCTGCCCCCCTTGCTATCTCAGTATGTGGTCCACTAAGGCTATTTATTCATTTTCCTCTTCTATGCCATTTGCCATTTTGTTTTCCAACACTATGTTTTATAGGGTTCGAAATGCTACATAAACCCCCTACTTTCAGTTTGCTATTCACTAACTGTGTTACTAGGTGCTGTACTCAGGACATTTGCAATTTAAACTCTTCTATACTATTTGAAATTTATTTTAACATCCACAAACTTTTATAGGATGTAAGTCCTACATTAACGTCTTCTATTGTTTTGACTATTCACTGTCTATGTCACTATGTGGTATACTACTGGCATTTAATTACAATATACTTTCATACTAATTTTATTTTTATTAATCGTCCAGTATTTTTTATGCCTGCCAATGCTATATTAACTACTTACTGGCTCTTTGACTTTTTCTTTTGGAGTTAGGAGTCAGTCATCACACGGTTATGAGTACGTTAACCCATTATATGTCAATTTTTATTATTTTTCTTAGTAATGCCTCTGTTGCACTACTACCTGTCTTATTTTTAACACTTTGGTGGTAATGCTACCTGCACAGTTGACATCAGCGGTTATTTGAAATTGCACTAGATGTCCTGACACAATTGCATCCGCTTGCTTTGCTGCATTGCCACCGCATAACTGCTGCACTTGCAGTGTCGTTCCGCTAATCCCCATTGTACGTATAGGGGAACTTGCCACAGCTCCCGCCACCATAAAAAGCGTGGTCAATCATCTTTTTTTTTCCATACAGGACCTGCTACAAGTGCAAAATCCAAATTGCTGCACCTACTGCAAATAAATACATACTGACTATTATGCCGATTATAATGAGTATATGGGGATTCACGTAAACGCTTGCAAGTCCTGCAGTTATGCTGTGGCTATGTGCCACATGCACCAGATGCTGTTTTTCCAATGCTTATGATGCTATTTGAAATTAATGCTCATGTCAAAGTCTCTGTCATTCCAGTAGGATATTCACTACTTTTACATACATAATATTTTACACTCTATTACTGACTGGGTACCCTTTCACACGTCCATTCTATATGCACATTTACATACTTTTATAACATGGCCTAAGATTTTAATTTTAAACTCGATTTCTCCATACCCGTCACCAGGGCTGTAGTTGCGTAACGTTACACTACATCATCGCATTTACGTTACTTTTTACATTGATCTGACTCTTACAATATCTCATACGCAAGTTGCCTTATTTCTTTTTCAGCCTGCTTTGTCACATTCTGCCATTTCATACTTCACGTTTAGCCCGCTGTTTCCCCTATTCCACCAACAAAAATAAAAACCACTACTTCTGATATAATACCAAAACCTTTAGTTCTTGGTAGAAATTTACCGTAACTCAGTTTTTTTTCAACACCTTATGAAACAACAACCTTGCTGGTGGTTATGCATAAATTAATGTCATCCAGATTCTATTAACTTTTTTATTACAATGTTGAAAATTTGCTTTGATACCGTGTATCGCAAAGGCTCATTACATCCATTTTTTTTGCTTTCACGGCACTTTAAGGAATTTTAACACACTCATTGCCATTCAATACTCCATACAGTTAACATCATTACATCTTTCTTTGTTACTTTAAATAAGTCTATCATTTCATTATCACAGGTTTTGGAAAACCATACTTTAGTTTTATTGTTTTTGTCTGTTTACACAGTTATTATTCATTGTTTCCTTAACTAACACACTCTAGCTCATTTTGGATTTGATTCGCTGACTATTCTTTGTAAGATGAGTTCTCCAACACAAAATATCACTCTTGCCAAGGAGGCTGCATCTACACCGAAGAAGAAGCGTGCAGAGGAGACTTTGGAACAGAGACGCCGTCGGTTAGATAAAGATAAGGCTGCTAAAGCTAAACGCATTGCAGAGGAGAGTTTGGAAGAGAAACGTGTTCGTTTAGATCTGCGTAAGGCTGCTAAGGAGAAACGTACTGCAAAGGAGACTTCAGAAGAGAGCGTCTTCGCTTAGATACTGATAAGGCTGCTAAGGCAAAACGCCTTGCTGAAGAGACCTTACAAAGGAGACGTATTCGCTTAGATCGTGTTAAGGCTGCTTACGCCAAACGTCTTGCAAATGAGACTTCTGCAGAGAGACATATTCGGTTAGATAGGGCTAAGGCTGCTAAACTCAAACGGTTTGGTAAACTCTCTTCTCCACTGAGACGTTTTTCGTTGGATGCTGCAAAGACCGTTTTACATCCACGTATTTCGGGAGTGTCTTCTGAAAAAACAAGCCAACAAATGCAAACAAGAGCCATGACTGCACGTTCCACATGCAAACAAACAAAAATTCCAGTCACTGAAGAACCGTCTGACACAGATGATACTCCTGCCTCTTCGTGTACTGACATTTTACCAAGTGAACTGCCTTTAATAACTCCCATTACCTCTATGGAAATCAAAAAAGGAAAGGTTCGCAAGGTGTCTGTGCGTATGCGCAAGAAGGGTGTGGAGGAGAGTTCGGAAGAAAGACAACTTCCCTTGGACAAGGAAAAGTCTGCTTTGAAAACACCCCTTTCAATAAAGTCTTTAGAAGGAAGGACAGAACGATTAGGCAAAAAATCTATCACTCTGCCTCAACGACGCAAACAGAAAAAGTTAATGCCTGCAGGAGATCCGTCTGATCCTCAGACTGCTGCCACCTCTTCGTCTGATCCTCAGACTGCTGCCACCTCTTCGTCTGATCCTCAGACTGCTGCCACCTCTTCATCTGATCCTCAGACTGCTGCCACCTCTTTGTCTGATGCTCAGACTCCTGCCACCTCTTCGTCTGATCCTCAGACTGCTGCCACCTCTTCATCTGATGCTCTGACTGCTGCCACCTCTTTGTCTGATGCTCAGACTCCTGCCACCTCTTCTTCTACTATCTTGACTACAACTGAACAGCCTTTACTGCATCGCAAGGCCACATCTAAACGAAAACACTGTGCTGAGGAGACGCCATACAGCAAACAGTGTAAAATTTTGAGGCTTAAAAGGACAAGACAGATGCGTCAAGATACAGAATCTCCTACATCTAGACAAGTCCACTTGGCCCATTTGGCTACATTACGTCGTGAAGAACGTCAAACTTCTTCTTCCACTTCTATATTGCAACAGGCAGAACGGAATTTATATTCCACTTCTTCATTTATTGAATGTTTGGAATCTACATCCCTTCCACGTCTCATTTATGTAGGATTACATAATAAATTTCTACGTTCATTCTATTCATCTCTCCTACATGAAAGGGGATTTATTGATCAGGATCATGTTATTGTAGAACATTTCTGTGGTTTCATGAATGTAATATGTGAACATTGTGAGGCTCGACATTTTACTGCTGAACGACCATCAGATCAACAGTTTACTCTTTGTTGCCACAAGGGAAAAGTAAAGGTACCATTACCTCAATACCCGCACGTCTTCCAACGCCTGCTGAAAGGAGAGAGTGAGTACAGTCAAAATTTGATGGAGAATATAAGGAGCATTAATAGTTCTTTTGCTTTTGCCTCCATGGGTGCCCATGTTTCTCTACCTCCTGGACATGGACCATACTGCTTTCGTATTCATGGGCAAATTTATCATCGCACTGGAACACTGCATCCTGCTCAAGATCAAACTCCAGCATATGCACAACTCTACATTTTAGATACTCTAAGCGCTACTGACCAACGGCTACAGTCTCCAGAAAATGTTAAATGTAATCCTACTTTAATGAGTATCATTGCTCTTCAATTGGATAATATTAATCCCTTTGTTTCGGCCTACAAAATGCTACGTCAGATTGAAGTAGAAGAAGAACAGAAGGCAAGAGAACATGGCACAAAAATGCCAAATATTATCATGGCCATTAAACAAGACAGAGGCCAAGACCCGAGACGCTATAACAATCCTACTGCCAATGAAGTTGCTGTGGTCTTTGAAAATGCTGATGGAGAGCCACCATTCAATAGAGACATTTTAATTCATTTGAAACCTGATCCAAATAACCCCTTGGCCCCAAAAACACAGCAAGTCAGTATTCTACACAGCAATTTAGATGCATTACTCTATCCTTTATTTTTTCCTCATGGAGAACAAGGCTGGCATGAGGGACTCAAGCATCAAGGCAAAAGTCAACGCCGGATTACACAGCTCCAGTATTACTGCTATTTGCTGTCTGTACGGAATCAGTTCAATCCTGTCCTGAATGGTGGCAAACTAACACAGCAGTACTTAGTGGATGCGTATGTAAAAATCGAGGCTAATCGCTTAAATTTTATCCGTCATCATCAAAAGGATTTAAAAGTGGAGGATTATTGCGTACTCCAGGAACATCTTCTGAAACAATCTGTTGACAAAGGTATTCCCATTGGCAAGACGGTCATTTTACCATCTTCTTTTGAAGGCAGTCCCAGAAACATGCAGCAACGCTATCAGAATGCCATGGCTATTGTGACTAAATTTGGACGACCAGATCTTTTTGTAACCATGACCTGTAATCCTAAATGGAGGGAGATTACAAACAATTTAGAGCCATGGCAGCGTGTGGAACATAGACCTGATTTAGTGGCCCGTGTCTTCAGAATTAAATTGGAAGCACTATTAAAAGAAATTAACACTGGATTATTTGGCAAAGTTTGTGCAATGGTTCATGTTATTGAATTCCAAAAGCGTGGCCTACCACACGCTCACATTTTGATCATTCTGGATGGCAAATCCAAACTAAGAACTGAGGTTGAAGTGGATAATATAGTTTGGGCTGAAATCCCTGATCCAGAAGAATACCCTCTGCTCCATGACATTGTGATGCAACACATGATTCATGGACCCTGTGGTCAACACAACCCCAATTCTCCATGTATGGATCTTGGCAAGTGTAAGAAAGGTTTTCCTAAAGATTTCCAACCAAGAACACTCATAGCTAAGGATGCATACCCTACTTATCAAAGAAAGGAAGGATCATCGTTTCAAATACGTTCAAAGATGATTGATAATTCTTGGGTTGTTCCCTATAACCCTTACCTACTATTAACATACAAGTGTCATATTAATGTTGAGGTATGTGCTTCCATTCAAAGTGTTAAATACCTCTTCAAATATGTCTACAAAGGACATGATAAAGCCAATCTTGAAATTTGCCAAACTAATATCCACCATGATGAAACACATCAATTCATGGATTCAAGATACGTCAGTGCACCGGAGGCAGCTTGGCGAATATTTGCTTACCCGATGCATAGACAATCGCACTCCATTATTCGCCTTGCTGTACATCTCCCACATTCTCAACCGCTTTATTTTCATGAGGATGACTCTGTTGACGACATCAGTTCCACAATGCACAGAAAATCTACTCTGATGGGCTACTTTGAGCTGAATGAGAGTGACCCGCATGCTCATGATTACTTCTACCGCCAAATTCCAGAGCACTATGTTTGGAAAGAAGGTGCATGGGAAGTTAGAAAGCGAGGAGGTTCTTCAGTGATTGGAAGAATGTATACTGTCAGTATGAAAGATCAAGAACGGTACTATTTAAGGTTGTTGTTACTGCATGTCAAAGGAGCAACAAGTTTTGACAACATTAAGACTGTTAATGAAGTGACATACCCAACTTTCAAAGAGGCAGCATTAGCTCTTGGATTGCTCTTCGATGACACTGTTTGGAGAAATACTTTATTGGATGCCTGTGTTCTCAACATGCCTGCACAGCTTCGTGATATGTTCGCATATATATGTATTTTTGGTCCTCCAGCTCATCCATTGGAGTTGTGGAAAGAATTTAAAGAAGACTTTATCCAAGACTACTGCCATGCATATCACTCCAACACTGAGGAGTGTGAGAATTGTGAAGGATATGCTATGACTGATGTCCAAACTATTCTAAAATTTCATGGCAAAACTTTTACTGATTTTAATCTACCACGACCAAAAAGAAAGCCATACATCGCTCCACTATACAACAAGGATGATGAGTTAAGAAGAGCTCAGCAAATGAAAGCTACTTTAAATGACCACCAACTTTTGGCCTATGATGCGATCAATCAAGCTTTATACGATAGAAGTGGACAACCTAAGTGCTTTTTCATTGACGGTCCAGGTGGCAGTGGCAAAACATATCTGTATGATTTATTAATTCATGAACTAAGAGGAGAAGGCGAAATTGTCTCACCTGCAGCCAGTACAGGGATTGCAGCTAACTTACTGCAAGGAGGTAGAACTATCCATTCGCTTTACGGAATACCAATTCCAATCAATGAAACTTCCGTTTCAAGGATTAAAAATGATACAGATGCTGCACAACATTTGAAAAGTACCAAACTTTTCATTATTGACGAGTCCACTCTTTTATCTAAATATGCATTGCATGTGATAGATCAACTTTTACGTGATGTCATGACAACAGATATCTCCAAGAAAAATACAACACCTTTTGGAGGGAAAGTCATTGTTCTGGGAGGAGACTTTCGACAGTGTCTGCCTATCATCCCACATGGTACAAGAACATACATTATAGAGAGTTGTATTAAATACTCACGACAATGGCAGCTTTTCACTCAATTGCCACTCTTCAACAATATGCGCTCCATTGATCCTGATTATAGCCGTTGGTTACTTCAACTGGGAAATGGTGAATTGTCTAATGATTTCAACCTTGGAGATGATACCATTGAAATCCCACAAGACATGATCTGCACTGGCTCAATCATTCTTGCTATATTTGGTGAAAACATTGTCATTGATGTAGATAACAATGAAAGCATTCGAATTGCTGCATCACATGCCATTCTTTGCCCTAAAAATGACCATGTGGATATGGTGAACTCTAAGGTCATGGATTGCATTGCTGGTGAATACACTGAATACATTAGTGATGATTCCATTGATCCTGATGAGACTGAAGATCCAGATCAATATCCAGTGGAATTTTTGAATTCACTCACACCAACGGGAATGCCTTCTCATCGCCTCAAATTAAAAATCGGTACCATTGTCATGCTTTTGCGCAACTTTAACAGCAGAAAAGGTCTTTGCAATGGGACTCGCTTGATTGTCATTGCTTTGTTTGACAATCTGATTCAAGCAAAAGTCATTACTGGGTCTGCAGAAGGAAATGTGGTGTTTATTCCAAGGATTGATTTATCTCCATCAGAGACTGGATTACCTTTCAAGTTAAGACGTCGACAATTTCCCTTGAAGCCTGCTTTTGCCATGACCATCAACAAATCCCAAGGCCAAACATTGGAGAAAGTAGGGATTTTTTTGCCAGAACCTGTTTTTGGACATGGACAGTTATATGTGGCTTTTTCACGAGTGAAAAGAAGATGTAATGTTAAGGTGAAAGTGCTGGATACACCCATTCAAGGAAAGTTGGTGCCTAATTCTGAAAAAGTCTTTACTAAAAATATTGTCTATAAGAATATTTTATCTTAAATTCTTTAGATATATATTACACTTTCATACATGATGGATATAACAATGAAAGCATTCACATTGCTGCATCACATGACAATCTTTGCCCTAAAAATGTCCATGTGGAAATGGTGAACTCTCAGGTTATGGATTGCATTGCTGGTGAATACACTCAGTACATTAGTGATGATTCCATTCAGACTGAAGATTCAGACCAATATCCAGTGGAATTTTTAAATTCACTCACACCAATGAGAATGCCTTATCATCGCCTCAAATTACACATTGGTACCATTGTCATGCTTTTCCGCACCTTTAACAGCATAAAAGGTGTTTGCAATGGGAATCGCTTCATTGTGATCACTTTGTTTGATAATCTCATTCAAGCAAAAGTCAGTTCTGGGTCTGCAGAAGGAATTGTGTTGTTTATTTCAAGGATTGATTTATCTCCATCATAGACTGCCTTACATTTTAAGTTAACACATCGACAATTTCCCATGAAGTCTACTTTTCCCATGACCATCAACAAATCCCAAGGCCAAATACTGGAGAAAGTAGGGATTTTTTGCCCCACAATTCATTTTTGGACATGGACAGTTATATGTGGCTTTTTCATGAGTGAAAAGAAGATGTATTGTTAAGGTGAAAGTACTGCATACACCCATTCAAGGAAAGTTGCTGCCTCATTCTGAAAAAGTCTTTACAAAAAATATTCTCTAAAGAATTTATAATAAAATATTCTTATAGATATATATTACATTTACATACCTGATGGATATAACAATGAAAGCATTCACATTGCTGCATCACATGACAATCTTTGTCCTAAAAATGTCCATGTGGAAATGGTGAACTCTCAGGTTATGGATTGCATTGCTGGTGAATACACTGAGTACATTAGTGATGATTCCATTCAGACTGAAGATTCAGACCAATATCCAGTGGAATTTTTAAATTCACTCACACCAATGGGAATGCCTTATCATCGCCTCAAATTACACATTGGTACCATTGTCATGGT
This sequence comes from Allobates femoralis, assembly GCA_033576535.1. Classification (NCBI taxonomy): domain Eukaryota; kingdom Metazoa; phylum Chordata; class Amphibia; order Anura; family Aromobatidae; genus Allobates; species Allobates femoralis. The sequence continues at coordinate 145,553,610 of JARQOC010000009.1, forward strand.
TTTGCGCACCTTTAACAGCATAAAAGGTCTTTGCAATGTGAATCGCTTCATTGTGATCACTTTGTTTGAGAATCTTATTCAAGCAAAAGTCAGTTCTGGGTCTGCAGAAGGAAATGTGTTGTTTATTTCAAGGATTGATTTATCTCCATCAGAGACTGCCTTACCTTTTAACTTAACACATTGACAATTTACCGTGAAGTCTACTTTTCCCATGACCATCAACAAATCCCAAGGCCAAACAGTGGAGAAAGTAGGGATTTTTTGCCCCACAACCCGTTTTTGGACATGGACAGTTATATGTGGCTTTTTCACGAGTGAAAAGAAGATGTATTGTTAAGGTGAAAGTACTGCATACACCCATTCATGGAAAGTTGCTGCCTCTTTCAGAAAAAGTCTTTACAAAAAATATTGTCTATAAGAATATTTTATTTTAAATTCTTTAGATATATCCATCATGTATATAAATGTAATATATAACAATGAAAGCATTCACATTGCTGCATCACATGACAATCTTTGTCCTAAAAATGTCCATGTGGAAATGGTGAACTCTCAGGTTATGGATTGCATTGCTGATGAATACACTGAGTACATTAGTGATGATTCCATTCAGACTGAAGATTCAGACCAATATCCAGTGGAATTTTTACATTCACTCACACCAATGGGAATGCCTTATCATCGCCTCAAATTACACATTGGTACCATTGTCATGGTTTTGCGCACCTTTAACAGCATAAAAGGTCTTTGCAATGGGAATCGCTTCATTGTGATCACTTTGTTTGAGAATCTTATTCAAGCAAAAGTCAGTTCTGGGTCTGCAGAAGGAAATGTGGTGTTTATTTCAAGGATTGATTTATCTCCATCAGAGACTGCCTTACCTTTTAACTTAACACATTGACAATTTACCGTGAAGTCTACTTTTCCCATGACCATCAACAAATCCCAAGGCCAAACAGTGGAGAAAGTAGGGATTTTTTGCCCCACAACCCGTTTTTGGACATGGACAGTTATATGTGGCTTTTTCACGAGTGAAAAGAAGATGTATTGTTAAGGTGAAACTGCTGCATACACCCATTCAAGGAAAGTTGCTGCCTCATTCAGAAAAAGTCTTTACAAAAAATATTGCCTATAAGAATATTTTATTTTAAATTCTTTCGATATATATTACATTTACATACCTGATGGATATAACAATGAAAGCATTCACATTGCTGCATCACATGACAATCTTTGTCCTAAAAATGTCCATGTGGAAATGGTGAACTCTCAGGTTATGGATTGCATTGCTGATGAATACACTGAGTACATTAGTGATGATTCCATTCTGACTGAAGATTCAGACCAATATCCAGTGGAATTTTTACATTCACTCACACCAATGGGAATGCCTTATCATCGCCTCAAATTACACATTGGTACCATTGTCATGATTTTGCACACCTTTAACAGCATAAAAGGTCTTTGCAATGGGAATCGCTTCATTGTCATCACTTTGTTTGACAATCTCATTCAAGCAAAAGTCATTACTGGGTCTGCAGAAGGAAATGTGTTTATTCCAAAGATTTATGTATCTCCATCAGAGACTGCCTTACCTTTCAAGTTAAGACGTCAACAATTTCCCGTGAAGTCTACTTTTTCCATGACCATCAACAAATCCCAAGCCAATACACTGAAGAAAGTATGGATTTTTTTGTCACAAACAGTTTTTGGACATGGACAGTTATATGTGGATTTTTCACGAGTGAAAATACGATGCAATGTTAAGGTGAAAGTGTTGGATACACCCATTCAAGTCAAATTGCTGCCCAGTAGTGAAATACTCTTTACTACAAATATTCTCTCTAATAATATTTTATTTAAAATTCTTTAGATACATATTAGATTTACATACATACTTACTTTCTAATTAAATATAAATATTACAATAAATTAGTTTAGTCATAGATGTATAGCAATAAAAAAAAAAAAATATTATTTGTTATACAAAAAGATATTAAAATTAGTTCTTATATATACAATAGTTATTTAAGAAATATAGTCATTAGTGTACATTTTCAATTACAATATAGTATAGAGAAATATTTTATTTTAAATTCTTTATATGCATATTACATTTAGATACATAATTATTTTCTAATTAAACAAAAATATTACCATAAAATAGTTTAGCCATAGATCTAAAGTACTAAAAAAAAAAAAAAAATTACTTTACCCATAGATGTATAGGAATTGACCAAAAAAATTATAAAAAAATTGTTTAAAAATAGATGTATAGCAATAGAAATAATCCAACATACCAAACAAATTACTTTAGTTTTAGATAAAGACATTATAATTAGTTATTAGATATTAAATACGTCTTTAAGAAATATAGTCCTTAGTTTTGCTTTTCACTGAAAATATAGTGTATAAAAATATTTTACTTTCAATTATTTACATACATATTCTATTTAGATACATACTTTCTAATTAAACACAAATATTACAATAATTTAATTTAGCTATAGATGTAGAAGAATAGAAATAGACAAAAATACCAAAAATATTAATTTCGTTATAAAGATATTATAAATAGGTTTTAGATATAAAATAGTTATTTAAAATATATTGTTCTTACTTTTTTAGCTTTTAAAATTTCTTTTTAAATTTCATTGTATATGTATATAAACACACATTTTGTAGTAGATTGTAGATGTGTATCATCTAAATGCTTGCATTTAGTGATAATAACCTGAAGCTCCAGCAGTATAGCTGCTGCGAGATTTTATTTTCTTTTTACACAGGGTCAGGTTTTTGTCAACAGCTAAGGCTGCCTTCACATTTGCAGATGCATCTGCAGCGTTTTGAAAATGCATCTGCATGCACATGGTAGACCCTAGCTTTATAATGGGACGCACGGTGTCTGCAGATGCTTGCAGGCAGCCGTGCACACACATTTACTCCTATATGTGATCTGTGCGCAGGCGGATGCCTGCATACAAATCACACACTCCCACCCTCACCAGGGATGCAACATGTCGTGTCCCTGCTGCGGAGGAGAGTCTGTGATCTGTACCCAAGCATCTGCCTGCGCAGAGATCACATATAGCAGTGAATGGTTGTGCTCGGCTGTCTGGAAGCATCTGCAGACACTGTGCGTCCCATTATAAAGATAGGGTTTACTGTCTGCATGCAGATGCATCTGCAAAATTGTGCAGATGCATCTGCAAGTTTGAAGGCAGCATTAGAGACGGGTGGGACAGCTGTTCACACACATCTCTATCTTGAAGTGTGTTCTGTACATATAAATACATACATACATATAGGTACATATTTAGACATATAGGGAAAGAATATACATTTTCATTTTAAATCTGACTTATTCTGCTATTTGTGGAATTTATAGTGTGAACACATCAATTTTGACACTTGCTGTCTAATGGTGACCTACAGCACTCTTACTGTAAGTTGCATGAAATGTTAATGCAATTTGTGCTTTACTTGCAGTAGTTGCGGCACATGTGCTTTCAACAGTTTCAACTGCCAAAATCACAGTTAGCTTTGATTTTTAGTGGTTGCATTTAGTCAACCTGTTAAAGCTGTGCTTGCCGTATTTACTACAAGCTAATTGCAAGTTCCATATACATTACATGTTACTTGCTAAAAGTGAGCTGTAGGTAGGTCCTTTGGTGCAAAGTGCAGAAATTGTATTTGGTTATTCTACACCTTCTGCAAATAGCCAAAAAATATCTGCTTTAAAAGGAGTCTAACTATTAATTATTAGGGGTAGAGTAGAGTAGGTCCCACCAGTTGTAAGGCTACCTTCCCGTGGTTGGTGGGGAAACATGTACTGGCTCAATCATAGATTATTAATATTCATATATAAATTGAATATACGTAGTCTGTACAAAACATCAGTGCCAGTATCTGTACGAAAAGCCTTGCCTTAGAATCATGACATGTACTACACTGATATATACCATACAAACATTGGTAGTTGATAGATAGATATCATGTCTTATGTGCATTATTGTCAAATTTGAATGAATAATGTATATATGCATGCTACATTCCCGATTCTTTACAATTGAGCCGCCATCTATCATGGAATAATTGGATTATTAGTTAAAAATCTAATTTAATAAACTATACACCAGTTCTAGAATCCCGATGCAATCGCATCGGGCTCACAGCTAGTTGTACATAATCTTATATTCATAGCTTTTCTTCAATTTGTACCAAGTCTTGTATGTAATCTCTCTCTATAATTTCTTATAACTCTACATTATGTGTGCCTCGCCTTTACTCTTCCTAATATTATGCTTCCTTTTATATCTATACTTTATCTTTTACTTACTTCATCTTATGGCTAAACCTAATCTTGTTGAACTTGATGTTCGTGAAGAACAAGTTTTTGTGAATTGTGAACAATCTCACGTTCCTGTATCTGTTTGTCTACTCTTTTGTCTTCATTACAAAAGCCCCCAGAGGTGCCAAACAAGTGGAATTCAAAGAATCTATTGTAAATTGTTCCCCACCATAGTACTTACTTATTTACATGCCACTATTCAGGATTTTGAATTGTTTTATAAATAAGAGATTTCTTTCCTTTGGATCTCACTACATAGCCCCTAGCTGGGGTACGCCTGTACTGGAGCAGTGGGTACAGACATCTAAGTGGTGAGCTGAAACTCCTTCATCTAGGCACAAAATAAAAAAAAGTCTAAAACATGAAACATTTATAATAAAAAAGCTCTTGACTTTTACTGCAGCTGATTTTTTTTTTTTTTAAATAAAGTAAAACCAAAGCACAAAAAAAAAACAGTCTGAAAAACAAAAAATCCAGGGTCATATATGTCTGGCAAGGTCCAAATACTAATGCTAAATAACAGGAGCGAGTGACGGCCGCAGATCAATGCATTCCTTCACTCTGTAGCTGTAACTTGATTTTACTAATATGATCGGTTAATTAAAGGGGATGTGCCAAGTTTGAAAGTTATCCCTATACATTAAATAGGGCATAACTCACCCATCTTTTTGGGTCTGGCCAGGGAGACCTCCGTCAATACCAAGAACTGAAGAGATGGGTGAATGGAGCTGGTGGTTGACCATGCACATCTCCGCTCCATTCACTCTTAGTGGGAATGCCAAAGACCAGCTGAATGCTGTGCCCGGCTTTCTCCAGTGGTTCCATTGAGAATGAACGCAGCAGAAGAGCACATGATTGACCACCTCTACCTTTAGATGGGGTTCTTCAGAGCCACAGATCTCTGGATTGGTGGAAGTGCCAAAGGCCGGATCCCCAATGACCAGGAAGTTATCCCCTACCCTGAAGATAGCGGATAACTTCCAGACTTGTATTAGAATAAAAAGAACTATTTCCTAAAATTCAATTGGGGCTGTCTATCTACATGTCAGTAGAGACCGAGGTTGTTGTTTGAGCATCTTAAGGTGTTTAATGCTTATTCCCCCTTCCATTAATTATAAAATAGCCATGAACCCTCATTTTCCACTTCACAGTAAATGCTTCTTGAATTGTGAGCTGCAGATGTATCATTTCCAGTTGAAACCAGAAGTTTACATACACTACATAAGACGTCACATGCTTGTTTTTCTCACCATCTGACATGAAATCAGAATAAACCTTTCGTGTTTTAGGCCAATTAGTATTACCATAATTATTACTATTTGCTAAATACCAGAATAATGAGAGAAAGAGAATGTTTTAAGGCATTTTTATCACTTTCTGCAAAGTCATAAATTAACATACGCTAAGATTACTAAGCCACCCCTTAGTGACCACCAATAAGACTTAAAACTTCTTAAGCTTCATCACTAATGATTGGTGTTGGCACCAACCATGGTCATTTACCACCATTACATGCTGCTGTCAATATTGACTACAGCATTTTGATGGTTAATAGAGTGTGAAGCCTCCTTCTTTAACCCTATCACCATCCTGAGATCATGATTGTGGGGTCCTGAAGGTTTCCATGGCAAATCAAGGCCAAATAATGACCTTAAGGCCCTGTCTCACATAACGATATCGTTAGAGAAATTGTTATAACTGTGACGTTACAACGATCTCTCCAGCGATGTCGTTCTGTGTGACACTTAGCAGCGATCAGGCCCCTGCTGTGAGGTCGCTGATCGCTGCAAAGTGCTGCGGGTCATTTTTTGATCGTTGGTTTCCCGCTGGTCAGCACGCATCGCTGCGTGTGACAGCGAGAAACCAGCGATCAGTGACCTCACTGGCTGGTAACCATGGTAAACACCAGGTATCTAGGCAGCGCGCTGCTTGGATACCTGCTGTTTATCATAGTTACCAGCGTTCTCCCTGCTTAGCGCTGCCTTTAAGTGATGTGGGAGGTGGCTCCCATGGTCCTGATCGCTGGGGAGATCTGCCTGTTTGACAGCTCCCCAGCGATCAGGTAACGATGCTCCAGCGATCCCGTCAGGTCATTATCGCTGTCGGGATCGCTGGAGCGATCGTTATGTGTGTCTGGACCTTTAGAGTCTGTGGGCTATAGGAGCCTGTTCAGATGTTAGCAACATTTAGATCAAGGGTCGAGAACCTTTTTGGCTGAGAGAGCCATGAACGCCACATATTTTAAAATATAATTCTGTAAGAGCCATGCAATATGTTTAAAACTAAGTACAAGTAAATGTGTGCATTTTATGTAAGACCAACACTTAAAGTACAGTATGTCTCTGAATTCTTTTTCATAATGTCTTTATGCTGTTGCTAACCAATGATGAGTAAAGTACTTCTTACCATTAATGTGACTTCTGTTACTGCATGGTTTTGCTGATGGCTTTGCTTGATACGTGGTGAGGTTAAGCTTCGTGCAGACATTGAGGCTTCCATCCGTTAAATGTGGTTGGTCGGTTGCTCTTAATGTTCTTTAGATGTGAGAAAGAGTGCTCACATGCATAGGTACAGCCAAACATTGTCAGTACAGCAATACTGACATACTCACTACTACAATACTCAGTGACTGATGCGGCTGCTGATTCCCACTAGTGGAGTTTAAAATGGTGCCACCACTTCTGATCTGCAACACAGGAAGCCACCACCTGGGATATAAGGTGCCCGCTTTCCTGATAGCTAGAGAGGCGCTTGAGCCAGCGGAGTGGAGGAGAACCCTGGCTGACAGTGCGGGAACTCCCTATATCTGCTGGCGACCTCGCCTCCGGTCTGCACTTAATGATTCTGCTCCTGCTCGGGAGGGGCAGCTAGACATTGCATGGGGCTTGCCGCAAGTGAACCGCAAGTGCAGCCGTTATGCGGTAATCATGGCAGTTGCGGCTTTTTCACCGCAACTGCCGCGATCAGCAATTACCGCTGATGTGAAAGCAGCCTTACAAGATTGTTTATTGGGTTTTCTATTCACTATACGATAAAACTGATGTGATGATGTGATGCCTCACGTTGGTACAAGCTTGAAGATACCAAACATGTATACTTTTACTGTTATCTAAGTGAAGAAAAAAATTCAGAAGTTTTTAAAGAAATCAAATTGTGCGTTAGGCGTCATTTTTCACGACCCTTAGCGTTCCCATTTTCGGGATCTAGGGCTGTGTGACGGCTTATTTTTTGCATCTTGAGCTGACATTTCTAATGATACCATTTTTGGGTGGATGCGATGTTTTGATCACCCATTATTATATTTTATTGCAATGTTGCTGCGACCAAAAAAATGTAAATTTGGCATTTGGACTATTTTTTCTATTATGCAGTTTACAGATCTGATTGATTTTATATTTTTATAGATCGGGCATTTCTGAATCTGGTGAAATCAAATATGTGTTTTTTTTTAATAATATTATTTTCATTTGGGGCAAAATGGGGGTAATTTTAACTTTTATGGGTTTTGTTGTCATATTTGCAATGTTCAATCTTTCTTTCTTTAAAACCAAAAATGATATTTACATTGCTTGAGTAAAGTGTAACATTCAATGCAAAATAACTTGACACATTGCTTTATCCGACTGCGCCAGTTCCAGGGTCAATTGGGCTCAGAACAGGCCTGGTACGCCATAGTCCAGTGCAAGTCTTGTCCTTCACTATACAATTGAACAATAAACTTTTTAGTTCCAAGTAAAGAGGCACTAAGGTATACACAAAAGACCTGGTTACGCTGCAGAACAAGTGCATGGATTCAAACTTGTCATATTCTTTAAAAGTTTTTTTTTCACTATTCCATTTTTTGACACGGCCCCTTAGGAAACCTCAGCACTACACAGTGTGATCACTTGTGTTATGTAGAGAGTTACTTCAGCACAAATGATCGCATTCTCTCAGTGACGTCACTCAGGCATCACTGGCAGGAAGTGAGTCATGACGCATCGAGGCTCCATGATCGCATCAATGGGCTGCAAATGCCAGCGGGAAAAAGCGTGATCCCCGCCGTGGTGCTTTAGACCATGATGTTAGTGGTTGACAGCACAATCTAAAGAGTTAACAGTGTCGATCAGATCACTGATCTAATGGGTCCTGTTAGCTACACGTCAGCTGATCAGATTATCTGACGTGCAGGGAATGATGCGAGCTCAGCGCATGATCTCGCTTCAAAGGGAGGGAGGCAGCCAAGAGCGTACATATAAGTCCTTGGTCGTGAAGGGGTTTAGAGCATTGGTACCAAATATTAATGAAATGTATGTAAACTTGTGACTTTGCAGAAAGTAATAAAGATGCCTTTTTAAAAATGCTTGTTTTACTTTCTCTTTCTCATTATTCAGGCATTTGGCAAATATTAACACAATATTAACATAAGCCAACAAGTAATATTCATCAGAAACAATTTTATGTCGTTCTTATAATATTTTTGCCGCTGAATTCATATCTGTGTTTATTTCTTTTCCATTACGTACAGTGCTCGAGATATGGCTACTTGAATATTTCATTTATACGCTACTATCAATGACTGCATTTATGTTTAGTCTTTCAGATTCCATTAAAACAAAGAACTTATTTCATTAAAATAAAAAACTTATTTTGTTAAAATAAAGAACTTATTTTGGAAAATAAAGAACAGCCTTATTTTATGCCATTAGCCTTGTTTTATTCTTCTCCATTGAACAGTGTCATCATGCCGAGAATTGTTTAGATCATCCGGCCAGTTTCTGCTGTGTGCGGTTCATTCAGGTGGCATTGTGAAAACTTTCTTGGTAACCGCAGGTCTCCAGCATATAAAGGAGTTCAGAACGTGGTTGACGCATACAAAAAACTGGGTTGTAACATGTCCATGAAAATTCACTTTTTGCACTCCCAGCTTGATTTTATTCCTGAAAGTCTTGTCATGGTGAGCGATGAGCAGGGAGAACGCTTCCACCAGGATATTCAGGTGATGGAGCGGCGCTACCAAGGGTTCTGGAATACAACATGATGGCAGACTACTGCTGGATGTTATACCGGGACAAGTCTGAAATCGTATATTCAAGAAAGTCATCCAACAAAATTTTTGATTAAAATGGCTAAAGGCCCTGTCACACCAGGCAACAGGGCTGGGGATGTCTGCGGCGACTGGCGGGTGCGTGCACGTTTTTGGCGCCCCGCCAGCGTCGTCGTCCTCCGTTTAGATGGGGCGACACCTCCAGCCCATGCCGGCGATCTGTCAGGCGGCATCGCCGCCGGGGTGTCTGGAAACCCCAGCGGCGATGCCGGACAATAGGAGCCTATGGCTTCCATCGCCCTATTATGCACATCGCCCTATTATGGTCGCCTGGTTTCAGAGCACTGCTCTGAAACCAGGCGACTGCCTGGCACCGCCGACATCACCCCTTTACATGAGGCAACGTAGGGGCGATGACGCCGGCAATAGACCACGCCCCCACGTCACCTCTGTAATGGACGGCGATATCGCCCCGTGTGACGGGGGCTATAGACTTAGCCTACATACTGAAATTAGAAGTTACAAGCAGCACGCTGCACATGTACATTTTATATTTAATTATTATTGCTTGAATGTAATTAATTTATTAGATTTCAGGACACGAATATGATGCGAATATGTGTAAACTTGTAGTAGCATGCTGTCATTTATAATTCATCGTAAAATAAAAAAAAGTTGATGTGATGGAGCAGAAATAAAAACATATTTAGAATCAGCATGAAAAATTGTAGTATTCTCATCTCTGATGATTACAACAAGTTACATTTTGTTGGCTTGTGTAATTATGGTAATCCGAATTTACCTAAAACAGGAAAGGTTTATTGTGCTTTCATGTCAGATGGTGAGAAGAACATGCAGGTGTGTCTTTTTATATAATGTATGTAAACTTCTGGCTTCAGCTGTATCTGTTCTGTATAATTAGAGCTCCAGTTTTGTTGTGATTTTTAGTTTTCTCCTTCCCCCCCCCCCCCAGTTTGTCCCTATGGTATGTGAGATATTCATCCAGCACTATCTCTGTCACATACACACTGGAGAATGTGGCTGAACAATGTGGCTCAGTGACATTCCTTGCAATGCTGACAGTCTTTCAGTAGGGGGAGGATAATGAGTAGAGCAGATCCTGGCAAATGTGAAACTGAGCCACACAGTTCATGTGCAAATGCCTGTATTGTATTCTGAGAGCAGCAGTGTGCTCCCTTATCCCTGTATTGTATTCTGAGAGCAGCAGTGTGCTCCCTTATCCCTGTATTGTCTTATGAGAGCAGCAGTGTGCTCCCTTATCCCTGTATTGTCTTATGAGAGCAGCAGTGTGCTCCCTTATCCCTGTATTGTCTTATGAGAGCAGCAGTGTGCTCCCTTATCCCTGTATTGTCTTATGAGAGCAGCAGTGTGCTCCCTTATCCCTGTATTGTCTTATGAGAGCGAGCAGTGTGCTCCCTTATCCCTGTATTGTCTTATGAGAGCAGCAGTGTGCTCCCTTATCCCTGTATTGTCTTATGAGAGCAGCAGTGTGCTCCCTTATCCCTGTATTGTCTTATGAGAGCAGCAGTGTGCTCCCTTATCCCTGTATTGTCTTATGAGAGCAGCAGTGTGCTCCCTTATCCCTGTATTGTATTCTGAGAGCAGCAGTGTGCTCCCTTATCCCTGTATTGTCTTATGAGAGCAGCAGGCTCCCTTATCCCTGTATTGTCTTATGAGAGAGCAGTGTGCTCCCTTATCCCTGTATTGTCTTATGAAGGAGCAGTGTGCCCCTTATCCTGTATCTTATGAGCAGCAGTGTCTTATCCTGTTTGTCTTATGAGAGCAGCAGTGTGCTCCCTTATCCCTGTATTGTCTTATGAGAGCAGCAGTGTGCTCCCTTATCCCTGGTTATTGTCTTATGAGAAGGAGCAGTGTGCTCCCTTATCCCTGTATTGTCTTATGAGAGGAGCAGTGTGCTCCCTTATCCCTGTATTGTCTTATGAGAGCAGCAGTGTGCTCCCTTATCCCTGTATTGTCTTATGAGAGCAGCAGCTCCCTTATCCCTGTATTGTCTTATGAGAGCAGCAGTGTGCTCCCTTATCCCTGTATTGTATTCTGAGAGCAGCAGTGTGCTCCCTTATCCCTGTATTGTCTTATGAGAGCAGCAGCTCCCTTATCCCTGTATTGTCTTATGAGAGGAGCAGTGTGCTCCCTTATCCCTGTATTGTCTTATGAAAGGAGCAGTGTGCTCCCTTATCCCTGTATTGTCTTATGAGAGCAGCAGTGTGCTCCCTTATCCCTGTATTGTCTTATGAGAGCAGCAGTGTGCTCCCTTATCCCTGTATTGTCTTATGAGAGGAGCAGTGTGCTCCCTTATCCCTGTATTGTCTTATGAGAGCAGCAGTGTGCTCCCTTATCCCTGTATTGTCTTATGAGAGCAGCAGTGTGCTCCCTTATCCCTGTATTGTCTTATGAGAGGAGCAGTGTGCTCCTTATCCCTGTATTGTCTTATGAGAGCAGCAGTGTGCTCCCTTATCCCTGTATTGTCTTATGAGAGCAGCAGTGTGCTCCCTTATCCCTGTATTGTATTCTGAGAGCAGCAGTGTGCTCCCTTATCCCTGTGTTGTCTTATGAGAGCAGCAGTGTGCTCCCTTATCCCTGTATTGTCTTATGAGAGCAGCAGTGTGCTCCCTTATCCCTGTATTGTCTTATGAGAGCAGCAGTGTGCTCCCTTATCCCTGTATTGTCTTATGAGAGCAGCAGTGTGCTCCCTTATCCCTGTATTGTATTCTGAGAGCAGCAGTGTGCTCCCTTATCCCTGTATTGTCTTATGAAAGGAGCAGTGCGCTCCCCTATCCCTGTATTGTCTTATGAGAGCAGCAGTGTGCTACCTTATCCCTGTATTGTCTTATGAGAGGAGCAGTGTGCTCCCTTATCCCTGTATTGTATTCTGAGAGCAGCAGTGTGCTCCCTTATCCCTGTATTGTCTTATGAGAGGAGCAGTGTGCTCCCTTATCCCTGTATTGTATTCTGAGAGCAGCAGTGTGCTCCCTTATCCCTAAATTGTCTTATGAAAGGAGCAGTGTGCTCCCTTATCCCTGTATTGTCTTATGAGAGCAGCAGTGTGCTCCCTTATCCCTGTATTTTCTTATGAGAGGAGCAGTGTGCTCCCTTATCCCTGTATTGTCTTATGAGAGGAGCAGTGTGCTCCTTATCCCTGTATTGTCTTATGAGAGGAGCAGTGTGCTCCCTTATCCCTGTATTGTATTCTGAGAGCAGCAGTGTGCTCCCTTATCCCTGTATTGTCTTATGAGAGCAGCAGTGTGCTCCCTTATCCCTGTATTGTCTTATGAGAGGAGCAGTGTGCTCCCTTATCCCTGTATTGTCTTATGAAAGGAGCAGTGTGCTCCCTTATCCCTGTATTGTATTCTGAGAGCAGCAGTGTGCTCCCTTATCCCTGAATTGTCTTATGAAAGGAGCAGTGTGCTCCCTTATCCCTGTATTGTCTTATGAGAGGAGCAGTGTGCTCCCTTATCCCTGTATTGTCTTATGAGAGGAGCAGTGTGCTCCCTTATCCCTGTATTGTATTCTGAGAGCAGCAGTGTGCTCCCTTATCCCTGTATTGTCTTATGAAAAGAGCAGTGTGCTCCCTTATCCCTGTATTGTCTTATGAGAGCAGCAGTGTGCTCCCTTATCCCTGTATTGTCTTATGAGAGCAGCAGTGTGCTCCCTTATCCCTGTATTGTATTCTGAGAGCAGCAGTGTGCTCCCTTATCCCTGTATTGTCTTATGAGAGGAGCAGTGTGCTCCCTTATCCCTGTATTGTCTTATGAAAGGAGCAGTGTGCTCCCTTATCCCTGTATTGTCTTATGAGAGCAGCAGTGTGCTCCCTTATCCCTGTATTGTCTTATGAGAGCAGCAGTGTGCTCCCTTATCCCTGTATTTTCTTATGAGAGGAGCAGTGTGCTCCCTTATCCCTGTATTGTCTTATGAGAGCAGCAGCTCCCTTATCCCTGTATTGTCTTATGAGAGGAGCAGTGTGCTCCCTTATCCCTGTATTGTCTTATGAAAGGAGCAGTGTGCTCCCTTATCCCTGTATTGTCTTATGAGAGCAGCAGTGTGCTCCCTTATCCCTGTATTGTCTTATGAGAGCAGCAGTGTGCTCCCTTATCCCTGTATTGTCTTATGAGAGGTGCAGTGTGCTCCCTTATCCCTGTATTGTCTTATTAGAGGAGCAGTGTGCTCCCTTATCCCTGTATTGTCTTATGAGAGGAGCAGTGTGCTCTCTTATCCCTGTATTGTCTTATGAGAGCAGCAGTGTGCTCCCTTATCCCTGTATTGTCTTATGAGAGGAGCAGTGTGCTCCCTTATCCCTGTATTGTATTCTGAGAGCAGCAGTGTGCTCCCTTATCCCTGTATTGTCTTATGAGAGCAGCAGTGTGCACCCTTATCCCTGTATTGTCTTATGAGAGCAGCAGTGTGCTCCCTTATCCCTGTATTGTCTTATGAGAGCAGCAGTGTGCTCCCTTATCCCTGTATTGTCTTATGAGAGCAGCAGTGTGCTCCCTTATCCCTGTATTGTCTTATGAGAGCAGCAGTGTGCTCCCTTATCCCTGTATTGTCTTATGAGAGGAGCAGTGTGCTCCCTTATCCCTGTATTGTCTTATGAGAGCAGCAGTGTGCACCCTTATCCCTGTATTGTCTTATGAGAGGAGCAGTGTGCTCCCTTATCCCTGTATTGTCTTATGAGAGCAGCAGTGTGCACCTGTAACTGCCCCGCGGTCCAGCGCCTCCGCCCTGCACCCTGCTCGTCCCTCTTCCCGTGCAGTTACCCTTCCTTCCCGGTTCCGGGGTCGGGGTTCCAGGTTACAGGTCGTCCGCAGGCGATCCCGGGGTTCCGGGGTGCTCCATCGCACACCTGCGGCTCAGGCTGTCGCTCCCTGACTGCTGCCCTGCTCTGCTTCCCTCAGTGTGTTCACTAGGGGGCGGGGCCGCTCTCTCTGCTACCTTTATAGGGCCAGCTGCCAATTAGGCTGCCCCGCCTCTCGGCCAGTCCCTGTAGGGCAGCAGGTATATAAAGTGTGCACTTGCTTCTGGACCTTGCCGGGGCAACTTCATTCATCCTGAAGTTGCCGGTCCTGGTCCTATTGTATGCTGTGATTCTGCAGTATTTAACATACATCTGTTTGTTCTTGTTGCAGGTGTGCATTTACTCGTAGACCTTGCCGGCCCTCTTCATTCATCCTGAAGTTGCCGGTCCTGGTCCTATTGTATGCTGTGATTCTGCAGTATTTAACATACATCTGTTTGTTCTTGTTGCAGTGTCGCTGTTCTGCCTTCGTGTTGCTCCGTGCTGCGTCACTACCTTTCCTCCGGACCGTCCTTGTGTGGTTTCCCTGGACTTCCCCGGACCGGACTCCGTGGTGCTCGCAATTCTCCGTACTGTTTCCGTGCAGCTCCTCTGCCGCTTATCCGGATTCCCCGTGGTCCTGGATCTCCCTGGTTCTTGGATCTCTCCGTGTTCCTGGATCTCCCTGCGTTCCTAGTTCCCCGTGCTCCTGGTGCTCTGTATTCACGGTTCTCGTTTCGTATTGTATTCCCGGGTGCTGTTTCATTACCACGTCGCCTGGGGTCGGTTGAACACTTGTGTCCGTAGCATTGGCCCCTTCAAGGCTGATCCCGGCGGTATCCCTGTATAGGGGTCAAGCGCTCCGGGGTCTCCCTCGCTGGGTCTCCAGTGTTGCGGCCTTGTGGCCCTCTCCAGGGGCGTGTAGTTCTGTGTTTTTGTTGTCTGTAATAAACCCGTTAACTCTACGGTACGTGTCTGCCTCTCTATCACCCGGTGTCAGCATCCGCTTTACGCGGTCCAGTGGGTCCACGTGTGTAGTCCGTCGGTAGGACGTGACAGATTTTGCCCCGGCCATGGACCCCGCTGACGCTAGGTTTGATGCCCAGAGAGAGCTTGCCGGACTCCGCCAGAGTCATGACCAAATCGCGTCATTTGTCCAGTCCTTGGAGGCCCGTTTAGGGTCTCTCCCTGCCTCTGACCCCTCTCTCTCCTCCCAGGTGTTTCGTATCCACCAGGAATTGGACCACCAGAGGGAGATGCAGACCCGGTTGCTGTCCTTCATGTCCTCCGTTGACGACCGACTCATCAGCTTACAGAGAACGACAGACGCCTCGGGTTCCGTCTCCGCCTCATCCTCCGGACTCCCGGCTGGTGCTGCATCTTATCCACGGCTGTGCCAGCCTACCAGGTACTCCGGGGACCCTAAGGCTTGTCGGGGGTTTATTAACCAATGCCAACTCCATTTCCGGTTGTTACCCCACCAATTCCTGACGGATGAGGCAAGGGTGGCATTTCTGGCTTCTCACCTCGAGGGAGAGGCACTGGCATGGTTTAACCCCTTGCTTGAGAGAGAGGACCCCATTGTGTCGAACCTACAAGCCTTCCTGGATACGTTCCGTAGGACCTTTGACGAGCCCGGACGGGTAGCCTCCGCCACAGAGGCCCTCTTCACCCTACAGCAAGGTAACCTGTCTGTTGGTCAGTACGCTATCCGGTTTCGTACCCTAGCCTCCGAGCTCCGCTGGACGGATGAGCCCCTGATCGGTGTCTTCCGCCGGGGATTATCCAGTCGCATCAAGGACGAACTGGCTGTTCGGGATTTACCCAACTCCCTGGAGGAGCTCATTACCCTGGCTGTCCGGATCGATCGCCGCCTTCAAGAGCGGTCCAAGGAGCGGACACTGGAGAGGACTCAGGAGAGGCGATCTCCCCGTCTGGCTCCCACATTCCAGCGACCCCTTCTTCCTGCACCCTCGGCATCCCAAGCGGGCCACGAGTCCATGGAGGTTGATCGCACCCGTTTGAGTACCCAGACGAGAGAGGAGAGGATTACCCGGGGTCTGTGCCTTTACTGCGGAGGATCCGGTCACTTCTGTCGGCAGTGCCCCAAGCGGCCGGAAAACTCCTCCGTCTAGGTCAGGTAAGAGAGGCCAACCTAGGCGAGGGTGATTCCTCTCAACCTCTTACAATCTCTATCCAGGTGAAGGTCGGCAGTCTACGCCATTCGGAGATGGCATATCTGGATTCCGGGTCGGCTGGCAACTTCGTACAGCAGGAGACGGCCCAGCGCCTGGGTATACCCATCCATCCTCTACAGCATCCACGCACTATCACTGCCGTTGATGGAAGACCTCTACGGGATTCGGTAACAAGCATCACAGGTGAAGTGGAGATACAAGTGGGAGCTCTGCACACGGAGCGTCTCACCTTCTATGTTCTGCCGTCCCTTTCCCCTCCCTTCCTGCTGGGCTTGCCATGGCTTCGCGTACATGAACCCGTGCTGGATTGGCGAACCGGTGAAGTCTTGCGGTGGGGCCCGAATTGCCACAGACGATGTCTTCCGGGATCTTCTCTATGTATGTGTCGTGGTCTACCTAGACGATATCCTGGTTTTTTCCCCCGATCTGCCCACTCACAGGCGAGATGTCCGGCGGGTCCTACGCCGATTGCGGGAGAACCGACTGTACGCCAAATATGAGAAGTGTGTCTTCGAACAAACTTCCTTGCCCTTTCTAGGTTACATCGTCTCCGATACCGGACTCGAAATGGATCCAGAGAAGCTGTCCGCCGTCCTGAAGTGGCCCAGACCGGTGGGACTCAAGGCGATCCAAAGGTTCCTGGGCTTCGCCAATTACTATCGGCAGTTTATTCCTCGGTTCTCGGATGTAGTTAAACCACTCACCACATTAACCCGGAAGGGGACGCCCGCCAAGGCTTGGACCCCCGAGGCCGAGTCCGCCTTTTTAACGCTCAAGAATGCATTTTCTTCTGCTCCTGCTCTCCACAGGCCCATGGCGGATAAGCAGTTCTTTCTGGAGGTGGACGCATCCTCCTCGGGAGCAGGAGCCGTTCTCACCCAGAAGACCTCCACGGGACGCATGGTGACGTGCGGTTTTTTCTCCAAAGCTTTTACCTCCTGTGAAAGGAATTACTCCATCGGGGACCGGGAGTTGCTGGCCATCAAGATGGCTCTGGAGGAATGGCGCCACCTCCTTGAGGGCGCAGTACACCCAGTGGTGATCTACACCGACCACAAGAATCTGGCTTATCTGCAGTCTGCTCAGAGGCTCAACCCCCGGCAGGCACGATGGTCGCTGTTCTTTGCTCGTTTTAACTTTCGTCTTCATTTCCGCCCGGCAGACAAGAATATCAAGGCAGACGCCTTGTCTCGGTCCTTTCACGTCGAGGACCAGGAGGAGGAGCCACGCCCCATCATCTGTCCATCCAGTCTCGGTATAGTAGCTCCTCTCCAACTGTTTCTTCCCCCACCAGGTAAAACACTGGTAGCCGAGGCGGATCGAGGACACGTCCTGACCTGGGGTCATTCTTCTAGAGTCGCAGGGCATGTGGGTATAACGAAGACCCTACAGTTGATAGGACGACACTACTGGTGGCCTCAGATGCGACAGGATGTTACGGACTTCGTTTCCGCATGTTCCTCTTGTGCACGTCACAAGACGCCCAAGCGACTGCCCGTCGGGCCTCTTCTCCCTCTACCGGTACCCTCTGAGCCCTGGAGGCACATCGCGATGGACTTCGTCACCGACCTCCCGGCCTCCTCCGGTAACACAGTGGTATGGGTAGTCGTGGACAGGTTTTCCAAAATGGCCCACTTCATACCATTGCCTGGCCTTCCCTCTGCACCCCGGTTAGCGGAGCTGTTCTTCCTTCATATCCTCCGCTTACATGGTCTGCCAACCCATATCGTGTCCGATAGAGGCGTGCAATTCGTCTCCCGATTCTGGCGGTCGCTCTGCAAGAAACTCGATGTCACATTGGATTTCTCATCTGCTTATCATCCGCAATCCAATGGGCAGGTGGAACGAGTGAATCAGGTGCTGTCTGGCTACTTACGGCACTACATCAACGCCCATCATGACAACTGGGTCTCCCTGCTTCCCTGGGCAGAGTTCGCCTATAACAACCATGTCGGTGAGTCTTCGCATAACTCTCCTTTTTTCATAGTCTACGGACACCATCCAAGGATACCGACACCCGTGGCCATCTCAACCCCAAATCCAGCAGCGGAGCAGGTAGCACGTGACTTCCCCCGGATCTGGACCGAGACGCGGTCTGCCCTGGAAAAAGCATCTAGACGAATGAAAGACCATGCCGACAAACGACGTTTGGACGCCCCCCTGTTCCAGCCAGGGGATAAGGTATGGCTTTCTTCCAAGTATGTCCGTCTCAAGGTGCCGTCCTACAAATTGGGCCCTCGCTACATTGGTCCCTTTGACGTCATCCGGAGGATAAACGAGGTATGCTACCAGCTGAAATTGCCGCCTACTCTGCGTATCCATAATTCTTTCCACCGGTCTCTCCTCAAACCTCTAGTCCTCAACCGGTACTCCCAAGAGTCTGGAGCACGGCCCCCGCCGGTCTCGGCTTCGGACGTCTTCGAGGTCAGTGCCATCCTGGACATGAAGAAGAGGGGCCGTTCCACTTGGTACCTGGTTGACTGGAAGGGGTTCGGCCCTGAAGAACGGTCCTGGGAGCCGGAGGAGAACATCAATGCTCCTCGCCTCTTGCGCAGGTTTCATGCCGGCCTGGTTCCGGGGGGGCGTGGCGGGGGGAGTACTGTAACTGCCCGCGGTCCAGCGCCTCCGCCCTGCACCCTGCTCGTCCCTCTTCCCGTGCAGTTACCCTTCCTTCCCGGTTCCGGGGTCGGGGTTCCAGGTTACAGGTCGTCCGCAGGCGATCCCGGGGTTCCGGGGTGCTCCATCGCACACCTGCGGCTCAGGCTGTCGCTCCCTGACTGCTGCCCTGCTCTGCTTCCCCTCAGTGTGTTCACTAGGGGGCGGGGCCGCTCTCTCTGCTACCTTTATAGGGCCAGCTGCCAATTAGGCTGCCCCGCCTCTCGGCCAGTCCCTGTAGGGCAGCAGGTATATAAAGTGTGCACTTGCTTCTGGACCTTGCCGGGGCAACTTCATTCATCCTGAAGTTGCCGGTCCTGGTCCTATTGTATGCTGTGATTCTGCAGTATTTAACATACATCTGTTTGTTCTTGTTGCAGGTGTGCATTTACTCGTAGACCTTGCCGGCCCTCTTCATTCATCCTGAAGTTGCCGGTCCTGGTCCTATTGTATGCTGTGATTCTGCAGTATTTAACATACATCTGTTTGTTCTTGTTGCAGTGTCGCTGTTCTGCCTTCGTGTTGCTCCGTGCTGCGTCACTACCTTTCCTCCGGACCGTCCTTGTGTGGTTTCCCTGGACTTCCCCGGACCGGACTCCGTGGTGCTCGCAATTCTCCGTACTGTTTCCGTGCAGCTCCTCTGCCGCTTATCCGGATTCCCCGTGGTCCTGGATCTCCCTGGTTCTTGGATCTCTCCGTGTTCCTGGATCTCCCTGCGTTCCTAGTTCCCCGTGCTCCTGGTGCTCTGTATTCACGGTTCTCGTTTCGTATTGTATTCCCGGGTGCTGTTTCATTACCACGTCGCCTGGGGTCGGTTGAACACTTGTGTCCGTAGCATTGGCCCCTTCGAGGCTGATCCCGGCGGTATCCCTGTATAGGGGTCAAGCGCTCCGGGGTCTCCCTCGCTGGGTCTCCAGTGTTGCGGCCTTGTGGCCCTCTCCAGGGGCGTGTAGTTCTGTGTTTTTGTTGTCTGTAATAAACCCGTTAACTCTACGGTACGTGTCTGCCTCTCTATCACCCGGTGTCAGCATCCGCTTTACGCGGTCCAGTGGGTCCACGTGTGTAGTCCGTCGGTAGGACGTGACAGCACCCTTATCCCTGTATTGTCTTATGAGAGCAGCAGTGTGCTCCCTTATCCCTGTATTGTCTTATGAGAGCAGCAGTGTGCTCCCTTATCCCTGTATTGTCTTATGAGAGCAGCAGTGTGCTCCCTTATCCCTGTATTGTCTTATGAGAGCAGCAGTGTGCTCCCTTATCCCTGTATTGTCTTATGAGAGCAGCAGTGTGCTCCCTTATCCCTGTATTGTCTTATGAGAGGAGCAGTGTGCTCCCTTATCCCTGTATTGTCTTATGAGAGGAGCAGTGTGCTCCCTTATCCCTGTATTGTCTTATGAGAGGAGCAGTGTGCTCCCTTATCCCTGTATTGTCTTATGAAAGGAGCAGTGTGCTCCCTTATCCCTGTATTGTCTTATGAGAGGAGCAGTGTGCTCCCTTATTCCTCCAAATAACAATTTAGTTCTTCCAAATCATTACTTCATGCACTTACAGCCTGGGAAGAATATAAAACCCTGAAACAGAACACTGTATTTATTAATCATGGAGTTATCAAATAAATTTGTGAAAACTACAATATCTAAAATATACTATGTCATTCACAGAGTAATCCAATGCAGGTTTTTATGTATAATCATCTGTAATTTTGCAATACAGAAAAATATGGGCAAATATATTTGTCTCCGCTTCCCTAATTGCAGTTTTTGGCTGTCCAAATCCCAATGTTCAATAGAAACAGGTGGCAACCAAATATTCTGACTACAAGGTCACCTGTGAATGTGTTCAGTATAACGAATGATTACAGTTGTGACGTGATCCAAGCACAAAATCAAGTTAATTTGTTAAAATTAAACGTTTTTTTTTTCTTTAAAGGGAGTTTGTCACTCCTAAAACACATCTTAAATGAGCTATAGAGTGACATAGCACCTGTAAAAATCACACCAACTTTATACTTAATCCTGATATAGTGGCTGAGCAAGTAACCTTTAATTTGTTTGCAAATGAGGAGACTTTGGTGCACCTTTGGTGTGGCCAAGAGTTTTTTAAGAAAATCCACCTTTTTCTTTATTTTTTTGGATTTGCTTACAATGGCTACCAAACACTGTGCATTGTTTTTTATAGTGTGATTCCTTCTGTCTGGTTGTTGTGCTTCCTTCTGTCTGGTTGTTGTGCTCCCTTCTGTCTGGTTGTTGTGCTCCCTTCTGTCTGGTTGTTGTGAAGCCATTTTCCTGGTGATGAATTGAATTTGCATGAAGTTGTCAGCATGCAATACCTTAGGTTTAACCAAAATGCCTTTGAATATTTGTCTGGTCATAAAGAAAACTAACAGCCAAATGTTTTATATCTACTATTTATTGATCACAACTTATGGAGTAATTCATTGTTACAATGCCATAACTTAGTATTTTGAAGCACAACCTCTTGCTTTAATGACTGCACCAAACCACTCGGGTATTCCAGACATCTTGAGGGATCTCGCTCCATTCCAATTCATCTTTATTGCTATGGGTGCAGGCCTCAACTCATGGACCTAACGTATCCCAAAAGTTCTCTATAGGGTGTAAATCAGGTGATTGGCTAGGCCTTTGCAACAGGCAACATGTTTTCTTTTCTAACCAATTTTTTCCAAATTCAATGTGTGCTTAGGATCATTGTCTTGCTGGAATTTCCAGCCCCTGCCTATTTTAGTTTTACCATGTGGCCGCATTACATTTTCCAATATATCCTTGTACATGGTAGCATTCATATTTCCATCAATTCTATGCAGAGGGTCAATGGCAGTTGTAGAAAAGCAGCCCCAGACCATGACATTGCCACCACCATGTTTCACTGTAGGTGTTTGTACCTTACATCATTATGTTTACCTATTGGGCAGTATATATAGTGCTGCCATCATTACCAAACAGATTGAACTTGGATTCATCCAACCACAACACCTTAGACCAATCTATCTCTTTCCATTGTTCTTTGGCAAACTCCAGTTGGATCTTCCATTACTTTGCAGGGATGAAAGGCTTTTTGACTGGAAGTCATGATTTAACCCTACTGCTCTCAGCCGTGGCACCACAGTTTGGCGACTCACTGTGACTCCATATTCTTTGTTCATTTGACACTTGACTCTGAGAACAGTTGAATTCCATAGTGGTCTCTTTTTGGCTTTAGCTTGACCTCACTGTCAAATTAATAAGCTTCCTGACACCTGGTGACAATTTTGGCTTTGTTTTTGTCATGTTTTAATTGAAAAACACACAAACAAAAAACATTTTTTACACAAAATTAAACTACCTATTGCAAAATATTTGGCCTATCTATTATATAATTGCGAATGGGTTTTTTGCCCCTTCTGAGTCCGCTCGCGCTGCGAGTCAGCGTGGTCATGTGGATACGCCCGAAGCATTGGCCGCGCAGTGGCCATTGCGAGCAGTTCTAAGGCGACTCGCTATACACGCGCAACGGGCATGGCGAGTCGCCTTAGCAGCGCGAAGCATTGGCCGCGAAGCGGCCATTGCGAGTCAGAGACTCGCTCTTCTAGAATCCCGATGCATGTGCATCGGGCACCCAGCTAGTTAACACATAAATGATTAAAACAATGGTTTCATCCTTAGAACTGACGACCTTATGCTTCCGGTTTACTAAAACCTCCAGGAAAATATCACAACAACCAGACAGACACACTTTAAAATAGAAGCTAAGCATTTGGTTTGTATATGACTACTTTGGTTGAGCACCATCTGGCTTAGTATTATCGGTTCAGAGTCCTCGGACCTTCCGTCAGGAGACACGTTTTTTTGTTTCATTGGTGCCTGACTTTCTTTCATTTTGACATTTGAGGCCAAGAGTTTTGTGCACGGTTTCACATATTGGGGTCTTCCTGAGTGACATCACTCGCTTCCCACAGTGAGCACTGCCTGAATGCTGCTGGCGTGTGTGTGTGCATGTGCACTAACAGTGCTTGTACCCGGTCACGTGCCCAGCCATGTTCTCCTCATTGCTTCCTTCATGCTGATGCCACCAGGGGCGTAACTACAATAGGTGCAGGGGTTGTGATCACACCTAGGCCCTGCAGCCTAGGGGGACCACAAAAGTCCCTTTGGCCCATAGAAAAAGACTAATATTATTAAAGATTTGCAATAATTGGGGGCCCCGCTGGAGCTTTCACATCGGAGCCCTGGGCCTGAAGTTACGCCACTGGATGCCACTCACCACAATAAAACACTGAGGAAGAGTAACAAGTGACTTCAGAGAAGAGAGAAGGGCAGAGAGGAAATACATGTGGCCCCTGAGTTTACTCCATCTCCAGATAAATGATTATTCCCGCTGCCACCAATGATAACATTTTATAGTATATTATCATTAGAGAATGTGCCCAGCCTCTACATGCGCTTGCATCCTTGCACAGGTAGTGTCAGTGTGCGTGCTCACACGCACCAGTGGCATTCTGGGAAACAAGCTCAATCAGAAGCAGGGGAGGCCCCCAATAATCAAATGATGCATACTGATACATGATCAATTAACATCCTCGGAGGCTGTAGGGTCTGGGAGACAGGGGTGAGAGGAGAAAGGAGGGTGCAGATCTAAGTGTAGCAGATTAGTAGATATAGGTAGTAGTAGGAATTTTTCTCACCTTTTTGGTGTCTTGTTTGTTCGGCGTATATCCCTGCATTAGGGTGATGGAGTGCCTGTCTGGATCTACTGGTCTGCAGCTCATTACCAGAGAAGCGAACTGCTCACTGGAGGGTTCGTCAAGGAAGGAAAGGTAGGAAATTCCGGTTTGCTGGGGAGTGCATCCAGATGATTCACAGGAATACTCCGTTTATTTAGAAAGTATCTAATTTATTATTTCATGTACAAACAACGCGTTTCAGCTAGACATATAAAAAATACCCTTCATCAGGTAAAATCATACATATCTTAAAAAGACAGATTTATATAGGGAGGTTAGGCTGCCTTCACATTTGCGTTTGTGTCTGCATGTAGAGGGTATGCAGACACAAACGCAGGCAAACACAGCCCATAATAATGTGAACGCAGCGGAGAATCTCCGCATGCGTTCACATTACTATGGTGCCCCGGCAGCCAATCAGCTGTCTCTGGGGGCAGCCAGTAGGGGCAGATCAGCAGCAGAGATCTCCTCCTCCCGGCACAGCTGATCTCCCGCCGGTGTCAGCGGGAAGATACAGCTGATCTGACAGCTGTTTAAATCTCCCGCGCTGACACTGAATAGGGTGATATCAGCGCGGGAGATATGAAACAGCTGAACACTGCTTCAAATCTCCAGCGCCAACATCACCTATTCGGTGTCAGCGTGGGAGATATAAACAGCTGTCAGATCAGCTGTTTCTCCCCGCTGACACCGGCCGGAGATCAGCTGTGGCTCTGCATGATTTCCCGGTGGCCGCCGGCGGCCACCGGAAGAGATTTCAATGAGATCCGCAGCGTTCTCCTGCGGTGTCATGTAGAGGACACTGAGGATCCATTGAGATCCATGCATTTTTTGTGCGCTTGCGGATAGAACAAGCACCGCGAACGCACAATAAAATGCTGCATGCTGCGTTTGGAGTGCGGTCGGAGGGCGCATAAATTATACGCATCCGTACGCAAATGCGGCCAAACGCAGCCATACGCAGGCACATGCGTTCCCATGTTAAACATAGGAACGCATGTGCGCAAGCGCAGAGCACCAAACGCAAATGTGGAGGCAGCCTTAGTCCAACCCTTCAATTAGCTAATTCATTAATTAATTACGGTACATATGCACATCTCTCCTAAGTAATGAGGACACGAATTATAAAGAAGTGATATGTTGCTTAAATCTTGATCTTAACACGTATTTCTTGTGTTTTTTCTCTTACAGTTACTAATACATAATTGTATATGAATTCTTATCAAGAGTGTTGCACGATCTTCATGGAAGAACAAAGGACATTTAAAATGCAAATTAAATGTTTTTTTATATATATATATTCAAAGGGTTGTTAAAGCGATTGTATAAAAATGATTAAAATTGGTATAAGGAGATTAATAAAATAGTCTTCACACAACTATGGAGAAAAATATTATTCTCTTATGTCATACACTATAAATCGGATAGAAAAGTTTAAATCGCATTCAGACAGATTAATTTCATCCCTATAGATCGTCACTTTAATTTTCATCTGTAGGGATTAGAAGATATATAAATCTGTCTTTTTAAGATATGTATGATTTTACCTGATGAAGGGTATTTTTTATATGTCTAGCCAAAACGCGTCGTTTGTACATGAAATAATAAATTAGATACTTTCTAAACAAACGGAGTATTCCTGTGCATAATGGTGCATAAAACTCTTGAAAACACCAAGGGTGCACCGAAGCCCCCTCATTTACATACATAACAAATGAATTGCTGTTACTTATCCATTATAAGCTGGGCATTATAATATGTTGTCTGACTTTTGAATAAGTCTAATTATTGAATTATATGAGGATAGTAGGTATTATATTACTGCTCTTGCATTAGACCATTATTTGGAGTAATTGTCTATATGAGGCTTGTTATATCCATTGATTGTGTATTGGTGCGGTGTATGGCGGTTACGGGGTGATGCGTCCTGTATCTATAATATCTGGATAATAATCGTTCCCTGGTTTTATATATGCAATGTATTGAGTAATTAATATCTAACAATATATTCTGGCTCTTTATATAGAGGGGCCCTTTTTTCTTCATAGTTTCACTGACACAAGAGTGCCCAGTCTGTAAAGGACCAGGAATGTCCTCTTCTCCCCCAGTGGATTCTAGGGGTGTGCGGCCATACTGGGTCCATGAACACAGATTTGATGTGTCCATAATCTTCAACATAAAAGTTAGAAGTATTTAATAAAGTTGAGCTTCCACATGAACATTACAACCCCAGTAAGGACATCTCAATAAAGATTTAGGTATCCGCAAAATTTGATGTCACCACAGAATCCGTCCATCCTTTTCTCTGAATAAATTTCCCCTAATCACCCAAGCTATGACTTGTCTACTTTGGACACATCATACGAAGAGAGAAATCACAGAAAAAGGACATCATGTTAAGAATAGTAGAAGGAACAAGACGAAGACCAGCAAACCGATAGCTTGATACTGTGAAGAGAATGGCGGAGAAGACCCTGGTGGAACTATCTAGGCTTGGAGAAGACCATGGTGGACCTATCTAGGTTTGGACAAGACCCTGGTGGACCTATCTAGACATGGAGAAGACCGTGGTGGACCTATCTAGGCTTGAAGAAGACCCTGGTGGACCAATCTAGGCATAGAAAAGTCCCTGGTGGACCTATCTAGGCTTGAAGAAGACCCTGAAGGAGTTATCCAGACATGGAGAAGATCCTGATGGACCAACATAGATGTGGAGAAGACCCTGATGTACCTATATAGGCTTGGAGCAGGCCATGGTGGACATATCTAGGCTTGGAGAAGACCCTTGAGGCGCTATCTAGGCATGGAGAAGACCCTGGAGGCGCTATCTAGGCATGGAGAAGACCCTGGTGAACCTATCTAGTCATAAAGAAGACCCTGGTGGACCTATCCAGTCTTGATAATGACAATAAAGACCCTGGAGGAGCTATCTAGGCATGGATAAGACCCTGGTGGACCTATAAAGGCGTGGAGGAGACCCTGGTGGACATATCTAGGCAGCACAAGATCGATCTTCTGACAGAGCATTTATCCATCAAGATGCCATGGCTCAAGAATGTGCAGAAGGACGGTAAATAATAATGATAATAATAATAATAATTGGTTTACTCAGGAAAGAATGAAGTCATATTACCTGTATGTGATGGCTCAAATCACTTTGGCCATGTGCAGTCATTAAAGACACCACCAGCTGACTGACAATGTAAATCCCTTCACTGCTGCCGGCTTATGTTGGAAGTGGTGCAGGGGTTGCAGTCGCATTGGGGCCCTTGAGCCTAAGAGGCCCCAAAAGTCCCTTTGGCCTGTAGAACAAGACTATTTCTGTTAAAGATTTGCAAATATTAGGGGCCCCAAAAGTCCTTTTGGCTTATAGAAAAAAAACTAATGCTATTAAAGATTTGCAAATACTAGGGACCCCATTCGCATCGGGGCCATAGGCTTCAAGTTACACCACTATATACGTATCCTGGGGTTTGGTTATGTTCATCCTCAACAACAACTCTCTCCACAATCACATCTCCCGCTCTCCTGTCCTGATCACATCCTTTCTATTTGTACGGTTCGCACCTTGGGATCAGGGGATGGCCACACGGTGCACTTTACATTGGCAATGAATTTGATTTCTGACATCTCGTGCACGGGTCTCTTTTTTTCCTCTTGATTACCGTATTTTTATTTGATCTTTTTTTCTTTCATATTTGCAGCTTATCAATTTGTTTAGCATTTTTGCAGCTTTTTTCACCCATACAAAGGAATGGAGGGAAAAAAGCAAGTAAAACCACAATAAAAATACACATAAAAACACATTAAAAAAGCATAAAAATTTAAATATTTTACATATAGTTTTTCCTACCAAGTAACGCATTGTTGATTTAGAAAAAATTAGCATTTCAGGCGTAAGAAGCACCAGCACTTTTGTTTAATTTGGCAGACGGACATAGCCGCACCCTGGTGCCCCCCTCTCTGCACATTGTGGCACAGTTGTTTTAAACTGATGTAAAAGCGTCAAAGGTGGCACAATTTTTGGGCGCAGTCTCATTGCACAATTTTTTTTACTTTTTAAAGCCTTTACGCCATTGATGGATCGGCCCATATATGTTGTCCATGTCACTGCACTGATTGCTCTTTTCTTGTTTTCTGACGGTGATACAGAATAGTATGGGAATGAATGTGTCTATTATCTCAGGACCTGTGCATAATAATGTGGGTGTAAGGGGACACACATAGGTGGCTGATAAGGGGGAGAGGGTATGTTTTCTGAGGTCAGGGTGTGCTTCAGGTGGTGATTTTCCAGCATATCCACATTCTTTGCCCTCCTGCTCTCTGATTGGTCGGTCCGGGGCAGGTGAAACTCTCTTTAACACAGGTATCTATGTTTTCAGCATTTTTCTTACAGCCTGGGTAGAAGCACAGTCACTCTCCGGAGGCACCATGCTACTGCTAACCTTTTCTACTTTGCTCCTCATTTCCAGCTCATATGGACGTAAGTCTCCAATGATCTATATAATTTTCTAATGCAGAATTAATGGTTTTATGTTGGGTTTTTAGCAATGTTTATGGAATTAGAAATGTAATATTTTATTTGGCACTTTGGCAATTGCATAGTCTTACAATTAGTACCTAGAGGCTTTCGTAGGGCGAATTGTAGCTGCGTTTACAGAATATACATAGGAAAGACATTGATGGACGCAATAGTGAAGCATGTGACAATGCAGAGCCTGATCATAGGTACATTTAGAGGATGTGCAAAAGGGAAGGGCGTCCACTGGATTTTTGGTCTGAATTTTTCAGGCAGAATTTTTGCTGCGTATTATGGTACCAACATTGTGGATGAAATTTGTCAAAATCTTAGGGCCACTTTACACACACCAACTCATCTGTCCAACTTCTGACCAACTTGCTGGTTGCAGTGAAATCATGGACACATTGCTCCATTTTGTGGCTGTGTACAATGGAGCAATGTGTCCATGATTTCACTGCAACCAGTAAGTTGTTCAGAAGTTGGACAGATAAGTTGGTGTGTGTAAAGTGGCCTTAATGAATGGCCCTGAGAAAAATTCACTAGTGATGAGTGCGCACTACCATGCTCATGTGCTCCGTACTCGTAATGAGCAGTTGGATGCTCGGATGGGCGCAACTCGAGTACCTGAGTATAATGGAAGTCAATGGGAAACTTGAGCATTTTTCTGGGGACTCTTCCCCATTGACTTCCATTATACGCAAGTACTCGAGTTGCGCCCATCCCAAGCATCCAACTGCTCATTATGTACAAAGCACCCGAGCATGGTAGCGCTCACTCATCACTAGAGTTCACATTTTTATTACATCAATTTAAGTTGTAGATGTACATCACAGATGTCACCCTTTAAAATGTCATTGCTATAACCTGCAGCAAATCTGTTGGATTTCCACAATGATTGTGCCATGTGGATCAGTCCTTAGTGGATATCCTCTTATGCTCCGCCATGTTAAGTGGGTATCCACATACTGCATGAAATAATTTAAGAACCTAAATATGAGAATAATTTTTCCTGCACACTTACATATAAAGGTATGTGCACATGATCCGGAGATGTTGCGTGTTGGACCCTGCATTCACCTGCTGGAGATCGCTTCCGACTCCACAGCATTAAATTAACATGCTGCAGGAGCTCGGCAACCTGCAAAGCAGCTGAATAATGCTGCGGTAGGGAGAAGCATAGTGGGCATCCCATCCACTATACTGATACTGTACAACACAGCGTTTTGGACTCAGCGGCAATACGTTGCATCCATTACTGTACAAGTCTGAATCGTGAATATGCACCCTAATATAGTTGCAGTCACATTACACCATTATCATGAATCAGCATTCCTGGAAACGCTTGTCCATTATAATTGTGCAGTGTAAAAAGGCTGCCGATCACCTGAGAAAAACGCTCTGTCATTGGGTCAAATGATCTGATTTGTCCAAAAGATCATGGTTCTTGGCAGCGCATGGTCCTGTGTAAACAATGCGGAAGCCTATGGCAGCCTATGTGCACTGAGTGTTCGGCCCTTTTTTAACATCTAAGCCTGGTCTGCGTTTTGCTTCATTTGCGTTTCTATATGTTTTTACAGCTAAAAATGCATCAAAACGCATGCGTTTTTGGCCCCATTGATCTTAATGGAAACGCATGCAAAAACGCATGTAAAAATGCATGTAAAAACGCATGTGCATTGTCGAAATGCAAAAACGCTCTCTGTCAGAGCTGGATGTTGCTCGCGACTCTCTACCAGAACTGAATGTGGCTCTCAAGGTGAGAAAGGTTGAGGACCACTGCTCTAATGGGAAAAGCTAACACTGACCAAGCTCTGATCAAAAACATTGATGTAACTTAGGGCCCTTTCACATCAGCTTTTTTTTCAAATCGCGGCTGACCGCGTTTTTTTTCGCGGCCGCACCTGCCGCAAGTGCCAAAACCGCACTTGCCGCACCTGCCGCAAGCCCGTCTATACTTTCTATGGGGCTTGCCGCAACCGTGCCGCAACCGTGCCGCAAGTGCAGCCGGTACGCGGTAATCGCGGCAGATGCGGTTTTTTCACCACATCTGCCGCGAATTTCAAAAAACGCTGATGTGAAAGGGCCCTTAGACCGATTTTTGCATATGAGAAAAATCACTGACTTGTGAATGAACCCTTAGACTGTAGGACAGATATTTGTGTTTGTACAATATTCCTTGGTACTCCAAAAGAAGGAAAAAGCCGGGCTAATACCATATGATACAGGACTCCATTTCCACATGCTGTCAGCAAGTGGATGTCACCGGCGGTGCACCCCTAACAGTGGGACATATTCAGATACAGCACAAGAAAAAGCCACACTCACCGGTCTTCAAGTTCGTGTCAACAATTTATTCCAATCAAGGGTACATAGTGCACTAGTGCTTGAAGGCTATATTCCTTGGTACTGTAATTAATTTCTTTTTTTTCTCTTTACTACAGAGGATAACACAACTCTCGCCACTGGCCTTGTCGGCAATCCCCTGGGTTACTCTGCTGTCATAGCTTTTCCGTCCGCTTGCAGTTACTCATTGGCGGATGCAACACTTCACATAAGTGGCAATGTCACTCAAGGTATGGACTGTGCTGAAGTTCTCTTGATCCAAAAAAACAATTGTACATTTTCTGAATTAGCAATTTGTTCAGTAAGATAGGTCATGTTGGGATATCTCTTCAGCTCGTCTTGGATGAGCAAGTGTCCGGCGGTTGCTTTCCAATGCTACCTCTAATGATCACCCAACATAACACTCTTGGGATCAAAGCAAAGCTATAAATCATCCCATTGGCGGTCAAAGACAGAAAAGGGCCCCTGAACAAGAACAATATAATGGCTCTTTGGAGTCCAAAAACTCATCAAAATGCACAACTCCACCTGCTTTAGAGGTAGAAAGGGCCCCCCTCACCCAGTGACGTAATTTGCCTTCATGCTGCCCTAGGCACGTTTAGTGGTCACTCCCCTTACTGACATCGCACACTGAGTCTGTGCACACGACATCTGAGGCAGATCTACTCTGTAACACGCTTTAAAAAATCGCTAATTAAACATTAAAAGAATGACAGTCTGCACTTGCAGCACACAAGTTCAGTCTTTTGAGTGTTTTTTTTAACAACTTCAGCTTTTCAAAGTCATCAAGCTATTAAAATAGGTGACCTAACTATTGCTTCAGTAAGGAGAGGCCTGCTGATATAGAGACAAGCTGTCTGCTCATTCACCGCTCCTCTTTACTGAAGGTGTTCAAAGGGAAGCCAAGAGAAGACAGGTCCAAGGCGTCAGAGCGACCCTGCAGCCTCATTGTGTGCACCTACACTGACACTTGGAGCCACTGCTGCACTTATCCAGTGTTGCTGGTTTCACATTTGCGTTTTTTTCCATATCAGGAAAAATCTGTTTTTTCAGCCAAATCCTGATCCTTTCAGGACCATGTTTTTTTGCCCATACACCTTAATGGTGTCAGGTACAATCATGTTGCTTCAGGTTACTTCCTGAAGCTTCCATTAAAGGAAACCTGTCAGCTCAATTTAGCCCCAATCCTATCACTACCTGTCCCTGCACCTTGCTAGCACATCCATAACCATCCCTGTTTGACCTAAAACTGCTCTATAAAGCTTCTGAAAAATGATTTAATAACTTTCAATAAAGACTGTGGCTTTGACTGGGATGGGCGGTCTCCAGGGCTCCATTTTCCCCTCCTTGCTGGGCATCATCATTCCTTCTCTTCTCTTCCTCTTTTTTTGAAAATCCCACCTGCTCCTTTTAGTATGATGTGTATATTGAAGCCGGGCTGTACACCTGATAAGCCCCCACAATGTACTGGACCGGAACTGACGTCAGTGTGCATATCATATTATGGGGAGGAAGCAGGAATTAAAAAAAAAGAGGTCAAAAAGAGAAGGGATGATGACGCCCAGCAAGGCGTGATAAGAGCCTACAAGGAGGGGAGAATGGAGCCTCCCCTGTCACTAATATAGCAGCAGCCTCCATTGTCACCAGTATACAGCAGCAGCCTCCAATATCACCAGTATACAGCAGCAGCCTCCCTGTTCACCAGTATATAGCAGCACAGCCCCTGCCACCGGTATACAGCACAGCCCCCCTGAAGTATATAGCAACACCAGCCTTCCCCACAGTATATAGCAGCACCAACCTCCCCCCAGTATACAACAGCACCAGCCTCCCCCCAGTACACAGCAGCACAGCCTCCCCCCAGTATATTGTACAGCATCTCCCCAGTATATTGCTCAAGTTCCCCCCAGTATACAGCACAGCCTCCCCCAGTATACAGCACAGTCTCCCCCCAGTATGTAGCAGCACCAGCTTCCCCCTGGTATATAGCACAGCCTCCCCCCAGTATATAGCACAGCCTCCCCTCATCTTCAGCTCTATGAGCTCTCACCTGCTCCTGCATCTTCCTCCTCATCCTCTCCTGTGATGTCTGCAGTGGGAAATGACCTCATCCTCACATGAAGATGCTGCAGCTCCTCCGTGCAGGGACCTTTCTAACCTTGGAAGTGCAGGCAGTACTTTTAGGGTCAGTCAGCTCCCTGTATCCCGAGGTGAGAGGAGGTGCCCACACCCCCTCCTGACACCAACCCCTGCCCTCCGAAAAGACATCAGATCTCCTATATTGTCTAATGGAGGGGAGGGGAGGTTAGCAAAAATTAAACATCAACAAAAAAAATTCCCTGACTCTGTGCCGTCCACTTCAGCCCGGTGCCCTAGGCACATGCCCTCCAGTACCTAGGGGAAAATACGGCCCTGCCCTCACCTCTTGGGCCCTTGAGCAACCGCACAAGTTGCACCAATGATATGTGCACCCCTGCATCATCCAGCCTGCATTGGCCAGGGGTGAGCACATAGCAAGTTTTCGTCCCATGGTCTTCAGCCCTATTGCCAAATTACATTTTTGCTCTTTTAGTACGGTAACTTCTTTAATTCTAAAAACAAAGTGTTTGTAACATCGAGCTCTTTTCTCTCCCCAGCAAACACGTTTGTGGTGCCACAATGTCGTTTGAGACGTGACCTTATTGTAGTTGCTGACTCCCAAAATGGCAACATGGACTCCGTAAATGTTGGTTACCAAGTTGTAGGCTTGTCACCTAACCAAACCTACTCGTGAGTAGCTCTGACAATTATTTTTATTCCTATTATGTAAAAAAAATGATAATAATTTGAACAATGTATAAATGGTATTTGATTTCATTTACAGTGCCTGGTACACAATTAATGGAGTGGACTTCAATAAAGTTACATTTCCAACCAGAACTGGTAAGTGCAAAAAAATGGAGTATGAAAAAGAAAACAACTACCCAATATACATGTGCACCTCAATAGAGTATCATGATAAAGTTCATTTATTTCAGTAATTCAATACATAAAGTGAAATGTATATATTATATAGAGTCATTACAAACAGAGTGATCTATTTCAAGTGTTTATTTCTGTTAATGTTGATGATTATGGCTTACAGCCAACGAAAACCCTAAAGGTCATTATGTCGGAAAATTATGTATTGAATTACTGAAATAAATGAACTTTTTGATGATATACTAATTCATTGAGATGCAGCTGTATAATTTATTGTGCTATAAAATACTGATTTTTTTATGTTTTGGTAAAAAAAAAAGCCCCAATAATGAATATCTTATGTCTTATAAGAAAAGTTTTTGTTCTAGAAACACTGTGAATTGCATTAAACCGGAAGATTAAATAAGTTTTGATCATGTCACCAATTTTCTAAGTAAACATATTTGTAAAGGTGCTATTGACATGAATTTCTCACCAGATGTCGGTAACAATCCATCCAATCCACACAGGCAAAGAAATCAAATCGTAGATGTTCATAAATGTAGTGAAACAATGAGAAAGGACACAGGGAAAAGGTATTCAATAGATGAAGAAAGACAGGTGCAAAAGCCATGGGAAGTCATTTAGAAAGCAATCCTGCCACTTAGTGAAAAATAATATTAGTTGGTGCAATTGACGGCTGGTGACATCACATCTAGTGATACCTGCCGGGTCGTCTGAGCAGTCGACAGGTACTATGCACTTTTCTCATTTATTAGGACAGATGACCCGGCAGGTGTGAGTAGACATAATTCCTGATGTAGAGGTGAGTGGAGCCAGCTTCCCATGTCTCCAGTCAATCAATGACAGGCGCCTTTTCAGTAGACTCATCTTCCCCCAAGCTGGACCGCTACTCTCTAGCAGAGTGAAATTGGGCACATGGTACTTGGTGGTGGTCAGTTATGGTCACTGGTGAGTACAGATCTCATGACCTGGTTCCTTTAGCTCGGTCAGACAGCATACAAAGCTTTTTCCCATAGACATTTGCAGATGACATGTTATACACATACACTTCATACAAAATAACCAACTTTTCTTCCCTTTCAGTTCTGGATGGTCCGTCCACTGTTTTTAGGCGCAGTGGTGGGATGGTGGTGATTACAGTCTTATTATCCATCGCAATGTTCCTGCTCGTTATTGGACTGATCGTTGTGCTGGTGTTGAGTGGCCGAGGCAAGAAATAAGTTCTGTGATATCATCAATGAGGAGTCGGCCACCTATATAGAGACTTACAAATTCTGGAATGACATGAAGACAAGAACAAGCTAATCTCACCTTACCAGTGCCAAACCAGTCGTGCCCGGGCACGGAGTGTACATATTGCTACATACAACTCTCCCTATAATAATCGTACCCTGTATAACTCTGGGAAGGGGACATTTTACAGATGAGTGAATGAAGAGCATCATTGCTCAGACTTTAGCTGGATTCTGTCAACTTTGATAAAATGTAATATGAAGTATTATAACTGTCTTGGTTTATTAAAAATGCTAAAAACAAACGAGTATTGCAATATGAGTATTGATAGTCTATAGGTATATTGTGTGACAGCTCACGCCACGGTGACGCGATCAGCAGGTGTCATGCCCATGTCCTGTTTACTGTATTAGGACACATGTGGGATACCTGTCGATTCGTCCACGTCTACACTGATGTGTGGTGTCATATTGTCATCTGCTCTCTTACAATGCAGAAGTGAGCGGCGCTGGACAAGCCCTGGTGTCCAGAGTTGGGCACAGGCAACAGATGCCTAATTACCATGGCCAAAAGGCACTGGACTGCTTTGGAGATAATGCAGAGAGAGAAGGCATAAAGGGATTCTGCAGGACTACAAAATTATGGGATAGGCCATCAATTTCTCATCAATGAGGCTTTAATACCAGGCATATAAATCAATGAAGAAGTTGGAGTGCAGGCTGGAATGCCAGGGCCCCTCTCAATCAGCTGATGGGTCAAGATCCACCTCTATCAATCAACCAGTTTGATATAAAAAAAAAACTAGGAGTGCTTCTTCATTCTCTAAACCCGTGTAATGTTAGTGTAGTGTCAGTGTAATGATACACTCAATGATCGACATCTCTGGTTCACCAGCTGCTTCAATCCTCTCCTCAGTCACATGACTTTGATTCTGACCAGCCGGATCACACTGCGCTCTATGTGGGAACCTAAAGGTGCTTTTACAATGTAACTCTATTGAGCCTCGTTCCATAGACGTTTTTGTAAAAGCCACTTGTGGTGCACACATGAACACCATGTGATATGGCGAGTCTTAAGAGCCATCACAGGACTCCGAAGTGGACAGGAATGGCTCTGAAATCTGGAGAAGCTAGCGATCAGCGAGTATAGCAAAAGACTGATACTACACTAATATTTACATAGACTTCAAGAATAAGAAAAAAACAAGAGCGTTCCTTTAAAGGAAACCTGTCTTGTCATTAAAACTAGGCTATTAACCTTCAGATGCGGGGTTAGTCTGCCGGTCAATAGCATTCGGAACCTACCATGCGCCTGCACATTAAGGCTACGTTCACACATAGCGCTTTTTTTGCGTGGGCCCTTTTACCAGCGTTTTTTACCCACGCAAAAAAACGCCAAAAAATAAGCAGTGCTGTTCAGACAGCGGGCTTTTTTACGGGCCCGGGGGAGTAGTGATGTCACAGAAGGGAGGAAGACTCCTGCTTCCTCCTCCCCTCTGTGACATGTCTGCCAGCCCCCATTTGATTTCGCAGCGTATAAATATACACTTCAAAATCAAAATTAAACAAAGGCAGAAGTATTAAAAATAATAAAGATTTCCTAATTAACTCTCCGCCGGCTTGTTCGCGCCTTCCTGAGCTGTGCGAAGGCCATTTACTGATGGAAAAAGACCTGTGGTGATGTCAGAGAGCGTTCCCGGCGCTGATTGGCCGCTCGCGGTCATGTGATATGTATCACATGACCGCGAGCGGCCAATCAGCATCGGGAACACCCCTCTGACATCATGGCAGGTCTTGGCAGAACACACATCTCCTGGCCTCGCCACCGGACACCGGGAAAAGGCATCGTAGAGGTAAGTATTTCATTCTTTTTTATTTTACATACATTTGGCTTTGTTTAATTTAGATTTGGCAGTGTATAATACACTGCGAAATGTAATGGGCGGTCACAGCTGTCACAGAGGCGAGGAGGACGCAGGATTCTTCCTCCCCTCTGTGACATCAGATGCAGCAGCGCCCTTATAGGAAAAAGCACCGGCGCTGCTGTGTAAAGAATTGACAAGTCAATTCTTTTTACGCCAGCGCTTTCTCCCAGAAAGGCGCGGCGCGAAAATACGCGCTGTCTGAACGGCAAAGTGAATTTTACATTCACTTTGCTGTCAGACAATACGCACCTGCGCATTTTTGAAAAGCGCTCGTAAAAAAGCACACAAAAATGTGCAGTGTGTGAATGCAGCCTAAACCTCGTTGCCAGGGGAAAATTAAGTTTAATCCTGCCAGCATCGTTCCAGTTTCAGTTATGGGGGTGGCTCCAGCGCGAGTTCAGTCTCTACTGTGTGTATAAAGATCGGTAGCTGTCACACTTGTGGCACCCCAAGGGTTAAAGTGCCACAGAAACATCAACACAGGTTTACTCCCCACACAACACTACACTAGAAAGTGGGAGGAGCTTAGGTGGCACCTGCACTAGTGAGAGGAGCTAAGTTGTTTACCACAGAGCAGGAGTGACAGTTAGTTCAGTCTAGTCTGGAGCAGGAGTAGAGCCAAGTAGAAGTGGAGGTCCTGAGAGGTCTGAGGAGAGGAGACAGAGGAACAGAGGAACATACCCGGGATAAAGAGTTACCCCAAAAACTTGACCCAGGGGAGGCGCTTAAGATGGATACCGGATCCGAGGCTGTGCCTGAGACAGACAGGACAGTAAACACCGGCATAGTGAAGGTCCACCATCTTCACAGCACCATAGCAAAGCAACACGGAGGGGTCAGTGACACACAGGACTCAAGTTGCCCAGCATATTGGTACCCGTGAGCAGAGACAGGGCCAGCAGTTCAGCTACAAGCAGCAACAGGGCCACACACAGCGCTTAAGTAGGAAGCCAAGGACCCGGTCAGGGTGGGAGCAACCCGGTACAGACTCCGTGGACAATATTGTGATATACCATCTGCAAGTAAAGACTTGGAAAACAACAGAAACCGTGAGTGTGTGTGATCCTTATACTGAAGCCCCACTTGCCCTCATATACTGCAATTACCTCTACTCTCATCATCTCTACTGCTACCCCTACTCTCCTGCAGCATCAATAACTATCCTCACAGACTTTAACTACTACTACCACTGCCCCGGGGAACCCAGTTCTGCCCACAGGAACTATTCTATCCAAGCTGCTATCCCATCATCCCCGGAGGTTCTGCAGCAGCGGCGGCCCCATTACTGGCCGCACATAGTGGGTGGCGTCACGAGTGACAAATCCCCTGTAAATAACCCCCCATTTTATTGTGCGGGCCCGGGACACGGTCCGGACCAGGACCGCCGTGACATCCCCCAGCAGTACCCCGGTCCGGCACCGAGTACCCCGTCCCAGTGGGCTCCACACACTCCCGACTGACAGCCAATGTAACAGACCAGATTATCCCCCCACCCAGAATATACCCGGGGTTAAAGTGGCCTAGGCCAAATTATACCTCTCTGGGCCAGAATATACCCCAGGCATATTATGGCTTAGCCCAAACTATACCCTGGCACCATTGAGTGATGTACTCAATAACGGGGGGCTCCAGGCAGCACACAGGGGACCCAGGCAGCAAACAGGGGTCCCAGGCAGTGCACAGGGCATCAGGCAGCACAAAGGGGCCCCAAGTAGCACACTGGGCCCCAGGCAGCATAAAGGGAACCTAGGCAGCACAAAGTGGCCCCAGGCAGTGCACAAGGCCCTAGGCAGCATATAGGGGCACCAGGAAACACACAGGTCCCCAGGCAGCACACAGGGCCCCAGGCAGCACAAAGGGAACCCAAGCAGCACAAAGGAGGCCAGGCAATGCGCAGGGCCCCAGGAAGTGCACGAGGCCCCAGGCAGTGCACGGGGCCCCAGATAGCACACAAGACCCCAGGCAGTGTACGGGACCACAGGCAGCACACAGTGGCCCCAGGCAGCATACAGGGGCCTCAGGCAGCATACAGGGTCCCAAGGAAGCACACAGGGGCCCCAGGCAGCGCATTGAGCCCCAGGCAGCACACAGGGGTCCAGGCAGTGCACAGGATCCACAGGCAGCATAAAGGGGCCCCAGGCAGCACACAGGGGCCCCAGGCAGCACACAGGTACTCTAAGCAGTTCACGGGGCCCCAGGCAGCATACGTGGCTCCAGGCAGTGCACGGGAGCCACGTATGAGAAATCCCGCCGAGAAAACTTCAGCACCAAGAACAGCAGTTATTGTATAATACTGCTGCTGTTCAGGAACATGAACAGCAGCTTCAGTATTATACCGCTGCTGTTCAGGACCATGGACAGCAGTTACTGGCAAATTAAAACCCCGCTGCTGAGACAGCAGCAGTGTTTTAACCAATCGGCTTTCAGCGCTGCTGTCACAGCAGCGAAAGCTGATTGGTTGCTGTTCCGGAAAATTCAAGTATCTCAGCAGCGGTGTTTGCCGACATTGAAAGTACGCACACACATGCGACTATCGCATAGTGTGCTGTATGGGTGCGAGATTTTCTCTCACCTATATACTTTCAATGGGCACTCGCGCAATAAATTATAAATTCACTCGCAATTCGAGTTCGGTGCAATCAAAACGCACTAATATGACCAGTAGCATTTGCTTAAACCGGTCCGAGTGTGATGCGAGTTTTTCTCGCATTGCACTTACGCGAGTCTCACGCCCGTGTGCCTCCACCATTATAGGGTCGTCACACACGTCAATATCGCTTGCAATGTCGCTGCAACGTCACAGATTTTCCATCGCGTAAACGACTTGCAATCAACATCGTAGTGTGTGACCGAGTGATGCGATTAGTTGGTTGATCGCAGGTTGCAGGTTTTAGCTCCAGACCTAAAATCTGGCGACGATCGCTGAGTCGATGTAGTACCTCGGTGTGTGTGACATCTGTGTGTTGCAATTTTTGGGGTTGTGTGCGATCCGGTCAACGTAGACAGTAGGTGTGGAGAGGGGTTTGGCTTGGCTAGCAACAAGAAACCGATTTTCGCTGTTGGCTCTGCGTTGTGTTTTTTTTTATTCGTCATTGCAATTGGTTTTGGCAACTATGTTGTTATGAAGCGTCTTTTTCTGTGACCTATGTATTGCACAGTATATTTGCGCCCCTACTCATTACAGCTCCACGTCCAGATTCTCTGTCAGTGTCCCACACATAGGGCAATTGAAGATACCATTGTTGATGTCATTGTTTGGTCATCCACACAGAATAGCTTGTGTTGTTTAATCCGCCTATATTTTGTGCTGACTGTCTCTTTTCACATACACCATGGTGTCAAACAAAAGGTAGACCAATGGCAACGCAGACAAATACACCAATCACAGTGTTGAGGGGAGTGATACACACGCCTACCTGACATAATGTGGATAAATTAACACCCACATTGACACAAAGATTGTTGGAGACGGTGCTGTGTGACTCCATACAAGCGACAGGAAAAATCAGTCGCGTACTCGCAGGACGATCCCGCCACCGCCGCATCGTTCAGTCGCCGTGAGAGAAATCTGCCCATCTGACATCTTCATTGCGATAATTGCACGATTATGCGATCCCACCAAATTCACATCACTCATATGATTGCAAGCGA
The DNA here is from genome assembly GCA_033576535.1 of Allobates femoralis. Taxonomy (NCBI): domain Eukaryota; kingdom Metazoa; phylum Chordata; class Amphibia; order Anura; family Aromobatidae; genus Allobates; species Allobates femoralis. The sequence goes on from JARQOC010000009.1 coordinate 145,594,004, forward strand.
TATTGACGTGTGTGATGGCCCCATAACTCACTGTGTAGCCGTAGCCCAATGTTAACAGCAATTTTGTCAGGATTTTCACCTGTTGAACTTCAGGGCTCAGTCCTAAGCCCCCCTTCTCCTCTCTCTATACACTGACCCTTTTCGACAAACCATCAGTAGATTTGGTTTTCAATGCCATCTCTTTGCTGACGACACCCAGTTATACACCTCTTCTCCTGACATCACCTCCACATTACTACCAAATACCAGTGATTGTCTGTCTGCTGTCTCTAACATCATTTCCTCTCTCTACCTTAAAGGGATCCTGTCACCCCCAAAACGCCTCATAAGCTATTAAAAGATGTCCCTAGAGCATATTCACACTTATCCTACACTCCTTTTTGGTCATAAATGCATCTAGTGAAAATGTAGATAAACATTATTAAACTTACTCATTAGGTATGTTAATGAGTGACTACTGTATTCATAGTCACCCTGGCAGGCTCTCCCTCTTCATAATATCACGCCTTAATCTAGAACGCAGACTCAAATGCACGCCTCCCCGCTCTCCTCTGTGCCGACCGGGCTGCAGTGTGCGGCTGTATGACGCGAATCGCGTCATTTCCGGCTTCGGGTGACGTGGGTATACCCGCACCGCTCTGTTATGCCTCCAGCACGCATGCGCAGTGCGGGGCTTGAAGCTAACAGAGCGGCGCGGGTGTACATATGTCACCCGAAGCCGGAAATGATGCGATTCGCGTCATACAGCCACACTGCAGCCCCGCTGACACAGAGGAGAGCGGGGAGGCGCGCATTTGAGTCTGCGTTCAAGATCACGCCTATTAAGGCGTGATATTATGAAGAAGAGAGCCTGCCTGGGTGACTATAAATACGGTAGCCACTCATTAACATACCTAATGAGTGAGTTTAATAACGTTTATCTACATTTTCACTAGATGCATTTATGAGCAAAAAGGAGTGTAGGATAAGTGTGAATATGCTCTAGGGACATCTTTTAATAGCTTATGAGGCGTTTTGGGGGTGACAGGATCCCTTTAAATTGAATCTCTCCAAAAGTGAACTCGTGATTCATCCCTCGATTAACCAACCTATACCTGATATAGATATTGCCTAAGGGCATTACACACAGAGAAAAATTACTTGCAACTCACTGGTTGCAGTGAAATCATGGACACATTGTTCCACTTGTACATGGCAACAAAATGGAACAATGTGTCCATAATTTCACTGCAACCAGTGAGTTGCAAGCAATTTATCTCTGTGTGTAAAGGTACCCTTAGGGTACCTTTACACGCAGGAACTTTTCTAGGAATTTCACTGGCAACTTACTGGTTGCAGTGAAGTCATGGACACATTGTTCTATCTTGTTGCTGTGTACAAATGGAACAATGTCTCTATGATTTCACTGCAACCAGTAAGTTGCCCGTGAAATTCCTAGAAAAGTTGCTGCGTGTAAAGGTACCTTTAAGGTACCTTTACACGCCGCAACCGCGGCGAGGAATCTGGCAGGCAATCTGTAGCCCCGTCACCATCGGCGTGAAATTGTGACGTGTAATTGGGGAATTTGGTGGCAATCAAAAAGGCTGCGCCTGGTTCCGATTTCATAGCACTGCTCCAAAATCAGAGGCAATCATGAAGGGGGAATTCCCTGCTTTCGGCGTGTGAAGGGGCGATAGGGATGGACACCGCGCCCCGTCAGCGATGATTGGTGGTGGCTACTGTGTTTCCATTGGCTGTCCCTTCACAGGGCGCCATATTTGAACAGCTGTCCATTCACACTACACAATGGCAATGGCGTCATGTATTAGCCAGCCTTCCTGCGCAGGCTGGCCAATCATAAGGCTATTGTGTTGTCTAATCAGCGTGTTTGGGGTGCAGAATACTCCAGTCTGTCACACCTATGTTCTTGCGGCGTGAACCATGTACGCCCAATTTCCTTTGGGGATTGTGGCGTGTGAAGCGGTGAGGGAACTCCACCGGATTGATTCTGCTGTGGGTGTGGCCACGTCCGGGGCAACACATCGCCTTGGGTTGAGGGCGAAATTGCGGCGTGTAAAAGCGCCTTCGGCGTTCGGAGGCAACCATGAAGAATGTGCACGCGCACGTTAGGTTGCCTCCGATAGCCGCCAAGAGTTGCGGCGTGTAAAGGTACCCTCAGGTGGCTCAACCATAACTCCATACATCACACTCGCTGTCTTGGGGATCATATTTGATACAGATCTTTCGTTTATTTACTATATCCAATTGATCACTCACTCATGCTACCTGCCTCTTAAAAACATCTCCAGAATCCAATCCTTTCTCACTTTTGAAACTGTAAAAAAAAAAAAAAAAAACTTACTGTCGCTCTTATTAATTCTTGCCTGGACATATACAGCTCTGCTGATCGGTCTCTCTCTAATCAAACTTTCTCCTCTCTTATCCATCCTGAACGTGGCAGGTTGTATGTCTGTCCATCCACTTGTCCACTATGTCTGCCTCCATCTTGAGCCAGTCATTGCACTGTTACCCATTCTCTACTGAATACAATACAATCTTCTCTCACCCACAAAGCTCTCCACAGTTCTGTACCACCCTATATCTCATGCCTCATCTCTGTATATCACCCTGCACATGCTCTCTGCAACTGATCTAAGGGCGAAGTCAGACGGCCATAACACGGATGACTATTGCATTACAGTCCTCAGACTTGCCTGCGGCTGCTCTGACCTGAGCGTGACACTATGTTTTTGTATGCAGCTGTCACACTCAGTTCCAGGAGAGCCGCAGACCAGTCTGAGGATTACGAGATTATTGACATCCGTGTTATACAGCGATCTGATTGTGCCCCAAGACTAACATCCTTAATAATCTCCCATTTCCATATTCAAGACTACTCTTGTGCTGTGACAGTTTTCTGGAATGCACTAATGTGTCCTAAATAACAAGTCCCCTTAGACTGGCCTATCACCTCACCTTACTAATTTTCCTCAGACTCTGCCCCCCTCCTATTCATCTTTCTCCTAATTCTCTATGCACCCAGTAGTATGTGGTAACTGCACTTATACAGATCCTGGCTGATGACCGGGTCATACAGCTGTGGCACCCCGCAAATGCAGGCGTCACAGAGGGGTACTACACCCGTAAAAGAGGTGTAAATACTCCAGCTGCAGGTGGACACTAGGATGGTGGGTGGGACCCATTTCCAGCACTCCCACATTAGATGAGTGGTGGGAGGTTACCCGGGAGGGGATATGTTCATCCCCAGGGGGATCAAGCAGGTCTTTGCTTGAGGTCTTGAGCCTTTTGACTTCAGTCTGAGGCACTGGTCTTTGGGCTAGATGGAGGAAGAAGAGAGAGAACTAGAAGGGTCAGCTAATTGGAATGAGGCGGAAGGTCAAACTGGGTCGGTTTCAAGCCGAACCAGAGGAAAGAAGGGACCTTGAAGGGGTCCTGAAAGAGGGCGCCCTATGAGAGAAGTCCGGGCCCTAGAGAGAAAGGGAGATCCTCAGAGTGGAGCATCCATACTCCAGGGGAGACTCCAGTCCACCAAGGGAACGCCGAGCCCGAGGATCTGGCCAAAGTCCAGCTTTGCAGTTGGCAACCGGCTGCTGTGGCTTGTTTATCAGCTGCAGCACCCTGCCATCGGAGCGGTCTGCCTGCTTCCTCACCAGCGAGGGAGAGGACTCCCGGTACTACCTACACGGAGCTACTGGGTATAGATCAATCCTAAGCGGGGAAGAACGGACACGGGTTAGTTAACAAAGGTACACCAAGGATTCCACCATTCCATCTGGGATCCACTTGCAGCCACCTGTTAAGCTACCTGTTCTTGTAACATCTGAACGCTGAACTGTGACTGATGCTGCTACAAGTTAACAGTAAAGTACCTGGGAGAAAGTGACTTTGCTTCTGCCTGTGTTTTTCTACATCAACCTGTTCCCATTTTCAGAAACGCTGCCCCGGAGGTCCAGCCCTACCTGTAGGGGGCTTAATCATCCTAGCCGCATTACCAGCTACCTCCAGCGGACCGTGGCGGCGCTGGTGACCTATCACCAGAAACTACAGGTGGCGTCACGAGAACTGTATATAGAATTCCCCTGTAAATACATCCCTTTTTGAAGTGTCACCCAGGACACGGGATCAGGTGCAGCCACCACTCCCCGTAACACAGCAACGCTACCCCTGGAGACTGATACCCGAGTACCCAAAAGCCTGGGGCTCGACACAGACTTATATCATAATTACCCCTATTTATTCTAATGATGGCTGGACCTTAAATGACAGACACTTTTTGCCTATGGTGTCCCTCTATTTCTTTATAGATTGTAATAATGTGATTAGGACCCTCACTCCTCCTGTAACTGTTATACTACGTTTTACTTTATGTCATTGTCTATACATGTCCCCACCATTATATAGTGCTACAGAATAATTAGTGCTTTAGAAATTAAATTATTATTTACTAGATGTGGGCCCGATGATATCGGGAGTGTGGTGTCTGTGCGCTGTCTATCGTCTCTGTGCCTGTCTCCCCCTGTGCTTTGTCTTCTCTTTTGTGCCTTTTTCTCCAGTCTGTGCCATCCCCCCTTGTGCGCCGTCTCCATCTCCCCTGTGTGCGCCGACTGTGTCTCGTGTGTGTGCTGTCTCCCCCGTGTGTGCCATCTCTGTCTCTTGTGTGTGCGCTGTCTCCGTGTGCGCTGTCTCTCCCGTGTACGGTCTCTCCCGTGTGTGGCGTCTGTCTGCTTGTCCCCCTGTGTGTGCCCCCTTGTGCCTCTGCGTGTCCCCCTGTGCCTCTGTGTGTCCCCCTGTGCCTCCCTGTGCCTCTGCGTGTCCCCCTGTGCCTCTGCCTCTCCCCCTGTGCCTGTGTGGCACCCTGGCACCCTGGTTGGGGCACCACAGAACTCTTAGTACACAAATGGAATGTACACCAGCAAGCAGAACTTACTAACACACCTTTTTACACCCCTTTTCACCCCAGGCCTCTAGGGGGAGCCCCACTGGTTACCTTAAGCCAGTTCCCACTATAAATATGGGTCCTGGAGAGAGAAACGGCGGAGTATGCAGTCACTTTAGAACTGTGAACAGCTAGGAGAGCTGACCTGGTACTGGAGCCACACTTGACCCACACCAGCACACCCGGGAAAGTGAGGGACTCTCGCAACAAGAGTCTTAGGAACAGGAGACAAAGCCCTGACAGGGATAGAGGAGTTATTCCAACTCGTCCTAACAATCCGGTCACTGGGTCCGAGCTGCAGGAGCCACATTGCAGGCTGCAGAGAAACTAGCACCCCAACAAAGGAGTTTAGCTCCCTGTACACCTGAAGCACCACCAGATGAGAGCCCGGGGAAGGCAAAGCAGCTTCCCCCCAACCCTTTGATAGTGCCCTAAGTGCAGCAAACTCAGGTGAAACACGTCCCATCAGAACGTGCAACCCGGTCCGGCAGGATTCCATATCCACCAGACCTCACCAGAACCAGAACAGTAGATACAAGGAAGCCTACACCACTGCTTGCTGTGGAACCTCCAGGAGTGTCGACTTCATCACCCGGTCGAGTGTACCTGTTGTCACCAGTAAAGGTACTAAAAGACTATGTGTCCATGCATCATTCCTGGAATAACAAGCAGTAACTAGTGAGCTGCCATATTCCATCGAGTGCAGCTCCTGGCCCCGGGGACTCCTGCTCATCCTGTGGGGAGCATCCCATCTAGCTGCCGCACATCCCCCGGAGGCCCAAACAGCGCCGGTGCGTTCACCGGACTCCCACAGGTGGCGTCACGACAAACAAGAATTATCCCCATCCGTTCATCCCTTTTGATCTGACCACCGGGCCCCACAGCCTCAGGCGCGGAACCGTGAAGAGGGAATCATCGCCTGAGAAGTGAGCATCCGGCAACGGTGAGTCAGAATTTGGCATCACAAACAGGATACGAGCAGACCCGTTTCCCAACGGGTATTGTGTGCTATTTAATGACTGTGATTATTGAACTGTACATTTGAACCGCCATTGTTGTGCAAAAGGCGGGAAAAGAAGGGACGTTACTGTACAAAGGGCGCGAAGATAGAGCGTTGGGCAGGGCCTGACGAGTTCCGCCGAACGCAGCAGGAACCGGAAACTCCCGTGGTGCCTCACTCCTCACCGCGAGGCCGACAACTTCCGTTGAAATCGAAAGGACTGGCCACGCTTAACTAAGGGGGAGCGAGGATGAGTGACTCGGATTCCAGTGACGCGGTATCCCCGCAAGTAAACCCACCGGTTGTTCCACCGGGGCCACCAAACGTACCCCCGGTAGGTCAGCCACCCGTCATGCCGCAACAACCCGCTCCGATTATGCCGATATCTCTGCCGTACGTCCCGAATGCGGCCTGGTTACCAAAGTACAGCGGTAAACCCGGTACCCTGGATATGTTCCGGAGGAAGATATGCCAAGTGCTGGTGACTCACCGCGACCGGTTCGACAAATGGCAGGCTTTTTCTTCTTTCCTCCTTGTCACGGATGGACCGCGCCTGCGGCTGTGGAGGCCCGGTGGTGCAGATTCAATAAAGACGTCTTTGGGAGAACAGTTTAGGGGTTAAATTGTTTCGTGACGCCACCTATGAGAGTTTCAGTAACTGTACCGACGATGCGGGGCCTCCGGGGGATGGAATGCAGCAAGATGGAACGCTCCCCACAGGCTGAGCGGTGATCCCTGGAGCCAGGAGCTGCGCAAGATGTTCTGAGGCAGCTGCGGTTACCTTAGTACGCGGATAAACAGTTCATAAGGAAGCACGGACACTGTAAGTCTCTGTAATGGGTTCTTTACTGTAACCAGCAAGCAGTACATGGCATAGAGTGACGGGTAGTGGACCGGGTGGACTCAGCAGTAATCAGTGTCCCTCAGAGATCCGCGGTGTTCCTCCATTCTAGCTAAGTTGTATTGCCGTTGTCGCCCAGGAATACCAGGTCGGGTACAGGGAGGCTGCTTGAATGCCCTATCCGGAGTATACGTTCCGGATGCTTTGGGGAGCCTTGGGTCCTTTGGTGGGTACACCGCTGGCTAGACGACTGAGTATGGCAGTGGTGGGGTGCTCCTGTAAAGCGGTCCCTCCACTCCTCTGGTTCGCATAGCAGAGCTGAACTGCTGCTAGCTTCGGTACCAGCAAACCGGCTGTAGATGGGCACAGGATGGTTTTGTACCCACATGTTGATGCCCGTAGATCGGTTGTAGAAGCACCGGGAATAATGGCGCTCAACCGGGGTGGTGACAGGGAGATGGGCCAGGGAATTGGCCAGGGGGCCACACGGAACTGTGCAGCCCCCTCTCCTAGGTTGCAGAGCTTGTTGGTTTAGCTCCTTCTCCTACGTTGCTCAGAGAGTTCTCTCTTCAGAGACTAACTAATTGCACTAAGTTCTCCACTACACGCTACCCTTACACTCCGCCCACCAGGACCTGATTGGCCCTCTATGCTAGGTGATGCATGTAGGGTATGGATCTCTGAGTTAACTGTGTTACTGCTGGGTCAGAGAATATTGCTGCGCTGTCTTGGCTGCAATACCCTCCTGTGACGCACTCGGTGCAGGGCGCCACACTGGATATGTACGCCATGACCGGTAAGCAGAGAGCTTCAGTTATAATGGGACAGTTAACAGATGCAGCAGAGCTGGAGACCCGAAACTGGTCTATAGAAGCTCAGGAGTCTGTGGAGCAGATATTTGCCAAATTAAACCGGGTTTTTGAGCATCACACCAAAGCTGAACTAAGACTGTTGTTTTACCATTGCAAACAAGGGGCACAGGAGAGTGTCCTGGATTATGCACTGTGCTTACAGGAAGCACTGAGACTGTTAAAACAAGTCAACCCTGATGGTGTTAGGGATGAAAACAAAGCGTTAATTGGACAATTTGTTGTGGGACTTAGACTACATGATGATAAGAAACAGGCACGCTGGTGGGCCCTTCAAAACCCTGATGCAGAGTTTGACACCTTAAGAGACTTAACAGTGCGGGGACAGCAGTTCCCTACAGTGCCCAATCTAACCTCACAGTCGCAGTATGCTAACACTCCTTCCGTGCCGGCCACAGCATCTCCAATCCCTACGGTTCAATCCAGCGCACAGACTATAACACCCGACCGGTTCAATAAACTGTGTGCCAACATGCAGCAGCTGATGAAGGACATGGCCAAGCTCCGAGGTGAAAGAAGACCCAAGATAGAAGCTAGGTCATCGGACATCGGACAAGATCCAGCTCGCTGACAGCCCCGACGATGCCCCGTGGAGGAGGAAGAAGACACAACTGCCGCGAGGAAAACCTACAGATCGCTACACCCCTGATGGACATCGCATCTGCCAAAAGAGCGACAAAGAAGGACGTACCTACCATTCCAGTCCTTTAAACGAGCAACCCCTGGGCGAGAAGGGCCAACCCAGGAGTAGACTGTCCAGGCCCAACCAACTGGGAGTATAAGTACGTGGGAGACCGTCCGTACTTGTCAATCATCATCGATGGCACAACTACCACAGTGTGGATAGACACTGGATCCCAGGTGACAACCTTCCCGAGTATCCTTTACAAATGGTTCTCGCCAGATGTTAAGCTGGAACCCCCCCACACCCTGATCTGAACATTGAAGCAACTAATGGTTTGCTAGTTACAGTAGAGGGACAGTGGGAAGCTACAGTAAAGGTGGGGAGGGTGCAACTGAAGAACCAGGGTATCATAGTGGTTCAGAACAAACCATACGAGCGGGATCCATACGTAATACTGGGTACTAATGTAATGGTTAAATGTCTAGATGATGTGTTGTTCTTACTCCAACAGAGTCCTGATGCTGGTAAACCAAGAGAGAGGAGAGCTATCCAAAGAGAGATCCGATCTCTGGTATATCAACAACAGGTAAAAATGTCAAATGGTGAAATTGGCAGTGTACAGGTAACAGATCCCATTCCAATTGTGGTACCACCCAGAAGTGAAATGATGATCTGGTGTCGGGCAGCCATAGGCCTCAGAGGGCAGGACTACCAAGCTGTAGTAGAACCTGTAATGTCTGATAGTAGTCCTACGCTCTTGACAGCCAGAGGGTTGGTTGATGTGAGAAAAGGGAGAGTCCCCGTACGCATATTGAATTATAGTGATGATGAAGTCAGACTGCCAAGATATTCTACTGTTGCAAAATTGTACCAGGTTTAAAACAATGCTATACTTGATGTGAAATCCTCTTCCCAAACAGTAACTGACGAACCCCCTCACTCCAAAGATCAGCTAGAGAAATGGTGTCAGGAGCTCAGTGTAGGAACTGACAACACGCCCTCTCATCAGAAAAATGGAGTTTACCAGGTAGTTCGGGAGTACGAGCAAGTGTTCAGCAAACACCCACTTGACTTTGGGAGGATTAAAGGGGTACAACACCACATCCCCACGGGCGACCATGCACCCATCAAAGAGAGGTACAGGCCTATACCACCCACACACTACCAAAAAGCAAAAGAATTGCTTCAGGACATGAAGAATGCAGGGGTCATTAGGGATAGCTGTAGTCCCTGGGCAGCACCACTGGTCCTGGTTAAGAAGAAAGATGGTAGTATGTGGATGTGCGTAGATTACAGACAAATCAACAAAGTCACACACAAGGATGCATACCCGTTGCCCCGCATAGAGGAGTCACTAGCTGCACTTAAGACTGCCAACTACTTCTCCATGTTAGATCTTACTAGTGGGTACTGGCAGGTCTCCGTTGCAGAGGAGGATCGTGAGAAGACAGCCTTCACCTATGGGACTATGCGAGTTCAACAGTATGCCGTTCGGGTTGTGCAATGCCCCAGGAACGTTTCAGAGATTGATGGAATGTTGCTTGGGTCACAAGAACTTTGAGACTGTGCTGTTATACCTTGATGATGTCATTGTATACTCCCAGACCTATGAAGACCACCTGCAACACCTAAGTGAAGTGTTCGAGTCGCTGTCCAAGTACGGTATGAAGCTGAAGCCGTCCAAGTGTCACCTGCTTAAACCCAAGGTCCAGTACCTAGGACATGTGGTTAGTGCAGAAGGCGAGGCGCCTGACCTGGACAAGGTAACTATCATCAAAGACTGGCCAGCACCAACCACTCACAAAGAGGTATGTCAATTCTTAGGACTGATTAAGATAAAAAAGGAGGGGGAACAAGAGGCGCAATAGTGCCCTATCAATGTGGCACTGAGTATGTAAGCGGTGAAAACAGGGATTCACTCACCTGGGGCAGTTGTGTAACCCACAACTGGCTTGAAGGCGTTTTTGATGATTGTTACCAGATAGCTGCTGCAGGACTTCCACCATCCACACAAGTGTGGAAATACATCAGATGATAGGGAAGAAAATGGTGTGTCACAGTCCGCGCTGCCACGATCATCCACTCCAAAGAAAACACGTGAAGATGGAACTTCCACGAAATACTTTATTTCCTCCTGCCTCCTACGCATTGACAAAAGCATTGACAAAACAAGGCAAAAAATAAATAAATAAATAAAATAATAAGGCAAAATCCCCCCTTTTTCGTCCTGGAAGAGAAAGGAAAAAATAGATAAATTAATGTCAGGATATGAATTACTAATTTGATCTTTATATTTCAATATATGATATGACAGAACTCAGTGGCGTGAGACACTGATAAGGATCTAAATCTTATAATTCGTTGTGACTTATCGGTTCTATCCCCCAGAGAGGAAGTTAGGATGATTTTATTTATTTATTTTTTGCCTTGTTTTGTCAATGCTTTTACAAGCGGTTCCGCTCACAATTTCATCGATTTTTTTCATATGGTTCTCTTAACCGGATTTTTTACATTGTGTTTGTGATATTATGTTATTGAAAATGTAGATAATATTTGTTTTGAATGTTTTTTGCGCCAAAAATAGTAACCCTTCCCATCTGATGACGGTTTTCACGTCATTATTGATAGATACTCCCACCAATAATGGTTATGAAGTTGGCTATATATATGTCTGGAATTGTGGGTGTGTGTATCCCTGAGGAAGGTGCCAGGAGGGCACCGAAACGCGTAGGAGGCAGGAGGAAATAAAGTATTTCGTGGAAGTTCCATCTTCACGTGTTTTCTTTGGAGTGGATGATCGTGGCAGTGCGGACTGTGACACACCATTTTCTTCCCTATCATCTAATTCTTAGGACTGGTCGGGTACTACCGACGATTCATCAAAGGCTACACCAAGATAGCAGCACCCATGCAAGATCTCTTAGTAGGTCAATCTAAAAATGGCAAGATCAGGGGACCCCCATTCCGGTGGGGACCAGAACAGGATCAATCCTTCCAAAAGCTGAGAGATGCTTTAACTGGAGAAGAAATCCTGACTTATCCTGATTATAATTTACCATTCCTACTGTACACTGATGCAAGCAACGAAGGTCTAGGAGCCGTCCTAGCTCAGCGCCAGCAGGGAAAGGAAAAGGTGATTGCCTACGCCAGCAGAAAGCTCTGTCCCACGGAAAGGAACCCGGAGAACTACAGCTCGTTCAAACTGGAGTTCCTGGCCCTGGTCTGGGCAATCACAGAGCGTTTCAAGCATTACCTGGCATCCGCCCTGTTCACAGCTTTTACTGACAACAACCCTCTAACACATTTAGAGACCGCAAAGCTGGGAGCCCTAGAGCAGCGTTGGGTAGCAAGACTGTCAAACTATGACTTCACTGTGAAGTACCGGGCAGGTCACAAAAACGGCAATGCTGATGCCCTGTCCAGAATGCCTAACCTTCCTGAAGAAGGAGAAGACATAGATGACCTGGAGGAGATAGAACTACCAGCTTTCCATTGTACGGGTACGGCAATGTGTCATCAGGCGAGTCAGAGACGTGTAGAGAGGATCGTGAACCTCTTACCTCACTATGACTGAAAGGAAGTTCAAGCCAATGATCCAGACGTCAGCTTGGTCAGAGAGCTGATAACTCAAGAGCACGCCAGCATGGACCCCGATGCCTCGCCAAATGCTAAGCGCCTGTGGAAGGAAAAAGGGAAGTTATTTGTTTACCAAGGGAAACTATGCCGAAGGTACCTGAATCCCAGAACACACACTCATCTGGCAGATTGTAGTTCCAAAAACTGAAGTCCAAATGATCCTTGAAGCCTATCATGACGATGCAGGACACTTTGGATGGAAGAAGCTGGAGAGGCTACTGAAAGACCATTTCTACTGGGTCGGTATGCGAGGCTCAATTGACAAGTGGTGTAAAAATTGTGGACTGTGTCATCTTCGAATAAAAGACCATCTGACTCAGAAAGCTCTGTTACAGCCAATTGTTACCAAGAAACCCCTTAAAATAGTTGCTCTCGACCACGTAAAGTTAACCCCAAGTCGCACCGGTTACACTTATGCACTCACCATGGTTGATCACTATACAAGATTCCTTGTGGTTGTGCCAGTTAAAGACTTAACTGCGGAAGTAGCGGCCAAAGCATTCCAGAGTTACTTTTGTCGCCCCCATGGGGATCCAGACCAAGTCTTGACTGACCAAGGGCCAGCCTTCGAATCAGACCTGTTTCAAGCATTTCTAGGACTATATGGGTGTAAGAAAATCAGGACCACACCATATCATCCTCAGACAAACGGTTTATGCGAGAAAATGAACCACATCGTGATTGACATGCTCAAAACCTTGCCCCTCGAACAGAGAAATCAATGGCCTGAAAAACTTCCAGACCTTGTGGATATATACAACCACATACCTGTTAGTTCAACTAACTACACGCCTGCTTACTTAATGCGAGCAAGACCAGATAAACTACCAGTTGATTTAGAGATGGGAACCATCGAACCAACAACAGATTCTCTATATGAAGATTGGATAAACCAACGCTAAGAACAGTACAGAAGGTACAAGAGAGTGTTGAAAGAAACTTGAACATAAGCAGAAACAAACAAGAACATGACTTTAACAAGCACGCTTCAGCAGAACCTTTAACAACAGGTGAACTAGTGCTAAAGAGAAAGACCAACAAATTGGATGACAATTGGGAATCAGAACCCTACACAATAATGCCGTCACAATATGACAACTCCAAAACTTGTTAATCAGGGAACACCTTTACAACTGTATCAAGAGACCATTTGAAGAAATGTCCAGAACAGTTAATACCTCAAACAACCAGTTACCCTACAGTAACAATTGAAAAACCAAAAGAAAATCTAGTCCATACAGAAATTGTAGCTTACCAGCCGACTGGCCACAATGCAATGGTACATTCATCATACCAGTTATTTCTTTCTACAACCTGTGGAAAATCAAGAATCACTACCAACTCAACCAGTTCAAGAAGAACCAACTCAAATGCAAGAGATGCAGCCTGTTATCCTGGAACCTGAGATTCCTGTAATCGTGAACCTGCTAGTCTCACAGTAAGACAAAGAATTCCTAGACAATTACCTACACTACCACCTTAACAGAGGATAGTCCAGTAGACAGATTACGTACCTACTATGGAATTCCAGCAACACGTAGGAGCAACAGACCAACAACCAGTACGTACACTACAAACACAGCTTTTGAAACACGCACACTACGCAGATCCACACATAGTATATTTGGACAAACCCCAAACAAATATGGATAATGGGTTTAAAATGTAGTGGAACCATGTTACCTGTTAATCAATGTAAATAGTACCCGTGTTCAAAAACTGTAAAAAGTAGTATACAGAAGGGTGGAGGAACTGGGCCCTGTCCCAAGTAAATTAAGTTGGGGACAGAAAGTGCCTGGGTAGGGTAAGAAGGTTAGACCCGGCCTCCTAAGCAGAGACACCCATAGGGAATGTATAAAGTTTAAAATGTATACCCGTGTATGTGTTTAAGCCATCAGAGACTTTACTGCTGGACTTTACCCCTTTTTCCCGTTTCATAATCTTGGACAATTGTCACAGGACTTGTGTGACCAAAAACGTTTCTTTTTCCAGCCTGCGGCAGATGGACTAGTGTCATATGAACTGCTTTTCATACTTTTTCCTGCTTTTTTCCCTTCTTTTTCAGTGATTTTTGTATCTTTTCAATTTCAAAACTTGTAAGTATCGGTTATTAAATGTGTATAAAATGTTTAGAGTTAAGTTGTAAAGAAAAACTTTTTGCTCAGTCCAGGAGAACTGAAGTTAACTAAGGGGGAATGTGGCACCCTGGCACCCTGGTTGGGGCACCACAGAACTCTTAGTACACAAATGGAATGTACACAGCAAGCAGAACTCACTAACACACCTTTTTACACCCTTTTCACCCCAGGCCTCTAGGGGGAGTCCCACTGGTTACCTTAAGCCAGTTCCCCTATAAATACGGGTCCTGGAGAGAGAAACGGCGGAGTGTGCAGTCACTTTAGAACTGTGAACAGCTAGGAGAGCTGACCTGGTACTAGAGCCAACTTGGCCCACACCAGCACACCCGGGAAAGTGAGGGACTCTCGCAACAAGAGTCTTAGGACAGGACACAAAGCCCTGACAGGGATAGAGGAGTTATTCCAACTTGCCCTAACAATCCGGTCACTGGGTCCAAGCTGCAGGAGCCACATCGCATGCTGCAGAGAAACCAGCACCCCAACAAGGGAGTTTAGCTCCCTGTACACCTGAAGCACCACCAGATGAGAGCCCGGGGAAGGCAAAGCAGCTGCCCCCCAACCCTTTGATAGTGCCCTCAGTGCAGCAAAACTCAGGTGAAACCGTCCCACCAGAACGTGCAACCCGGTCCGGCAGGATTCCATATCCACCAGACCTCACCAGAACCAGAACAGTAGATACAAGGAAGCCTACACCACTGCTTGCTGTGGAACCTCCAGGAGTGTCGACTTCATCACCCGGTCGAGTGTACCTGTTGTCACCAGTAAAGGTACTAAAAGACTCTATGTGTCCGTGCATCATTCCTGGAATAACACGCAGCAACTACTGAGCTGCCGTATTCCATCGAGTGCCGCTCCTGGCCCCGGGGACTCCTGCTCATCCTGTGGGGAGCATCCCATCTAGCTGCCGACATCCCCCGGAGGCCCAAGCAGCACCGGACATCCCACAGGTGGCGTCACGACAAACAAGAATTATCCCCATCCGTTCATCCCTTTTGATCTGACCACCGGGCCCCATAGCCTCAGGCGCGGAACCGTGACGAGGGAATCACCACCTGAGATGTGAGCATCCGGCAATGGTGAGTAACCTGTGTCCCCCTGTGCCTCCTCTGCCTGTCCACTGTGTCTCTGCCCCTGCCTCTCCCCCCCGTGCACTGTCCTCCCCCCCCCCAGTTCTCACCCCTACTGATGAATCCAGGAATAGACTCTACCTGAAGCGGGTCATGTGAGAGGCGAGCTGATGTCATGTGACAGCCTGTGATGTCACATGACCTGCTCCAGGCAGAGTCTATTCCTTGAGTCTTCAGCCGGCATCAGTATCGCCAGACTTGCCAGGCAGGGTGAGAACGGAGGGGGGCGAGGAATGGAGCGGCGGGTGGCGGAGGTTCCGATGGCAATAGTGTGTGGCAGCACCGCCGCCAGTGGACGCCATATTGTTGCACCCTACCTGGGTGTATAATTGCCTTGTGGCTTCCGCCGGTTGTGACATACCGTTACAACCGGACGGAAGTTGCCACCAGGCAATTATATATAAGATTATATTATAAGGGATCGGCCGGCCTAAATAAAACCGGTAACAGAGTGATGAAAATAACAAAATAGAACCGAAGATCCAGCAGATGCCTCAGCTCTCTGCAGGCATCTCCATTTTCACCTTGAGAGCAGTGTTTTACATAAGGAGGCTGGAGGAACAGTTCATTTCTACAGCAGAGCCAGCATCCTCCTGCTTTATGGTCTGTCTATAGAGCAGGCTGAACTATTGCCATACATTGTTCCAGAGGTGTAAGGGTGCTGCCAGGAGCAGAGCTGTGATGGTGACACTATCTGGCGTACTGCTAATGGCCTTCAACCCGCTCTCATCTGTCAGTCATTAGTGTGGCACCCCAGGAGTCCGGTTGCCACAGTGGCATTGCCTGCCTCAAAGGAGTTGATGCCTGGAAAAAAGAAGAGGTTCTCACACTAGGTAACATCAGCATCCCACACGTTGCCTGGCTCCAGGCCAGAAGGGGAAGCTCTGCACCCAGATTCAGGGGAGCTTCCCTATAAATTCTGACCCGGGGGAGGGGTTATAGGGGGAAAAAAATGAAACAGGGACTAAACAGATGTCCTGGGGACTCGAGCCACCGAGAGGCTCGTCCTAGGGCAGTGGAGAGCGAGTGAGAGGGAAGAGAAGTTGAGGTGTCACGCTTGGAATAAGGGGATGTCCAGAAACTGTGCTCGACAGAAGCGTGCGGACTGACGATGTCCTATGCGCAACAACGAAAAAACAACAGAGAAGGGAACACCAAAGAGATAAATACAATGTAAGGCCCTGCATCATAGGGAACGGGGGAGAGGCCACCTCCTGCACTGACCTGCGGCTGTGCCCTGATCTCCCTACCGTCCCTATATGAGTTCTTTCACCTCGTTGCCGAGCAGGAAACCTAAGCCCTCCACTGGCCCTGATATTAACCCTCACTAGGGTAGGCCAGCGGGAGCAATAGTTCCATGCACTACAATAAAGAGACATGTGGGAAGGGGAAGATAGACAAAGGACAACAGGACGGCTACTTCATGTCTGCTGACACTTCACCAACAAGCAGACTGCTTGACAGCAAGAGGTTCTCCACAGAGCTCCTTACACCTCAGGAGCTTGGCCAGGAATGAAGTTCAATCTCCAGCAAAGCATGCTGGAACCCTGTGATCCTATACAGGCAGAAGTAATCACAGAGTGGCTACACCTGGGCAAGGCCCAGCTAGCTTGCTGGCAACAGAGACTAACATTAAAGGTACCGTTACACGACGCAATATCGATTCAATATCGCCTGCAATTTCACGGGAGCCGCACGTTTTTGGCACTTTGCCAAGATCGCCTTGGAGATGTCACACAGGGAGATATCATAGGCAACGCAAGTAGGATGGTGAAAGCAACTGTCGTTCGCTGGGCATGATCAATCCAGTGAGCGATATTTTTTCAATGTAATGAATAGGGGAAATTGCTTGCAACATCGCAATTGCGGTGTCACACTGAGCGATCCTACCACATCGCTTATGCAACATTGCCTGATTTAATTGTCTGCACATAAATCAGGCAATGTTGCTCCAGTGATAAATTGCACTCGCATCGCCCTGTTACACGACACGACGCACACACGATATCAATTGCAATTTACCACACCACGTGACTTTGAGGCAATATTGCAATCGATATTGCAATCGATATTACGTCGTGTAACGGTACCTTAACTCCTCGAGTGTCAAAGGAAAAGGACATGTTTAATATGAAATTTCAATTTAGACATGAGACTTAGGTCCAAAGCAACATAACAAATGGTATCCACAGCACCAGGTGAACAGCGGAACTCAATGAATCCCTAATATTGGAGGCGCACATCCTTAGTCAGGGAGTTCCACCTGACGTCGGCAGTAACAATTGTAAATAAAAAACAGCGCCTCACCAGCCGGTTAACTTCAAATTCCCATATTTATTCCGTCATCACAGCACAACGTTTCGGTCATGATGACCATGCACTTGAAAAAAGTCATCATGACCGAAACGTCGTGCTGTGATGACGGAATAAACATGGGAATTTGAAATTAACCGGCTGGTGAGGCGCTGTTTTTCATTTACAATTGATTAGGTCCAAAGCAGTCACAAGTCTCCTAGGAAAGGGAGACCATCGTGACACTAGGAGAGCCTGGGGAGTGGAGCTGTGGCTGAGCTCACCCCAGAGCGGAGCGCTAGAAACCGGACGCTGGAGCCCATGTTTGTATGGGTACTAAAGTCCCGGCACCTGAATCCGGAGGGCCAGTCTCCTGGCTACACCAAACGCCCGGCGGCACAGCAGTATACCACAGCCCGGAGCCGCCAACAGAGAAGCGACACCTGTAAAAGGTTCAAGCTGTCTGCCCTACAGGTGAGGAACCAGCAAGCAGCAAGATGGTCGCAGCATAGCTTTAAGCAGCAGGGACTAAAAGGGACAGCGCAGAAGGAAGACCTCCGAACCCACATGGTGTGGTGAATCCCCAATTGCTTCCCGGATCTCTACTATCACCTGGTCTGCACCATCAACTACCAAGTAGAGGTAAAGGAAACCACCATCCTTGTGTCCTCCGGTCATTTTCCGCACCCTTAGTCCTGGACCCAACGTTCACTATCCCTTCATAAATGGTACCAGTCGCCCTGGGGCACCACTCAACCCGTGGGGAGCTGTACCATCTTTGCTACGTAACCAACTGCCCCAGTGGTTCTAAACTGCAGCATCGGCCATCCCTTGACTAATACCACGGGTGGCGTCATGACTCAATACCATATAAATATCCCCCATTTATGGCATGGCCAGGGACACGCAGTCGGGTCACCCCGTGACCTCCCCAAAGAATTGTCCGCCCGGTTCTGAGAACCCCACTGCCCTGGCGGGCATGTCAACTTGGTGTCACGAATAGGATGTACCGACCCGGTAAATCAGGTCTCGTGCGCCCAGAGACTGTGCCATAAGACTTTATAATGGCACCCGCCATAAAGAACAAGCACCATGTGTATGCAAAAGGGAGTGGTGCAGCCTCCATCATAGGCCGGGTTGCCAAACAGCGCCAAAAGCCGCACCCTCCCACTGCAAAGACTATAATGTTGAAGGACTTGTCCATCGGCTGGGGGAATCCGCCTCCTGGTGTGGCCGACAGTAGAAGGGAGAGAAGCCGCCCACAAAATGTAGAGGGCGAGTGGAGCATTGAGAAGTGTGTGACGGTGTGTTTTGCATTAGAAGCGGCAACAGACCTGGTTGGTTGGCGCCATGGCGAGCGGTGGTCAGAGCGCTCCGGCGTGTGAGGTGGAAGCGGTAGACTCCCCCAGCCGTCTGGAGGGGGACCCGCACCAGGTGCCCTCGGTGGATCTAGAGTTCTTAAGAGCAGAGATGCTGGAGCTAAGTCAGCAGCTGAACCAGGTGGACACCATGGAGAGATGGAGAGCGGCCCTGCTGGAAAAGGTGTCCACGAAGAGGGTGGCCTCAGGTCCGGCATCCCCGATCCCAGGAGGAAGAACCAGCAATGGAGAGACAACAGCAGCAGGTACCGATACTGCCCCGGTAACTGCAAACACTCTAGTTGGGCCCCTGAACCCCCCTGACAGCCCTTGAACCTGGCCGGGTGTGCAGAAACCTGGTTAGGATAAGACTGTAGACTTCGGGGATAGGCTGGTGGTCCCGTTATAGCCCGAACCAACACCCCAGGAGGTCCATGCAGAGAGAGTCGGTGTCACGCTTCCGGGGGAAGGCGCCCTAGAATGGACCACTGGGCCTTGGTACCGAACTCCCCTGGGTGAGCTGATCCTAGTTTACCCAACCCCTATACAGGGATTGTCAGGGGCAAGCCCAGGGGGTCTAAATACCACAGCAGCTAGTACCAGGGGGGCGGCTCATAAGGTTAGCCTATACTGAGGAATAGAGAAGTATTCCAGGTAACAGGGCACAAGGCTAGAAGACCAGGAAGGGTGCTACCGGGGAAGAGCACAGCACGGGTTCCAGGAAACAGATTACTAGGCTGGAGGACAGGAATGGTGCTACTGGGAAGGCCTGACCAACAGTCAGCAAGGCAGAAGCAAACTGACTTAATAATCAGGCACCTCCCATCAGAGGAGGTGGCCTGATATGCCATGGGAAGAGCAGCTATTGGTCAAGGGGAGTGTCAGGTTGGACCTTGCCGGCCCCTAGAGTCACAGGGAAGGAATGCACCTAGCACGCCGCTGAGTAGGCTCATGAAAATGACCATAGTAATGTGCTCATGTGCGAACCCGGCGGTCAGCTGACAGGAAGGGAACATGGCGACGGCTCCGAGACACAGCACCGCTGGATGCCGGACGCCTGGTCAGCAGAGGAGCAGGAGATGCCGACCCGGGAGAGGTGAGCTGGAAAGTGGTGCCAGGGGGCCTAACAGTCGGTTTCCGTTAGGTGAACCAGGGAGAAGAGTTGATGGGGTTTCCTGGTGAAGCCCAGGTGGAGACTATAGGTGAGGAGGAATACCGCCGACAGCAAGGGGCCAAGTGGGAGGCAGCGGAGAAAAAGTAACAGGCCCAGTGGAGTACCATGGAGGATCACAATTTAAGAGAAAAGAGCAGAACCCGCCAGAATAGGGCCATTGATCGAGACGTACGGAAGAAGGGTACGGTGGTCCACTTCAACCTAGAAGGGTTGGGCCTTTATTAGGGAACCCGACATGGCAAATAAACTCTTCGTTAACTGGCGGGATGTAGAGTTTCACCTGCAGAAGGGGCACCCTGACCGTAACCTGTACCCCGGGGACAGTGTGACATATACCCGGCATGTGGGCGAACGAGGGTGGTATGCCCTAAATGTGAAAAGAGTGATCGAGAAAGTGCTGCCCCATTACCAGAGGTTACGGAGCTAACAGGCCCAGCAGCTTCGACCCCCACTGCAGCACCCACTCAGATTGTGTCACCAAATGTGGAACTTGAAAATAACTCCCCCAACCAGGAGGTGGTTTCAGGCCTATTGAACTGTCTGGAAGCAGAAGAAATGAGTCATTGAGTACATGTGTATAATAGTTAGTTAGCCTGGTTAGGTGGATAATGTATGCTGATGTATGTTAAAGTGATCGTTAGTTAGAGTGAGTGAGTACCCAGTAACCAATGGACATATATGGTTATGGACAGTGAGTGATCAGAACTATTTTTGTAAATGGTTTGCATTCAATGCGCTCCTTGTTGTTGTTTTTTTTGGTGCCAGCACTGTAGGTGACTTTGAACACTTAGCATTGACTCAGTGTGGCTGAAAAGTGGTCCAACGAAGTGACCAGCAATGCCCTGTAGCCACTCCCAGGGCCACCATTGGGGGTTTTAGTTTTAATCCCCCATATTGCACTATAGAGACCCTTGTGAGAAAGACATTCTGATTAGGTGACCCTAGTGAACCCAGTTGAAACGTTTCTTGTATGTATGTAGAATTTTTGCACTTTTATACATAGTGGTATTTTGATATGTAACATTTACCGTATATGCTCGTATATAAGCCGACCCGTGTATAAGCCAACTCCCCTACTTTTGCCCCCAAAACCTGGGAAAACCTCTTGACTCGTGTATAAGCCGAGGGTGGACCCCAGCACAGGTATACAGCCCCCAGCAGTGTGGTATACAGCAGCCCCAGAGGTATATACAGCAGCCCCAGTGGTACTATACAGCAGCAGCCCCAGTGGTATATACAGCAGCAGCCCCAGTAGTTAGTATACAGCAGCCCCAGAGGTATATACAGCAGACCCAGTGGTAGTATACAGCAGCCCAGAGGTATATACAGCCCAGTGGTAGTATACAGCAGCCCCAGAGGTATATACAGCCCCAGTGGTAGTATACAGCAGCCCCAGAGGTATATACAGCCCCAGTGGTAGTATACAGCATCCCCAGAGGTATATACAGCCCAATGGTATATACAGCCCCAGTGGTAGTATACAGCAGCCCCAGAGGTATATACAGCCCCAGTGGTAGTATACAGCAGCCCCAGAGGTATATACAGCCCCAGTGGTGGTATACGCACCATGATATATACAGCCAGTGGTAGTATACAGTAGCCCAGTGGTATATACAGCCCCAGTGGTAGTATACAGCAGCCCCAGTGGTATATACAGCCCCAGTGGTAGTATACAGCAGCCCCAGTGGTATATACAGCCCCAGTGGTAGTATACAGCAGCCCCAGAGTATATACAGCCAGTGTAGTATACAGCAGCCCCAGTGGTATATACAGCCCCAGTGGTAGTATACAGCAGCCCCAGTGGTAGTATACAGCAGCCCCAGAGGTATATACAGCCCCAGTGGTAGTATACAGCAGCCCCCAGGGGGTATATAGCAGCCCCCAAATGCTGGCACTTGCCCCCCTTGTAAGGGCCCCTCCCGCTGCTTATCTTACCATCCCGGTTTTCTGCTCAGCGCCGCTCCTCGGTGCTCCGTTCTCCATGCTCCGTTCTCGCTGCATCTGGGATCTCCGGCCGTCGCGCGATGACGTCATATGCCTGCGACGGCCGGAGATCCCGGATGTAGCAGGACGGGAGCATGAAGAACTGAGCACCGAGGAGCGGCGCTGTGCAGAAGACCGGGATGGTAAGATGCGCAGCGGGGGGGGGGGGCCCTTACAAGGGGGGAGAGTGCCAGCATTTGGGGGCATATATGCACTGCTTCCCCCTGCCGCTGATTGACAGGGGGAAGCAGTGCATATATAATGAGCGGCCCCGACTACCGTATTGGCCCGTGTATAAGCCGAGGGGGAAACTTTTCAGCCCAAATTTTGGGCTGAAAAACTCGGCTTATACACGAGTATATACGGTTACGGTAAGTGAAAATTGCCTCCCAAAACGGGAAGAAAGAGCTACTTGTTTTACCGTTCTACCTGTTGAAATGAATTTTGAAAATAAAACATATTTTTGCATGTTTTAACACCTGTTTTACTCTGTTCCAGCCCAAGAACGTGCTGTGTTTTAAAGGGGGGTATATGTTGCACCCTGAGGGTCCAGTCACCACAGAGGTACTGCATCTCAGCCAGAGGTGTGATACCCTCTCCCGGGTAAGGAAGGGGCACTATCTGGTACCCACAAACCAACATCCAACAACTACCCAGTCCTGGCCAGGGATTCTGGGCGGACCATATTGAGGGAGGGCCCCATGTCAGGCAGGAGGAGCAAGTAGGTAGAGGGTGTGGGTGGAAGGAGAAAGGAAAAAAAAAGGAAAAAGAAGAGACTGAGAGCAGGAGGGAAAGAGAAGAGTCTGCGTGAGGGAGCAGATGGGACGGAGAAGGGGTCCTAGGAGGTACGGGTAGTGGGGAACCCACCCGTAGCACCCCGAATCCACCTAATTAGGTGGAGGGACCAGGTCTCAGTGGGAATCGTCCCCGAACTAGGAGAGGTACTTCAGGCCTCATCTAGGAACCCAGAGGTTGCTGTATCTGCATGTGCAGCAGTCACTTCCGCACACATCTGCTGAAAAGGCAGCTGCGTAGGGCCAGGGGACGGAGAGGACATCACCCGACATGGCCACTGGCTTGGGACCCTGTGTGTGAGGTGTGGGGTAGGAGGGCGAGAGCCAGCGCAGTGAGACGACCCGGAGAAGTACACGAGAAGGGGATCCCGTTAAAATGCACCCAATCTACCTGGGAGTTGGCTGGATCACCGACCGGGAGGACACAGCACCCGGCTGGCTGCTGTAACCTGAAGAACTGTGAGTAAAGTGTGGAAACTGCACCCTGCTGTCTCCTCAGATTATTTCCCGTGCCCTCGGGACTGCACAGTGACCATCACCATCATCCAATAGGTTATTACAGTCGCCCTGGGGCCCCGCACCACCCGTGGGAGCTGTACCATTTTTGCTGCGTCATTATCTGCCTCAGTGGTCCTTAACTGCAGCGTCGGCCATCCCTTGCTGAATACCACGGGTGGTGTCACAACTCAATCCCATTTAAATATCCCTCATTTATGGCACGGCCAGGGCCACGGAGTCGGGTCACAGCCCTGTGACCTCCCCAAAGAACTGTCCGGTTCCGAGTACCCCACAGCGCTGACGGGCGTGTCATTAGAGCCCAGTGTATGTGCTGGCACAGGGTCCCCGTCACCTGCAGCCCCCGCCAGTCAGTCACAGGGGCCCAGTGTCAGTGCGGGCACCAGCCCCTCCCCTGCCCCGTCATCGCGCAAAGTGATTCATTTCCTGTACCTGTGCTGATGCTCTGATGTCTCAGTACAGCAGGGAGTAATGATGTCACTACTGCCACTGCTGTGCTGAGATGTTCAGGGCTGCAGGACGCTCGCAGAGACCAGAGTAGGCGGATAACCAAGGAAAAGTGAGTACTTTTATTTATTTTTTTAATCAGTGAGTACAGTGGCCTAGGCACTATGGGGTGCATTAAATTTTATAGGGGCTGCCTTATAATAATTGGAGGGCTATGGTGGTGCACTGTAATAATTAGAGGACTATGGAGGTGAACTATAATTGGAGAACTATGGTGGTGCATTATAATACATGGAGAACTATAGATGCGCACTATAATGAGGACTATAGAGGTGCACTATAATTGCAGGACTTTGGTGGTGCACTATGGTGCTGTGGTATAATAATTGGAGGACTATGGAGGTGCACTATAATTGGAGAACTATGATGGTGTATTATAATACATGGAGGACTATGGTGGTGCACTATAATGACTGGAGGCTATAAGGGTGCAGTATAATAACTGGAGGACTATGGAGGTGCACTATAACAACTGGAGGACTATGGAGGTGCACTATAATTGGAGGACTATGGTGGTGCACTATAATTGGAGGACTATGGTGGTGCATTATAATACATGGAGAACTATAGATGTGCACTATAATGAGGACTATAGAGGTGCACTATAATTGCAGGACTTTGGTGGTGCACTATGGTGCTGTGGTATAATAATTGGAGGACTATGGAGGTGCACTATAATTGGAGAACTATGATGGTGTATTATAATACATGGAGGACTATGGTGGTGCACTATAATGACTGGAGGCTATAAAGGTGCAGTATAATAACTGGAGGACTATGGAGGTGCACTATAACAACTGGAGGACTATGGAGGTGCACTATAAGTGGAGGACTATGGTGGTGCACTATAATTGGAGGACTATGCGGGGTCTATTATAATTTGTGGAGGACTATGAAGGAGCCTTTATACTTTATGGAGGCATATTTGAGGTCCACTACATTGTATGCAAGCAAGTATTTAGGCCCATTATACAGCAAGGAGGGCTGTGTCCGGTCATAGTTGAATTTCCTACTGTGTTAGGGTCACTATAAATTGCTGGGTAGTTGATGGGGTACAGTAGGGTCATCATACCATGCTTGAGGAGGAATGACTGTGAGGGATCATACCGTGTTTGTGGAGGAGTCACCGTGGGGGATCATACCGTGTTTGTGGAGGAATCACCGTGGGGCGATCATACCATGTTTGTGGAGGAATCACTGTGGGGGAATCAGACCTTGCTTGTGGAGGAATAATTGTGGGGGATCATACCATGGTTGTGGAGGAATCACTGTGGGAGGATGATACCGTGCTTGTGGAGGAATCATTGTGTGCGGGATCATACTGTGCTTGTGGAGGAATCACTGTGGGAGGATGATACCGTGCTTGTGGAGGAATCATTGTGGGAGGATCATACTGTGCTTGTGGAGGAATCACTGTGGGGGATCATACCGTGCTTGTGGAGGAATCACTGTGGGGAGATCATGCAGTGTTTGTGGAGGAATCACTGTGGGGGGGATCATATCGTGCTTGTGGAGGAATCACTGTGGGGGATCATACAGTGTTTTTGGAGGAATCACTGTGGGGGAATCATACCTTGCTTGTGGAGGAATCATTGTGGGGGGATCATACCATGCTTGTGGAGGAATCACTGTGGGGGGAATCATACCGTGCTTCTGGAGGAATCACTGTGGGAGGATCATACCGTGCTTGTGGAGGAATCACTGTGGGGGATCATACCGTGCTTGTGGAGGAATCACTGTAGGGGGATCATACCTTGCTTGTGGAGGAATTACTGTGGGGGGATCATACAGTGTTTGTGGAGGAATCACTGCGGGGGGATCATACCGTGCTTGTGGAGGAATCATTGTGGGGGGATCATAAAGTGTTTGTGGAGGAATCACTGTGGGGGGATCATACCGTGCTTGTGGAGGAATCATTGTGGGGGGATCATAAAGTGTTTGTGGAGGAATCACTGTGGGGGGATCATACCGTGCTTGTGGAGGAATCACTGTGGGAGGATCATACCGTGCTTGTGGAGGAATCATTGTGGGGGGATCATACTGTGCTTGTGGAGGAATCACTGTGGGAGAATCATACCGTGCTTGTGGAGGAATCACTGTGAGGGGATCATAGAGTGTTTGTGGTGGGATCATACTGTGCTTGTGGAGGAATCACTGTGGGGGGATCATACCGTGCTTGTGGAGGAATCACTGTGGGGGGATCATACTGTGCTTGTGGAGGAATCATTGTGGGGGAATCATACCATGCTTGTGGAGGAATCACTGTGCGGGATCATACCGTGCTTCTGGAGGAATCACTGTGGGAGGATCATACCGTGCTTGTGGAGGAATCACTGTGCGGGTTCATACCATGCTTCTGGAGGAATCACTGTGGGAGGATCATACCGTGCTTGTGGAGGAATCACTGTGCGGGATCATACGTGCTTGTGGAGGAATCACTGTGGGGGAATCATACCGTGCTTGTGGAGGAATCACTGTGCGGGATCATACTGCTTGTGGAGGAATCACTGTGGGAGGATCATACCGTGCTTGGAGGAATCACTGTGCGGGATCATACCGTGCTTGTGGAGGAATCACTGTGGGGGATCATACCGTGCTTGTGGAGGAATCACTGTGCGGGATCATACTGTGCTTGTGGAGGAATCATTGTGGGGAATCATACCATGCTTGTGGAGGAATCACTGTGGGGATCATACCATGCTTCTGGAGGAATCACTGTGGGAGGATCATACCGTGCTTATGGAGGAATCACTGTGCGGGATCATACCGTGCTTGTGGAGGAATCACTGTGGGGGATCATACTGTGCTTGTGGAGGAATCACGGTGGGGGATCATACGTGCTTGTGGAGGAATCACTGTGCGGGATCATACCGTGCTTTGGAGGAATCATTGTGGGGGGATCATACTGTGCTTCTTGAGGAATCCTGTGGGAGGATCATACCGTGCTTGTGGAGGAATCACTGTGCGGGATCATACCGTGCTTGTGGAGGAATCACTGTGGGGGGATCATACGTGCTTGTGGAGGAATCACTGTGCGGGATCATATCGTGCTTGTGGAGGAATCACTGTGGGGGATCATACCGTGCTTGTGGAGGAATCACTGTGGGGGGATCATACCGTGCTTGTGGAGGAATCACTGTGCGGGATCATACCGTGCTTGTGGAGGAATCACTGTGGGGGATCATACCGTGCTTGTGGAGGAATCACTGTGGCGGGATCATACTGTGCTTGTGGAGGAATCATGTGGGAGGATCATACCGTGCTTGTGGAGGAATCACTGTGCGGGATATACCGTGCTTGTGAGAATCACTGTGGGGATCATACCGTGCTTGTGGAGGAATCACTGTGGGGGATCATACTGTGCTTGTGGAGGAATCATTGTGGGGGAATCATACCATGCTTGTGGAGGAATCACTTGTGCGGGATCATACCATGCTTCTGGAGGAATCACTGTGGGAGGATCATACCGTGCTTATGGAGGAATCACTGTGCGGGATCATACCGTGCTTGTGGAGGAATCACTGTGGGGGGATCATACTGTGCTTGTGGAGGAATCACGTGTGGGGGGATCATACCGTGCTTGTGGAGGAATCACTGGTGCGGGATCATACCGTGCTTTGGAGGAATCACTTGTGGGGGATCATACTGTGCTTCTGGAGGAATCACTGTGGGAGGATCATACCGTGCTTGTGGAGGAATCACTGTGCGGGATCATACCGTGCTTGTGGAGGAATCACTGTGGGGGATCATATCGTGCTTGTGGAGGAATCACTGTGCGGGATCATATCGTGCTTGTGGAGGAATCACTGTGCGGGATCATACCGTGCTTGTGGAGGAATCACTGTGAGGGGATCATACTGTGCTTGTGGAGGAATCACTGTGGGAGGATCATACCGTGCTTGTGGAGGAATCACTGTGCGGGATCATACCGTGCTTGTGGAGGAATCATTGTGTGGGGGATCATACCGTGCTTGTGGAGGAATCACTGTGGGGGATCATACTGTGCTTGTGGAGGAATCACTGTGGGGGGATCATACCATGCTTGTGGAGGAATCATTGTGTGGGGGATCATACTGTGCTTGTGGAGGAATCATTGTGGGGGAATCATACCGTGCTTGTGGAGGAATCACTGTGCGGGATCATACCGTGCTTGTGGAGGAATCATTGTGTGCGGGATCATACCGTGCTTGTGGAGGAATCATTGTGTGCGGGATCATACCGTGCTTGTGGAGGAATCATTGTGTGCGGGATCATACCGTGCTTGTGGAGGAATCACTGTGGGGGATCATACTGTGCTTGTGGAGGAATCATTGTGGGGGAATCATACCATGCTTGTGGAGGAATCACTGTGGGGGGATCATACCGTGCTTGTGGAGGAATCATTGTGTGCGGGATCATACCGTGCTTGTGGAGGAATCACTGTGGGGGATCATACCGTGCTTGTGGAGGAATCATTGTGGGGGGATCATACCGTGCTTGTGGAGGAATCATTGTGGGGGGATCATACCGTGCTTGTGGAGGAATCACTGTGGGGGGATCATACCGTGCTTGTGGAGGAATCACTGTGTGGGGGATCATACCGTGCTTGTGGAGGAATCATTGTGTGCGGGATCATACCGTGCTTGTGGAGGAATCACTGTGGGGGATCATACCGTGCTTGTGGAGGAATCATTGTGGGGGGATCATACCGTGCTTGTGGAGGAATCATTGTGGGGGGATCATACCGTGCTTGTGGAGGAATCACTGTGGGGGAATCATACTGTGCTTGTGGAGGAATCACTGTGGGGGTAGTGTATAGTGTTTGGGGGGGCACTTTTGTTGGCATCACAGTTTATGGGGGCAATGAAAGAAGAACCTAGGGGCTTCAATAGAATTACTTTGTAAGGGCTGCAAAGATGTAAGAGATGTACGTATGTAACCCAGCCAAATATATATATTTTTTTGGGGGGGGGGCATTGGACCTTCTGTATGGGGTCCATGATTTGTATGTTTGCCTCTGGTATTAGCCCATTGTTGACCAGTGGCCTCCATTTCTAGGCCCCAGGTGTATGGAGCAGCCCATACAGGGGTGGTGGCTGTTATCGTAGCTGCAGCAGTCGGAGCCAGCTCTGCTCTCTGCTGTAACTACACAGATGCGGTGCAGCAGATACATGTCTCCTCTGGGCCGGGAGCTGGGGGCATTGCTGACTAATGTCAATGTTTATACAGGCGGATATCGTGAGTCCTCACTCCCAGGCTGATACACACAGGCCTAGGTGATATATTACACAGCGACTGCAGGTCACAGCGACACCTAGCGCTCACTGCATGATACAGCAGAAGCTCCGCCCACACACGGTTGCCCAATGGATACCAGGATAGTGACGCGAAACGTGCGGCAATTGGGTATCGCAGTGGGCGGAGTTCCATTGCACAGTCTTGGTTTTCGCGCTGTATAATTGGCTACCGCGAGGTCAGCTGACACTGTTTGTAGGCGAGGCTGGTCCGAACCGAAGTAGTTGACGTTGTCACAGCCGGGGGAAGTTGTGGAGATGGCGGTGTACGAGTGCGCGGTGTGCCGCCGGACTGTGTTCTCTGCCCGCAGGAAACACGTGTATGAGAAAGGGCACCGGCAACGGCTGAGCAGTGTGATCCGGGCATTCAGCGATAAGGTGATGTATAGAGGGGATGGCGGCTCAGCGTATAGGGTGACGCAGGCCTGGTGTGCGCATGCGTGCAGTGAGGAGGAGGGGTTGGCTGAATGTAGCGCCGCCAATCAGGATGCAGCTTCCAGTTTTTTACTGTAGAAAATAGGAGCAGGACTGTGATTGGCTGCTGTGGGGCAAAGAGCAGTGCCAGCTGTGCCCCCAGGGGTAAAACTACAACAGGTGCAGGGGTATGTCACATGCGGGCCCTGGAGCCTGAGGGGCCCGAAAACTCATTCTGTCCTTTAGAAAAATACATTCTATTACAGCTTTGTTATTCAGCTTTGGCATTGGGACTCCTGAGTTTAAAGTTATTTAACTGGTGTCCCCCATGTGCAGGGCTGCCTGTGGCGGGCGGGCCCCCTCCTGCGGCTGTGGCTGCCTGTGGCGGGCGGGCCCCCTCCGGCGGCTGTGGCGGGCGGGCCCCCTCCGGCGGCTGTGGCGGGCGGGCCCCCTCCGGCGGCTGTGGCTGCCTGTGGGGGGCGGGCCCCCTCGGCGGCTGTGGCGGGCGGGCCCCCTCGGCGGCTGGGCTGCTCCTGGATGTCAGCAGGTTATGTTGGGGGCTGTGTTACACCACATACATATATATATATATTGCACTGACAGTCCCCTGTGTACGTCTTTCTTCTAGGTGTCCGCTGCTCGGAAAATGATCAAAAGGGCCACAGTGGTGAAGTATGACCCTCAGGAGCACGAGCAGAAGTTCTGGTGTCACTGCTGTGGGGAGGAAGTGATGAAGCACACCAGTGATGGCTGCCTGACCGTGCTTTGCAGGGGGATGCTGGCGCACCTGTGCAGGTAGGGGCCTCAGTGCTACTTTGTCACATG
Source organism: Allobates femoralis (assembly GCA_033576535.1). Classification (NCBI taxonomy): domain Eukaryota; kingdom Metazoa; phylum Chordata; class Amphibia; order Anura; family Aromobatidae; genus Allobates; species Allobates femoralis. The sequence continues at coordinate 145,624,312 of JARQOC010000009.1, forward strand.
GTGTCTACACTGAAGGGGCATCCTCAAGTGTGGAAGTCATCCCTTATGGTACGGTCACACGGGGAGATGTCGCTGAGATCTGCCTGTTTAGGCGATGTTGAAGCGACATCGCCTGTGCGTCGCCGCGTGTAACAGGACAATTTAACGGCGATAAATCTGTTTGAGTTCAGAGATTTCCCAACAGTGTCAGGAAATCAGGCAATGGAGCTTGAGCGATCCGTATGCCTACTGCTGTGTGACGCGGCGATAGCAATGGCACAGGCGATGTCTGTGTTCAGGCAATCCATTCTGTATGCCACATTGACGGTGAGGTGGTGCTGTGTGACACGGCGATCTGAAAAGCCAACATCGCTTCAAGGTTGTTTCAGGTGATTCCGGAATCGCCGGTTCGCCCTGGGTTGCCGGCCATATTGCTACGTGTGACGTCTCACAAGCGATGCTGCAGCGATGTACGCGTTCATGAGATCGCCGCAACATCGCCGGCGATATCTCCCCGTGTGACAGTACCATTACATATTGGATAGCTGATTACCAGGAATCCGTCCACAGGGGCCTCCCACCGATCCTGAGAACTGAAGAGCCACATGTGAATGGAGCTGAGGTCGATCATGTGCTGTGCAGACCCATTAATTAATTCATATGAGTGCTGAAGTCCACTAAATGCTGCTCTTGACCATCTCCACCAGTCCCACAGAGAATGATGGGGGGGGGGGGGGCAGTTTTCATGTTTGACCCCTGCTCCATTCACATATGAGGGTTTCTGGATCGGTGGGGGCTGCAGTAGTCAGTTATTCCCTATTCTGTTGGTTGGGAATAACATCCAAACTTGAGGATGTCGCTCCAGATTTATTTTTTCTACCTTGGTTTTGCTATAGTCAGGGCAGAGATCCATTTGGGTTCGTCTCACTGCAGTTCTGTAACTTTTATCTGCTTGAAAAAGAGGAGAAAATCCAGCACTTTTTAATGGAAAAAAATTGATGTATAAGTAAGAACATCTTTAAGCAAAAAAATCCATTAAATAGTCAGCAGATAGAAAGAAGAAGAAAACTGCCATGTACTGAACACCTTGAAAGCCATCAGATTGTTCTCCTTTCATTGTGCTGAGTCTTGTTAATTTTTGTCACTAATAACAATGTTTTTACTTATACATCAATATTTGTTTCCACTAAAGAGTGCTGGGCTTTCTTGTTTGTTTTTCTGCAATTCCCTGATGCCGCACAGGGGCCTCCTTCACCTATGCCTTGAGATGGCTTTTCTCCAACTTCTCCTGTTTTATCTCCGTGCCACCAAAATTGCCTGTTCAGATAATTGGAAGTACTTAGTAACTAATCTGCGTTGTTATTTCACCATTAGGCCGGATTCACATGTCCTTGTTAGGCGGCCGTCACACGCTGAGATATCTATAGCGATATTGTAAGCGATCACGTGCACGCGCAATCGCTTACAATATCGCTCACATCGCTGGTGAGATGTCACACAGACAGACTCACCAGCGATGTGGAGCCGCGATCTCGCTGGTAACTATGGTACACATCGGGTAACTAGGCGCCGCGCGTCGCTTAGTTACCCGACGTGTACCTTAGTTACCATCTCCCAGCATAGACTCTGCGCTGGGAAATCGCTCATCGTGGTGTTATACACCACGATGAGACAGATCGTCAAATCGCTCATCGCTAGATCTGAGAACCGGAGCTCAGATCAGCGATGTCACGATCAAGCGATTTAACATCGTAAATCACTTGATTACATGCAACGATTTCTTGCCCGATATCGCTTAAGCGATCAAAAAGGAGATCGCTTAAACGATATCGGGCAAGAAATCGTTCCGTGTGACGGCCGCCTTAGGTCTGAGCACAGACCACAGTGTAGCCTCCTCTGATCTACTGGTCTCCAGCCTCCAAGTCATACATGAGGCTGCTGTGCTCCGGTCAGGAGGTCATCAGCCAGACCATGCTCAGACCCCAACACACAGACTTATGAATCCAGGCTTAGGTGATATTCACATTGACATGTGTCCTCTGCAGACAATCAAGTATTATAGTGATTACTGCATTTTGGGAAGATTTATAAAATAATCCAAATATTATACTTCTTTCTTTAAAGGTCCATTTACACTGCATGATTATCAGGACCGAGTTATCCTGGGAAGGCTTATTTCACAGGAACATTGCAATGTTATCTGCCTGCTGAATGAGCAAGTGCTTGTATATTTTGTGTGAATTCATCGTTTGGTTGCACAAAACATTCCCCATTCTTGGCAGCACATCATCCGATGTAACCTGGACCTGTGCTGCCGAGAATCAAGCTTGCCTATGTGCACTGAGTGATCCCGTACACGTTGTGTGGTGCATGTTTAGGCTACATATGAAATGATCGGTAAATATTTTCAATGGTAATTAACGCCAAAAATGTATCAATGATTTATCTGATCTTCAGTTTGTTGAGTTAGTCTCCCATGAATTAATTATCTTTGGCTCCTTGTGTTTATATCTGTGTATAAAAAAATATCCATTTCCTTCACAGCCCAGAACACATTAAAGCGGTTCACAAATACTGGTGGACACATCAGGGGAGGTGAAGCTGAAGGCGCAGTTTATTCTGACCAAGGATGAATATGAAAGGTGAGCGCTTCATACAGCTTCCATACAGCTATAAGTGATACTTGGAACAATAAATTCAATGACACTACATAACTTTTACAACCTAACGTAAAACGTGTAGAGTAAATCTGCGGCTTTAGGTGTCTGAGCTTCATTTGGTTAGTGTGTATATCCCCAGTAATAACAGGACCAGATGGTGTACATCTTAGCGGACCACTCCACTATCGCTAAATCAATAAATAGGGAGAGGGGTGAAACCTTAAGTGTTTTAAAACATTGCCTTTATTACTAATTTCCTGTAAAAACCCACAAAAATGTCTCTACAAATCTTCACTAGAGATGCAATAATATGACAATAACCTGTTGCCTTTCATATTAAACTTTAGTAGTGTTTACAGGGCGTAACTATCGTGGTCGCGGCTTCGACGGGGCCCACGCTGACCCCTGAACCCACCGATTGCAGCTCCTGTTTCACAAGTATGTGCGCCCCCCCCCCATCCCCCGAGGACACACATCCATGTGACAGCGCAGCAGCACAAGCCACTTTTGGAGCCAGTGTGTCAGGGAGGAGAGCTTCTCGCTTCCTATGACCTGCTGGCATTCTTTGTGCATTCTAGTGTGGACCGCATACACAGGCTGGGGCCATCTCCTCCCACTTCCACTGTACACTGCATAAAGCAGGAACGCAGACCAGCATCTCTTCCTCCTTCCCCTGAGTCTTGAATCCTGTTTTTGCAAGAGCAGACCGCTGGAGCAGCTAGGGAACCAGGAGAGGCAAGTACAAATTATTATTTTTTTCAATAAGTGAGTGCACTATGGCCAGTGGATTATGGGTGTGGAGTTTATATATAAGGCTGCATATATAATACTGCACTATATGGTGAGATATAAGGCTGCATATATAATACTGCACTATATGGTGAGATATGAGGCTGCATATATAATACTTCACTACCGTATATTGAGAGATATGAGGCTGCACTATATGGAGAGGCTATGAGGCTGTATTCTGCTGTATGGAGAGGCTATGAGGCTGCATTATGATATATGGAGGGATGTGAGGCTGTATTATATTATATGGAGGATAATGGGGGTTCATTATAATAATTGAATAACTATGGGGGCTACCTTTATGTATGGAGGACTATGGGATGCATTATAATACATAGGACTATGGGGGTACATTGTAATATATGGGGATACATTATAATAATTGGATGACTATGGTGGTGGCAGGAGGAGGACCATATAAACAAGTATGAGGGACATTAATACATAATGAAAGGGGAGAGGGGTCAATTTGTGAGCCTTTAAAGGATTTAGAACGTTACATGAGGCGCATACATTTCATCAACATGCAGGGGGGCCCAGGTCTAAATTTCTCACCGGGGTCTGCCAGACTGGTTACGCCACTGAATGTATATTCCCCTGGAGCAGCCTTATAAGTCAGCTCCTATAGACTGGAAGCCAATTATGCCAGAGCGACCCTATCCACGATCGAGAAAACTAAATTGTACACATACCATAATAAGATGAAATGATAAATTACTGATGGGATCCATTTTCATATTAACAATGTATGGACGACTTCAGATCATGCGCGGTGAGCCGCTCTGAAGCCGGGACGCATACACCCGGCGTAAGCTGCACATGCAATGGATGTTTTAAACCATGTTATGCACATAGGGATGTGATAGTTTGCTAAGTGGGCCAAATAGTTGGGGAACTAACACCCTCTTGACTAGTCAAAACTCTAATTAGCCTAGCATAAACTGAATATAAAACTACTTTTTCTATAGATCTGTTTATGCATGCAAATACATGAAGGTACTGTTTGACAGGGAATATTGATATATGCACACAACATTTAGTGTTATGGGGGCACAGGGGACCTGACTGGTTCCCTTTAAAGTCTGTGTAAAGTATTTCCTTTTTCTGTTTGTAGGTTCAAGTTATCGGTCACCAAAGCCTTGGAAAACTATGAGGAGACAGAAAACACTCTTGTAACGCAGGTAATGAAGTGGAGTGATTCCTTCTTCTTTATGTTGACTACTGGAATTTTGAATAAGATTTGTAGTTAAGTTAAATTTTTTCCACCCCATTACTTCTACCATTCAGAGCTTAAAGTGTAACCACCCTTTTAAATTTATTAATGTATAGCAAGTAATTTTAATAAACGTTCAAATATACTTCATAATTGCAATATCAAAGAAAACGTTTCAAAAACCTTCCAGAAGATGTCCCCACTAGTCTGTTTCTAAACCTGACATATGCTGGATATAAGGGGGCCTACACACTGTGCCTGTGTAGCGTGGCTACAGCTGATCTGTGTGTTGTCAGGTTACCACAGGCACAGTGCTGAGCTCAGGTTGTCATCACACAGCTCATGTGAATGGAGAGGAGTCAGAGAAGATCACATCAGTTCTGTGCCCTCCACCCTTATATAGCCGTATTCAGTGTGTGGAGCTGAAGACAGATTTCCCTGACAACTGATGTCAGGTTTAGAAACAGCCTAATTGCTCCATTACATGGTACGACATTCTTAACGATATTGCTTAAACGTCACGGATTTGGAGTCGTTCAAGCGACATCGTTAGGACGTCATTGCGTGTAACACCGAGATTCAACTACGATAAGTTGTTGGATCGGTGATCGCAGGTTTGAGAACATGTTCTCAAATCAGACGATCAATGATCGGCCAACCTGCTGCATCGTTGTGTGTGACACCGCGATAACTGTCATTTACAACTTCGCCCATTCACAGCAATGAGCAGCGATCGTTCGCTGGGTTGTGCGAACGATACCTGCTCGCTGGATTGTTGGTGTGTCGTCCACGATATATAGACGTGAGATCTCACCAACAAGGTCTGCAACGACCGGTCGCCCACTAGATCGTTGCGGACATCGTTGCAATCGTGCCGTGTAACGGTACCTTATGGGGGACATCCTTTGGAAGGTTTTTGAATGGTTTTCCACCAGGCTTTATTAATAAAGTATATTTGGAAGTTTGTTGTTATTAGGTGCTCTCCATTATTAAGTAAAAAATTTTAAATGGTGGATACACTTCAAGGGATAATTATTTTGAGAACCCTGCAAACTCCATGTTTTGCTTGCTGCCTGTTTCACACTGGGGTCCTAAAAGGAAGAAAACAAAAAGCTGTAAAGAAGAAAAATTGTGCACCTGTATGTATTCACATATTTATTGGTCCAGCAATATTCCAAAACTAAAATCACAGTATCCATATCTAAAAGTAATACAATGACATTTATGTATAATTACATTTTTACATCTTCATATCCTGTTTTGTGCTTTGTCATTAAAAAAATATTTTTTTTTTTTTTTTTGTATTTTTCACATATTTGTATCCTGCTTGAATTTTACATTTAGAACATAAAACATAGGGTCTGCGCTTCCTCATTCGTGCATTAATGATGATTATTCTGTATATTTAGTAGTGTCTTGTTCCCCTGTTTGGATCCACTTGTATGGGCTTTACACCTGAAGTGATTGGTTACCTGTAGATGTTTATTATACTAAATTTTGTGCCTTTTTTTTTTTTTGTTTTGTTTTGTTTTTTTGCTTTTCTTCCCATTGTCAGTGCCTAGCCATTAAACAATCTATCTTTATTGGGGTTTTATTACCTTTTTAGATACTCAGGTTTTCATTGTGTTTAATCGTAGAATATTGCTGTACCATTAAATATTTTTGCACATTCTGTAGTCCAGTATTCCTCCTTATAGTTGTGGCACCATTGAAATTTATTTGGCTGTTTAATCTATTTTGCCTGTTTTCATACTAGGGTCTTTGCATATTGCTGGAAGATTCTATGCTGCTTTATTATTCCTTCATTATTAATGTCTAATATTCTGTTTCCTTCAGATTGCTAGTCAGATCCGAGAAGCTGAACAGTCCAGAATAAGTTTCCTGATGACAGCCCTGGAGGTTTGTTTCAAGGAAGCCAAAGAACTGTATCCATATCAAACCAGATCTGTGTACTGTGATAGTATGACGGTGTATTATTGAGACAGCAGGTAGCTTGGCACTCACATGGTGATGTAAGGAGGACTTTAACTTCTTCTGTGCAATCTGCATTTATAAAATCTTACGTTTCAGCCATAACCGACCTTCATCAGACTAGTGTGTTATTAAATGTGGGAACTAGTGCCTTCCATATTGCACTGAATTACTCCTCTATTTCCTTTCCTCAGTAATCCTAGTGTCTGAAGTATAATTGTGACCAAAATGTAACATATTTGTGAATTGAAAGAGACACTAATTTGCATCAACACTTGATTGCCGAGGTTTTATAGCTTTATTAACTGAAGGGGTAGGACTCTACACTCAACTCAAGCTCTGTGAAACTGTAAATTCCATAGAATCTGCATAGATCCAAGAAGTGATTTACCTTATTCAGCATATTGTGTAGCTTAAAACATGCATTTTCTACTATAGTGCTATATATTATTATTTTTTCCTGGGGCTATGTGCACAAAAATCCACAGCCAAGAAAACCACTCTGGATGTTGCTGTGTCCTTATTGCAACGGTCACCTTTCACTTTGCAACATTCGAATTCTGTAAAATCATATTGAGTATTACTACTGTAATTTACGCTGCATTGTGTGCACAAGCCCGAAAAGAATGAATCTATGGAAATCCTCACTTAAATATCACTTTAGAAACAATACTCCGTTTTGTGGTTCTTGCCTTGTAAAGGGACGGACATAGACTCCTAGTACAGGATCTCAAGGAGGGAAATCGCAGAAGCAGCAGCGGCTTCGTTTATATATTCCAGACATTGGCACCTAATCAAACACTTGAATACTGGGGAAGTTTGTGGAAATTTTGAGAAATGTGTGTTAATAAAAATAATAATAATTAAGAAAATGTTAATAATTCCTGAATAACACCCAGCCTGAAACACCGCTTACTGCAGAGGACGACACCTGGAACAGCAGTGACACGCTCCTGTGCAGGTAAGAAGGATTATTTTGACCTACGCATGTATTCAATATTTAATTTTTAACCTATTATTTCGGACTGTTAAATGCATCTTCCCATCAGACGCACCCTAGGTATTTTTTTTCCTATTGATTAAAAATACCCTGGTGGTGAAGGGGTCAGTATCCTTAATTTTAATTCCCCAGAGTAGAATTGGGTGGTAGTAATTTGTTAGTCTCTCTGCAGTGTGTATGAAATGCACACTGCTCTGCTACATGCACATATACACTCGCAGGTCTGCTACATATGTACATATAAACACACAGTTCTGCTACATATGCACATATACATACAAAGCTCTGTTACATTTGCACATAGACACAAATATACATGCCCACATCTAGCATTTCCTAATTGGGACCTGATCAGCGACTGCAGGACCATCCACCAGATTAACTCAAGGATCTTTCAGGTTGTGTGATCAGTCACATGACCTGAAGGGTCCTTGAATTGGGTAGAAGGTCCTTCAGTTGCTCAGCTCCTGTAGTTGCCTCTCCTGCTCCTATCATATAGCTCAGTGTATAGCAGGAGACAGGGCAGTTCTTTCTGTAAATGGGAAAGGCGCCATGTCGGTGTTCTCCTCATTCACAAGAAGCTGATTGTTCCTCTCCTGGTTTTGGCTACAAAAACCTGAGGTAAAAGAATAACCAAATGCTTGGTGTGTGAACGTGGCCTTAGATACGTCCACTTCTTAGCATGAGATTTTCTTGTTCAAAAGTGTCTTGTAGTCCTAAAAATCCTGCAATATGTCAGTTATCCAATGATGTGATTTGGTAAGTGATTGTGTAGTCCTCTGAGAACAGATCTATGGGACAGCAATTGTCTAGTAAATAAAATGCATTGGACTAAGTGCAGATTGGGTGTTAATAAGTTCATGAGGCGGATTTCTGATGGTGGCCACGGTATAGAGGGATCTGTCTGCCAGCTGTTGTCCTTTGTTTGTTTTTTTTTTGTTTTTTTGTTTTTTTCAAACTTGCGCTTCTGGTCTGTCCAAGAGCAAAAACAAGAAAAATCAGATGCCAGATTAACTGATGGAAATGGAAGCCTTTTTAGAAACCATAATAACCAGTTCAAATAAATTTTAGTCCTTTTAACTTTAATGTTTTCTTTCTTTTGATGCTCTGTTTGCTCCCCTTGTATAAAGCCTACGCTCTGCTCCGCCAGTCTGGACTCCGGGCTCTGGTGCCTGGGCCGCCTCTGCTCCGCCAGTCTGGACTCCAGGTTCTGGTGCCTGGGCCGCCTCTGCTCCGCCAGTCTGGACTCCGGGCTCTGGTGCCTGGGCCGCCTCTGCTCCGCCAGTCTGGACTCCGGGCTCTGGTGCCTGGGCCGCCTCTGCTCCGCCAGTCTGGACTCCGGGCTCTGGTGCCTGGGCCGCCTCTGCTCCGCCAGTCTGGACTCCGGGCTCTGGTGCCTGGGCCGCCTCTGCTCCGCCAGTCTGGACTCCGGGCTCTGGTGCCTGGGCCGCCTCTGCTCCGCCAGTCTGGACTCCGGGCTCTGGTGCCTGGGCCGCCTCTGCTCCGCCAGTCTGGACTCCGGGCTCTGGTGCCTGGGCCGCCTCTGCTCCGCCAGTCTGGACTCCGGCCTCTGGTGCCTGGGCCGCCTCTGCTCCGCCTCTCTGGACTCCGGCCTCTGGTGCCTGGGCCGCCTCTCTGGACTCCGGGCTCTGGTGCCTGGGCCGCCTCTCTGGACTCCAGGCTCTGGTGCCTGGGCCGCCTCTGCTCCGCCAGTCTGGACTCCGGGCTCTGGTGCCTGGGCCGCCTCTGCTCCGCCAGTCTGGACTCCGGCCTCTGGTGCCTGGGCCGCCTCTGCTCCGCCTCTCTGGACTCCGGGCTCTGGTGCCTGGGCCGCCTCTGCTCCGTCTCTTTGGACTCCGGGCTCTGGTGCCTGGGCCGCCTCTCTGGACTCCAGGCTCTGGTGCCTTGGCCGCCTCTCTGGACTCCAGGCTTTCTAAGTTGAACTTCTTCTTCATGATTCTCACAATTTATAAATACTATGGGGAGATCCTACATAACTTATTATTTTACTTTATATATTAAAATGTACTACTTCCTCTTTTTTTATTTTTATTTATTTAAAGCACAACGTCACCTGTAGACTTTGATAATCCTGGTCCAAGCAACCAACAATTTCTTCCACATGAAGCCACAATCACGGCAGGAAATGGTTCACATCTCACGTTTCTTGGCCAGCAGGTAACATTATGTATAATGTGAAGCTTTTTTCTTTTTTCCCCTCCACATAAATGATGCATGTATGTATTGCTTCATAAGACAGAAAATTATGCCAGGGTCTTGTTTAATAATTGTAATATTTTCTGATTTATTCCATGACGGGTAACTAAGTACCGCGTGCCTGGTGCGTGTACATCACAGGGAACACTGGGGAGGGGAGGCCGGAGCATGTACATCACAGGGGTCAGTATGGGGGGGGTGGAGCGTGTACATCACAGGGGTCAGTATGGGGGGGTGGAGCGTGTACATCACAGGGGACAGTATGGAGGGGGTGGTGCGTGTACATCACAGGGGACAGTATGGAGGGGGTGGAGTGTGTACATCACAGGGGACAGTATGGAGGGGGTGGAGTGTGTACATCACAGGGGACAGTATGGAGGGGGTGGAGCGTGTACATCACAGGGGACAGTATGGAGGGGGTGGAGCGTGTACATCACAGGGGACAGTATGGAGGGGGTGGTGCGTGTACATCACAGGGGACAGTATGGAGGGGGTGGTGCGTGTACATCACAGGGGACAGTATGGAGGGGGTGGAGCGTGTACCTCACAGGGGACAGTATGGAGGGGTGGAGCGTGTACCTCACAGGGGACAGTATGGAGGGGGTGGCGCGTGTACCTCACAGGGGACAGTATGGAGGGGGTGGCGCGTGTACCTCACAGGGGACAGTATGGAGGGGGTGGCGCGTGTACCTCACAGGGGACAGTATGGAGGGGGTGGCGCGTGTACCTCACAGGGGACAGTATGGAGGGGGTGGCGCGTGTACCTCACAGGGGACAGTATGGAGGGGGTGGCGCGTGTACCTCACAGGGGACAGTATGGAGGGGGTGGCGCGTGTATCTCAAAGGGGACAGTATGGAGGAGCTGCTTCTGTCTTAATTTTTGGGACGGGAGTGCATTGCACACTGACCCTGCTCACAAAGTACGTCCTGACACTGGCCTTCGATGCTTGCTCTGTACTGTGCAGTGGTGAAAGCTGTGTGTAGGGGCTTGCAGTACAACGGCCAGCAAAACCGAACTGCTGACCCAAGCAGTCACCGGGAATCTGCCCAGAGGCCAGAGCAAAGGTCACATTACCCAGGGGCTGGAGGCTCCCCATCCCTGCATTACATAAATAGGCAGCATCCATGAATTATTTCACCTGAAGCTGGTTGATGTGTGGCCAAAGACTGATCCTCCAGAGATAATAGCAGGATCCAGGGGCAGAGTTGGGGCCTATAGTCATTATAAGGATATTCCTGAATGTTGGGAAGGTTGTTCCACACTCCTTGGATCTGTAGCACAAAATCTCTGTGCCCTACTGAGCATCCAAGAACCATTCTCTCCTTTTGGCAGCCCTGTGAATGGGATGATCTTTTTATTTATTTATTTTTTTTATCTATAAATTCAACTCATATGGCTGTCATACTGCAGGAATATCTGGAGCAGCATAGATCAGGTGCTGGGATGACTAGTTGCACTGGTGGCATCTGTGGGATGTCTGTCTCCTCTAGGATTCCTCAGGAGCTGAGTGATATTAATAATGGACTCTGTACTGTCTGTGCAGACAATGAGCCTGCTGTACTGCATGTGTCCCTCAGCCTGCTCCACCAGAGACTGCTAGGATCTCGCATGTCATGATGCAGCCCCGAGTTGTTTTTTTACTTCTAGCTACTGTATAAATTGTATCTAAACATAATATATATATTCTGTAAATGTACTTTTTCTGCTGTTTTGTCTCCACAGGTGATGTCTGATAAAGGCAATGTTCACACAGGTAGGAGAGCACAAGTTTTCATTGCTTCAATGTGGGATGAGGGGTAACCTAGTATACTCTGGGCACAGCCTGCGCCCCCATGCTTATGTCCGCTCCCCCGAGTGTTGGAGACCTTGATTTTCCTGTCCAGTATTGGTATAGAATTGGTGCTGTAGTGAGACTTCACTGGTTCTCCGATGGTGGAGTTCAGACTTGCAGTATCCCATGTATTAGATCTTTATATGATGTCACCGATGAGACGGATAAGCAGATCCTTCACTAGTAGTGTGCCTACTACACTTTTTCTTCTTCCCCTTTTATGAATTGAATAGAGGTAGAGGCTCATACTTGGCTGCTGACAATCCATTCATGTGTATGGTGTGGACTGAGATGGCTGAGTGCTGTACTCTGCCAGTTTCGTCTGTCCCGTGGACCCTGCATAGTGGTTCAGTCTTGGGCCACCATACCGAGGTATTCAATGCTAACTGCAGTAAGGAAGATCAGGATATGTGGACTCTGGTGGGGCAACCACTATTATATAGATGACAATTGTTTGTTTTAGTTCAGGAAATCTCTTTAAAAGATTGAGCAAATATGTTTGGTTAATAAAAATTAAATGACAATATCAGTCATCTGTCTTAATTTATTTATTTATTTATTTTTTAAACCAGATAAATTTTTATTCAAAATTCGAAACATACAAAATATACCACCATCCTTAACAAGTTTTACAATTGTATAAATCCCAACCCCCCCCCCCCCCCTCCTTCCACCCCAAACTCTAAAAATCAAGATATCGGATCGAGTTCAACCATGGATCTGTCTTAATTTTTAGGTGCACTTCCACCCTGGATGCTGCCGGATGAAGAAGACCAGGGAAAGCCTCTAGATGTTGGACCTTCGATTGAGGGCTTCTTAAAGCACAGTAAGAACACACAATCCTTCACTACTAGTCTGTTTTCAGGAGGACACAAGACTCGTATACAGGGCCACCAAATAGCAGTATGTTCCACAATGCGTAATGCCTAGAGGACACCCTCCATGATTGTCCTTTTACCCCCCCCCCCCCCCCAACCTCCTGCATTATGACGTACTCCATCATTGGAATTCAGCAAGTATATCATAGTAATGGCGTAGACACATGAGTTAATTGGCCTCCAGCATTATTATATACTGCTGTTGTGCTAATGACTGTAGCAAAGGCCACCTAGTCTGGACTTTTTACACCTGAGATCCTATTACAGCCACAAGTCTAATGATATGCAAATAGAGTCCGTGCAGCTTCGTTTAAGGGTCTCAAACACTGGACTAGCCAGATATCCCTCCAGGGAAGGACCTGTAGACAAGTCTCACGATGACTGATCTTTGTTCTCAAGGGATTCCTGTTATGCTGCAACACTGAAGGATCATATGTGGTCAAATCCACTAGTCTGGCAAAAAATAGCAATCAAAAATGTTAAAATATTGTAATCAAAATGACCAATAAAAGGGTAAGAATGACACCTATGTGGCTGCATCCATAACTGTACATTACCCTTAAAATGTGTTAACAAGCTTAATCACGGGACCACAGAATAGTGTCCTCAGTAATCTGCAGCCTTGGGTAGCGTCTGACCGCTGCTCTATGGCAGCTCATAGCATAAATAGTGATGACACGTTTTGCACCTTTTTGTTTTACCAGAGGAGAAGATGAAATTGAAGAAGCTTCCCCCAAACAGAGTGGGGGCTAATTTTGATCACAATGTGCAAACTGATGAGGGCTGGCTCCCCTCCTTCGGCAGAGTGTGGAACAGTGGACGGCGGTGGCAGTCACGGTCAGTGGGTGCTGAGGGCCATGAAGCGCGAGGGTGTTTGTTTGTTTTTTTGTTTTGTTTTGTTTTTTTCCACCCCTGTCAAAATAATCAGCATGGGCTAAGCCTTCCAAATCATAATGTGGTGTAATACACACACTGTTAAGATTTAGCTCTGCTTACACATTTCAGCAGTCATTAGCTAACTACATGGATGTAATTTTCACTTTGGGACGCGACAACTTGACTCTCAGCCATGCGTCTAGTCCCAGCCGCAGCTCACAATGTTTTGAAAGTCTATATGCAAATTGTATACTTGGGGTCACATGACGGCTGCTTGTATCGCTAAGTGGAGCTGCATACTAACATTGTGAATTGCACTCCATTAGAATTCAGCAAGCTGCAGTGCTTGTTGAAGATTTCCTCTGTGATGGACATCCCTTTCACACAAGCCCTTCACTACATGCTCCTGGTGCTGAACAAGTCCCTGGATACTGTTTGATAGAAATACAGCGAAAACCAGCAGTATGATGCGATGCATTGCAGGGATGACACCTGTGAGGTCTGCTTAAAGGGAATCTGTTAGCAGGATTTTGCTACATCATCTGACAGCACCATAATGTAGGCGAAGAAACCCTGAATCCAATGTTGTGTCCAATGCTTTGATTGTAACATGGGAGAGCTGCCCCCACCCACACCAGGCTATAGAGATTGCAAATTGTCAGCAAGGTGTATATCGGATCACAGCAGCGGGTGTGTTGGACTGCCGTGCACATGAGTTTCCAGTCCTGCAATGTTAATAATGGGGTAATAAACCCTTAAGTTTAGGAATACAATAGCAGGCACACAGGTAAGAGAAGCACAGTTGATTTTTGTTTTATTACCTCCTACAGCATGCTGTCCTCAGCTTACATAGCAAAAACCTACTGGCAGATTCCATATAATAGGACACAACATAGATGCTCTGCCTTCAGCCATCACATGTTATTGTGTAATGCTGATGCCATCCATGATGGGATCTCTACATTGTGAAGAATGACCTTAATTTAATAGGTAACTCTGACATAAAGCTACATGGTTCAGGAATGTTTGGCGACTGTTGCAATCTTGCAGAGAGACCTGTTACAGCTTTTGTCCTTTTCTCACATTAAACCTACAAATTATGGCTCATGTAATATGTTAACTTTTATCCTTCCCATCCCCAGCCCCTGGCACTCTTCTAAAGTGCAGACTGGAGTGGGGCCACATGTGGCCAGACAAGTTTGCTGTAAATTATAGCAGGAAATGGTGTAAATGATGCCACATATGTGCTTCATGGCTCGTGCAAATTTTATCCTTTTTTATAATTTTGGTACATGTACAGCAAGCATTGTGCTACATTTCATTAAGTAGCATTTGTCTATTAATCCGGTGCATTATATGTCATTGAGCTTTAAAGCATAACGTGCATCAGTCTAAGGCCGGCTTCACACTGCGTGTGTGATCCGATCCGTAGCTGTCCGCTTGAGGCAGACAGCCGCGGACCGGATCTGCACACAGGACTGGGGGGCTATTATGCCCTCCGATCCTGTGTGCAGCCGCACGCAGCTACCGCCGCTGACATGTCGGGACCACGACGCCCGCGGTCCTCACCTATCAGCAGTGGGAACTGCGTGCGCTGCACACAGGACCGGAGGGCATAATAGCCCCCCAGTCCTGTGTGCAGATCCGGTCCGCGGCTGTCTGCCTCAAGCGGACAGCTACGGATCGGATCACACACGCAGTGTGAAGCCGGCCTAAGAACTGAGCCTCAGTCTTGGTGAAAACATAACATAATGGCAATGGACCACTTAACATTCTAATTACAATTAGAAACTGCTATTTAGGAAATCTGAACTGGCTGACTATCACTCATTCTTTGCATTTCTTACAGACACCAATACAGATCCGAAGCCGGAAATAAGGGGGCAAAAAGAAAAAGGACTGAACCTGCATAAAGCGCGGTCTGCGTGCCGTCCGTGGTGACGCTCGTCGTTTATTTATGCTGTAAATATTGGGGAATTGCCATCCAGCATTTTTGTTTGTGTAAAATCTTTATTTAATACAAATCTGAAAATTGCCTGCATCAATAAAATGTTATGTGGAGACCGGCTCAAGGAAACTTTGTTAAAAGTTAACTCTGTAGTGTGTTGGTTTAATACCTACATTCTCTGCCACCTTCACTGCATGATTGTCATGTGCACCTGCAGCCACCATAGCTGGGCACATGTGCCATCATCCAATCCTGTGTGATTTATTTACCGTATTTTTCGGACTATAAGACGCACTCTTTTTACTGTGGGAAGGTGGGGAGTGCGTCTTGTAGTCTGAATATATAGACTGTATACTGTAGGTCTGTGCAGGGGTGGGGAGGAGCTGCGGCTCTGGAGCGGGCTGGGAGGAGGCTGCGGGGGGCTGCTGAGGCATCGGGAGGTCACGTGCTCCCGCTCATTATGCTCATTTGATACACACTGCATCCCACTGTCCATCATCTCAGTGCTGAAGCTGTGCTGAGAGATGGGCGAACGGACGTAGTGCATATTAAATTAGACAAAGTGTACTCCTCCCCATCACTGTATATGGCCCCCATGCTGCCACTCACAAGAAAATAACAAACAATATGGCCCCCTTCACACCACGTTTTTTTCCTGATCAGGTTCGATCAGGTTTGTGTGTCAAAACCAGGAGAGGAACTTGCAGAGAAAAGTATAATTGAAAGATTGACACCTGTTCTGAGTTTTGGAGACACTCCTGGTTTTGATACAGAAACCTGATCGAACCTGATCAGGGAAAAATCGTGGTGTGAAGGGGGCCTATAACTCGCCCTCCTGCTCTTCTCTCAATCTCTCCCTGCTTGCAGCACTCACGTTTTGAGTCCTCCTGTGTACCCGGGGCAGCCGATCATGTGACCAGGGTGCGCAGAGATATCACTCTGCTGTGCCGATCACATGACCGAATGCCTTGGGAATGCATATATATATATATATATATATATATTATAATACTATACTATCTATCCTTATATAATCGGCAGTTTGGGATTCGGGCACTGTAGCCGAATCCCAAAATGCTTTGCGGCACTGCGAGCAATGACGCGTAGCGTCATCTCGAGCAGTCTCCGCTGCACACCCGCCGCCGCAACTCTCCTATCAGCCATACACCTCTCCTGCTGCCCCCACACCTCTCCTGTCATACACCCCTCACCTCTCATGCTGCCCTGGCACACTCCCGCATCTCTCTGCTACGATCACCAAGCCAAAAGGACCTTTGGTGATGTGAGTCATGTGATCATTCACATGACACACACATCACTGCAGCCCCTCTATTCATCTATCGCTGCTCCCAAGAAGGGTAAGAAGCCACAGAGGGGGCAGGGGCAGCAAACACAGTGCACGGCCAAATAGAGGCTAGGGGAAACACCGGAGGGGGGAGGGCATTC
This sequence comes from Allobates femoralis, assembly GCA_033576535.1. Classification (NCBI taxonomy): domain Eukaryota; kingdom Metazoa; phylum Chordata; class Amphibia; order Anura; family Aromobatidae; genus Allobates; species Allobates femoralis. The sequence goes on from JARQOC010000009.1 coordinate 145,641,124, forward strand.
TGCCCCTCTATATTCTACCCCTGCTCTGCCCCCACTCCATTCTGCCCCTAATCTGCTGGGGTATACAATACAGAGGTGCTGTGCTGCTGGGGTATACAGAGGCGCTGTGCTGCTGGGGTATACAGAGGCGCTGTGCTGCTGGGGTATACAGAGGCATTTGGAGGCTGCTGCGGGCTATATATATATAATATATAATATGGAGCCTGTTCGCCTGGCACAGCCTCCAAATACTATATACAACCCGCAGTCTCTATATTATGTATACAGCCCTGAACAGCCTCTATATTATATATAGAGCCCACTCACGAGCCTCTATATTATATATATACACAGCCTGCAGCTTCTATATTATATTAATGTATCATGGTTTGTGCTAAAGGGGCCCACTGATACTGTTTCGCCCGGGGCCCACAAAAACCTGCAGCCGGCCCTGTCTGCCCCCACTACATTCTACCCCTGATCTGCTTCTGTCTATTCTGCCTCACTCCACTCTGCCCCCACTTCATTTCTGCCTCTGCTCTGTCCCCACTACATTCTACCCCTAATCTGCCGCCACTACATTCTACCCCTCATCTCCTTCAAATAAAAAAGCCAAGAAGCCAGCGCTGCCTAAGGTTAGCACGCAATACAAAAAGTGCATGTGCACATAATTTCTAACTGTACTTTAAACTGAGACATTTGGCAAACAATTGATCAATTCTTTGAGCTACCCCGCCACGTCACTGCATTCTCAGATGGGGCAGTCCTACTCTACATTTTTTTAATTCGCTGTGCCATTACGGCCTCCTGAATGCATTAAAAGCAGAACCATATCAAATGCACACGTACCTGAAGCATTACTGAACTACTCCCATGGCGCCAGAAAAGCAGCGCAGATAAAGGCAGACCAGGTCCGGACATGACATCCGGACATTATCAGATCTGACCCCCACACTGCCCAACCAACAACCATGGATGAGGGTAGAACAGGCCCAAACACATGTGCAACAATCAAGCAGAGCCTATGGGCAGGGTAAGGCCGCTGTATGTATGTACAGGGGTCATTCCATGTCAAGTGATCCAAAAATGAATATTTTTTTTTCCCTGACGTCCTCAGATTTTTTAAAAAAAATTTCTATATGAAGAACAACTTTAGTTAATTACAAAAAAAAAGTTTAGAATTTTTTTCTTTATCAGTTAATTTTTTACAGATTTTTAAAGTTTTAAAGTGCGAATTTTGGCCTGGTATGGCTTTACATTTTCTATCATATCTCGGGCTAGAAATAAGATAGAGAAACAAAATAAACACCATTCTACTCAGAACCGTGCAGGCTTTCACCAGATATGTCACAAGAGGATCTTTGTTAATATTTTACCCATGTGATCGCAAGCGCAAAACTTTAAAACGCATTTCCAAAAAATCGGTGCGCTTTAAATATCAAACTGCCCATGTGTTTGCTTTGCTCTTAGCCACATCTGTACCAAATTTCAAGTTGGGATCGCGATGGGATCATATTTTAAAATATTTTAATATTAATAGCGTCAATGGGTCATTCTATATCAAGTGATCTAAATATGAATATTTTTTTTTACCTGACGTCTTTAGATTTTTTTTATTCTTTTTCTTTATGAAGTACAACTTTAGTTAATTACAAATTAAAAGTTTAGAATTTTTTTCTTCATCAGTTAATTTTTTACAGATTTTTAAAGTTTAAAAAAAGGGTGAATTTTGGCCTGGTATGACTTTACATTTTTTTTATCTCCGGCTAGAAATAAGATAATGAAGTGGGAGAGGCATCATTTTACTCAGAACGGTAACATCTTTCATTTGATATGTTACAAGACTATGTTTCTTTATATCAAATTCAAACTATTGACGGGCAATTGTGAAAAAATGACTGATTGTGTTCTTGGTTATATTTGTGCAGAGATTCAACTTGGGACCTGTCAAATGTATATATTTTTTATTTTATGGTTGTATGAGTTATCACAACTTATTGAATAAAACATTTATATGCAACAAAAAAGAAACACAAAAAACAAATCCCATAAGTGCCAGGATAAATACATCATAATCATCAGAACACAACGCTCAGCATTTTCAACTTGAATGTATTGAACAAACCAAAAGAAGAAAGGTGATCATATCCTCAACTTTGATTAAACAAGATTAAAAGAACCAAAAATGTTAACCCCTATTTATACATATAAATTTGTTTTCTGATCATCATAATGGGAGACCCAGACAATGGGGTTTAGGGCTCTGCCCTCCGGAGGCCACACTAGGTACTACAAGTTTGTAGACACCGCCTCCTCCGCTTATAAACCCCCACCGCAGGGAATATCCTCAGTTTTAAACTTAGTGTGCTCGGAGGATCACACTTTGCTTGCACTTCACGGCATTCTCACAGCTTACGTGATGGCTTATGAAGACAAGGTAAAATGGTCCCGGTCGGGACCTTCGGCAGTCTCCCTGCTCACCCTTGTGGAACACGCAGGTGGAGGTACCGGAGGGCCTAGGGCCTGGACACTGCGTGTCCCCCCGGTACGCTGTCGCGCTCCTTTCCATCCCTCCCTGGGGGGCTCTGGAAGGTGGGAGATAGGAGCCTCGCACAGCTCCGCTCCGTCCGAGGCCTCCCTAAATGGTGCTTACAGACCGGACTGGAGCCAGCCCAGTCCGAGGCCTCCCTAAATGGTGCTTACAGACCGGACCGGCACTGAGGCACTGTGTGTCTCCGGTGTGCCTGGGGGTAGTGTCGGACACTGTGTCTCGGCACTCAGACCGTGCGCTACCCTCGGGTCCGCGGTTCTGGCGGTGTACCCTGTGCTGGGGTCACCCTGGCTGACCGCCCTGTGTGTCACAGGGGCTGAGGCTGTAGATTGCAGGTGTTTTGTTTTACATGCAGTCTAAGTATTGTACTGTCACAATACTTCCCGCGCTGCGGGCTCTGGCGCCTACATTACTGAGGCTGCCTGAGGGGAGGTGAAGCAACCCTGGTGGTGATGTCATCGAGGGCGTGCGTGTGTGCTTCCCGCGTTGTTTTTCGGCGCCGCCCACAGTTTCTCTGCCGGCGGCCATCTTTTCCCCTCGCTTCCCGGCTGGGATTTGACTGCAGCACAGGTCTGCACTCCGGGGGAGACCGGAAGCTTTCGTGGAGGCCACACGCACACCGCTTCCTCCCACCGCTTTACAGCGGTCGGTAAGCCACCGGGATCCCCGGTTTGTGTCTGTATAGATTGGCTTATTTGCCCCTGCTGTGGGTATGTCCTCAGCTGGAAAACGTGCTGCTAAGGCGGCCAGCACCACCACTACCTGTGCTACATGCAACGGGACGCTGGTTGAGGGGTCCTGCAATAACTGCGGACGCCCAGAGGCCCGGACTGATGCTGCTGAGTCAGCAGCTCCGGTGCTTTACCCTGAGGTTCAGGTGATCCCAGGGCCATGGGAAACGCAGAATAAGATTATTGAATCTCTGTTGTCCCAGTTGTCCTCCATGTCGCAATCCCTGGAGGCACTTAATAGGAGACTGGAAAGCCCAGCTACTCCTTCCAATTACCCCCGGGTGTCTCCTTCTTCGGCTGTGAGACCCCTTAAGCGGACTCGTCGTGAGGATTCACCCGAGCTCCAGGCTCTCTCTGAGGAGGAGCGTCCCTCTGATGGTGATGAGGATGATGGGGGTTCAATACTCGGGTCTGTGTCAGAACCACCAGACGGGGTAGAGGATCTGGTGTCCTCCATTAACGAGACTTTACGTCTCGTGACACCCCCTGAGGAGGTGAACGTACACCCGAAGGAGGTCTATCAATGGCTACGGCCAGAGGCTAGACCAAGTGGCTCCTTTATGGACCACACTAACTTTGGGAGGGTGGTCAGAGCACCCAGGTTACATCCTGGGCGGCGTTTTGTCCGCAAATCTAAGGACAATCGCTTTCCCTTTCCCCAGGAGGTGCTTCAGGAGTGGTCGCAGTCCCCGAAGGTGGACGCCTCCATGACCAGGATTGCTGCACGCTCCCTTTTCTCTGCCTCTGATAGCTCCTCGTTGAAGGATGCGACAGATAGACAGGTCGAGCAACTCGCCAAGTCTTCTTATGAGGCTGTGGGGTCTTCATTTGCCCCTAATTTTGCCACGGTCTGGACCCTGCAAGCGATTACCTCCTGCTTGGATGGTATCACTGATCTGGCAGGGTCCAGTCCAGAGATCCTGGCGCTTACCGATAGGGCAAGGGCCTATGCGGATTACGCCAGGACGGCAACATTGGAAACTGCCACCCGCTCGGCTGTGGCTTCGGCCAACGCTATAGCAATCCGCAGGTTGTTGTGGCTGCGTCTTTGGGACTCAGATGCCACGTCTAAGAAGATTTTGCAAAATCTTCCGTTCTCTGGTGACAGGCTTTTTGGCACCGAGCTGGACAAGCTGATAAAGGATTCTGCTGAGTCTAAGATCCCGCAGAATAAACCTAAGCCACGGTATACCGTTAAAAGGAACCCAAAACAGTGGTCCTTTCGTTCCAGCTCACAGTCATCAGCAGCGTCTGCTCGCGCGGACCGAGGGGGCAAGCCCACTACTCAGTGGCACCCCAAGGGTCGCCAAAAGAAGCCAACAGGGGCGGCAGCTGCCACCGCCAAACCCGCTTCCGCATGACTCGCTCTCTCGTCCTGCCTCCCCACCGGTGGGGGGTCGCCTGTTCCTTTTTCAGGACAGTTGGCTCCTCCACGTCCAAGACAAGTGGGTCCGAGACGTAGTCTCGCGAGGCTACAGGATAGAGCTGACATCGCTGCCGGCACACCGATTCCATCGGTCTGTTCCTTCTCCAGAAAAGGCTCAGGCTTTTCACCGGGTGTTGGAGGGGCTCCGCAGAGACGGAGTAGTGGTCCCAGTGCCTTCTGGGGAGAGGTTCCGGGGTTTTTACTCCAACCTGTTTATCGTCCCAAAGAAGGACGGCTCTTTTCGCCCGGTTCTGGACCTCAAGTTGTTCAATCGTCATGTGTTGGTTCGGAAGTTCCGCATGGAATCCCTGCGCTCCGTGATCGCAGCTGTGTCACAGGGAGACTTCCTGGCGTCCATAGATATTCGAGACGCTTACCTTCACGTGCCCATTGCACCGGCTCATCAGCGCTGGTTACGATTCGCAGTGGGGGACGAACACTTCCAGTTCGTGGCACTACCCTTCGGGTTGGCCTCAGCACCGCGGGTGTTCACGAAGGTGATGGCCTCTATGATGGCTCTCCTGCATGTGCAGGGACACGCCGTCATACCTTATCTAGACGACCTGCTGGTCAGGGCGCCATCGGAGCACCTTTGTCGGGAGAGTTTGGAGGTAACCATGAAGTCTCTGGAACAGTTTGGGTGGCTTCTCAATGTCCAGAAATCAACCCTGGTTCCGACCCAGTCACTGACGTATCTGGGCATGGACTTCCACACGGACTCAGCCCTGGTGTCTCTGCCACGAGCCAAGCAGCTGGCTATCCACTTAGGAGTGCAAGATGTCCTCCTGTCACCACAATCATCCCTATGGGTATTGATGAAGCTGGTGGGCCGCATGGTAGCTGCGATGGAGGCGGTGCCTTTCGCGCAATTTCGCCTCCGTCCTCTCCAGCTGGAGATTCTCCGCAGCTGGGACAAGAGAACGTCCTCTCTGAATCGGCTGGTGGCCCTTTCCCAACCGACCAGAGATTCCCTGCAGTGGTGGCTCCAGCCACGTCACTTGTCACGGGGCCGGTCTGTCCTCAAACAGTCATGGTTAGTGGTGACCACCGACGCCAGTCTGAAGGGCTGGGGAGCGGTGTTCTTACACCACAGGGCTCAAGGCCTCTGGACTCAGTCGGAGTCGTCGTTGCAGATCAACGTGCTGGAGATCAAGGCGGTCTATCTGGCGCTCCTGGCGTTTCAGAAGTTCCTGTCAGGACAGCCCATCCGGGTTCAGACCGACAATGCGACGGCCGTCGCGTATATAAACCATCAGGGAGGGACCAGAAGTGCTCAGGCCCTCACCGAAGTCCACCGCATTCTATCTTGGGTGGAGGACAACGACTGCATGATCTCCGCAGTTCACATCCCAGGGGTCGAGAACTGGGAGGCCGATTACCTGAGCCGGCAGGGGATGGACGCCGGAGAGTGGTCTCTTCATCCAGACGTCTTCCGGGACATCTGCAGCAAATGGGGCACTCCGGACGTGGATCTGATGGCCTCACGGCTGAATCATCAGGTGCCGCAATACATGGCGAGATCGTGGGATCCTCAGTCTCTGGGGGCGGATGCCCTGATCCTGAGTTGGTCCAGCTTCCATCTACCATATGTGTTCCCGCCTCTGGCTCTGATTCCCAGGGTCCTGTGGAAAATCAGGACGGAATGCAGAGTAGCCATTCTAGTGGCACCAGATTGGCCCAGGAGGTCCTGGTATCCGGACCTGTGGCGACTATCAGGCGGACGCAGGTGGGCTCTTCCAGAACGCGCAGATCTTCTCGCGCAAGGCCCATTCTTCCACCTCAATTCCAGGGCCCTCAGATTGACTGCATGGCTCTTGAGGCCTGGCTACTAACATCCAGAGGCTTCTCTCCTACGGTGGTTGCCACTATGAATCGGGCCAGGAAGCCCGTATCCAGGAAGATATACCACAGAACGTGGAAAATCTTTTTCACCTGGTGTGCCTCGGGTGACAGGTCCCCGTGGCCCTTGTCCATCCCGACGTTGTTGGCTTTCCTACAGTCGGGTTTGGAGTTGGGCTTATCCCTCAGCTCCCTGAAGGGTCAAGTATCAGCTCTTTCAGTGCTGTTTGACAGGCGCTTGGCGCTCCTCCCGAAGGTCCGTCAATTTCTGCAGGGGGTGTCTCGGGTGGTTCCGCCCTACAGGCGACCTCTGGACCCTTGGGACCTTAACGTGGTCCTGGCGGCACTGCAGAAACCGCCGTTTGAGCCACTGAGAGACATTTCCCTCTCTCGTTTGTCCCAGAAGGTGGTCTTTCTGGTGGCGATTACGTCTCTGAGAAGGGTCTCAGAATTGGCTGCACTTTCGTGCAAGTCACCCTTTCTGGTGGTTCACCAAGACAAGGTGGTGTTGCGCCCGCGGCCAGAATTCTTGCCAAAGGTGGTTTCCACTTTCCATCTGAACCAGGAGATTGTTCTCCCATCATTTTGTCCCGCTCCCGTTCATCAGGTTGAGCGCGACCTCCATACTCTGGATCTCGTGAGGGCTGTACGCATTTATGTGTCCAGGACTGCCTCCTTCCGGAGTTCGGATTCATTGTTTATCCTTACGGCGGGTCGCTGTAAGGGTCCGCGGCGTCAAAGTCAACCTTGGCCAGATGGATCAAGGCTCCCATTCAAGAGGCTTACCAGTCTTCTGGTTTGTCTCTCCCGGTGGGATTGAAGGCGCATTCGACCAGAGCTGTCGGTGCCTCCTGGGCTTTGCGACATCGCGCTTCTGCTCTACAGGTGTGTCAGGCGGCCACTTGGTCCAGCCTGCACACTTTCTCTAAGCACTATATGGTGCATGCCCATGCCTCTGCGGATGCAAGTTTGGCCAGGCGGGTCCTCCAGGCGGCGGTTGCCCACCTTTTGAGGGGGACCATGTGTTATCCGTCTTTTGAGGAACTCTTCCCGCCCTGGGGTATTGCTTTAGGACATCCCCATTGTCTGGGTCTCCCATTATGATGATCAGAAAAAAGAGAATTTTGTTTACGTACCGTAAATTCTTTTTTCTTGAATCATCAATGGGAGACCCAGCACCCACCCAGTTGTTCCGTTGCATGTTTTGCATTTAATCTGTTCCCTGTTGGGACAGTTTCTTCCGGGTTGTTGGACCGTCTGTGCACGGTTTCTTTCCCGATGTTTCGGGTGTGGTTTGTTTATCTCCTCGCAGCTTATGGACCAAACTGAGGATATTCCCTGCGGTGGGGGTTTATAAGCGGAGGAGGCGGTGTCTACAAACTTGTAGTACCTAGTGTGGCCTCCGGAGGGCAGAGCCCTAAACCCCATTGTCTGGGTCTCCCATTGATGATTCAAGAAAAAAGAATTTACGGTACGTAAACAAAATTCTCTTTTTTCTATTCTATCACTAAACATGTGATTTATGAAGTGTTTAATAAGAATAGTACAGTAGTTAAATCATCATTCTATAAATTATGAGCTAATCAAACAATTAATAGTATGTTTTTAAAGTGGCATTTTATCAATTTGTCCCTTCTAGTGGGTGAAATGTAATCTTGTCCATAAACGCTTACTAGCAATCGCCATTTCCTTGTGTGTCAAAGAGTATGTCCGGCCTGTCACGGTGTTAGGCTCCGCCTGAGTTAATGTCTGATTTTTGTGCACTTTTAAAATGTCTGGCTTTCTTGGATACACAAAGGATGGCGCTGGACCAGAAGGATGCAATAAAGTCAATTCTACTTCTTCATTTTCACAATCTTTGGAGAGTACAGTAGCCAGCCACCAGCGCCAATCATATTCATATTTTTTCAAAAGGATTGCAACAGTGTCTATGATAAAATGCTGTTTCTTGAGAAGTAGCAGCCATTGCTGTGTGGGAAATATACAGTTAATATTAAGTAAGGAAGATGGGTAATAAAAATAAAGATTTACAGTACACTTGAGATAGAACTGTATTACTATAAAGTGAGTTTTAGGGCTAGCGCGCACAGTTTTTTCTGTCTGTAGATACACGCTGCAGTTTTGGCAGCTTGTTTTTCTACCAAGTTTTTACCACATATGCGTTAGTTTTTTTAATCGCTAGTGAAAAAAATGGCAGTTTTTTTATATAAATGATAAATGCTGCGTTTATTGCAGCGATTAAAAATTAGTCAAGCAGTGATTTACTCACTCTTGAGTGTTTCCAAAAACACTGCATGTGGTGAACCCCATAGAAATCAATGGGGCTGTTTTTCTGAATGATGATCCCTAAGAATAGCACTGTGTGTATTGGCCCTTAATAATAAAAGCATTAAACTATTAATATATTTACACACCCATCTTTTAGTACACAGCCTTGATGGCTTTGTACAGACTATTGTTTGTTCAGGAGTGAAGATGTCCAGACATGTCAGGACATGAAAGGTCTGAACGAGCTGTCTTACTTCCTGAATGCAGTGGGTAGACACTTAACATGATTGACAGAGCTGCTGGCCTATCATCTGCTCTGGATTCACTGTCTATCACTGTGCTTTCTCAGGTTGAGCCCTAACAAAGCTTTTTCCTATATGTCCTCTCCTGCTTCTAAGCTGTAACATATCAAAATAATACAGTAATGTCTAAAAATAATGGATTTGATAAATATAGACCCCACGCTTTTAGACCACAGGTTGAACAGATCTGAATTCAAGATTTTTGAATTGACTCTATAATAGTTAAATATTTTAAAATATGATCCCATCACGATCCCAACTTGATATTTGGTACAGATGTGGCTAAGAGCATAAAAGACACATGGGCAGTTTTGGAAAATTTTTATAAAAACGTTTTTTCGGAAATGCGTTTCAAAATGTTGCGTTTTGCGTTCGCATGGGTAAAAAATTAAAATGAACAAATATACTCTTGTGACATATCTGGTGAAAGCCTGGACAGTTCTGAGTAGAATGGTGTTTATTTTGTTTCTCTATCTTATTTCTAGCCCAAGATAAAAAAAAATGTAAAGTCATACCAGGCCAAAATTCACCTTTTTTTAAAACTTTAAAAATCTGTAAAAAAATTAACTGATGAAGAAAAAAATTCTAAACTTTTAATTTGTAATTAACTAAAGTTGTGCTTCATAAAGGAAAAAAAATCTAAAGACGTCAGGTAAAAAAAAAAATATTCATATTTAGATCACTTGATATGGAATGACCCATTGACGCTATTAATAGTAAAATATTTTAAAATATGATCCCATCGCGATCCCAACTTGAAATTTGGTACAGATGTGGCTAAGAGCATAGCAGACACATGGGCAGTTTTTGATATTTAAAGCGCGCCGATTTTTCGGAAATGCGTTTTAAAGTTTTGCGCTTGCGATCACATGGGTAAAATATTAACAAAGATCCTCTTGTGACACATCTGGTGAAAGCCTGTATAGTTCTGAGTAGAATGGTGTTTATTTTGTCTCTCTATCTTATTCCTAGCCTTAGTTATGAGGAGAAACGTAAAGGCAGGCAACAGCGAAATTCGCACTTTTTCCGAACTTTGAAAATCATTTTTAAAAAAAATAAATTTTTTAAAAAATGTTTCTCTTCACATTTTGCATTGTCTGACATGCTATTATCAAATAACAAAATCTCAAAAGAATTAAAAATATAGAGGTAATAATCATTGGTTCACTTGACATGGAATGACCCACAGCGGCCTAGATCAATCACATTAAAGACAGGTTAGCAGGTTCTGCTTTTAATGCATTCAGGAGGCCATAATGGCACAGCGAATTAAAAAATGTAGAGTAGGACTGCCCCATCTGAGAATGCCGTGACGTGGCGGGGTAGCTCAAAGAAGTGATCAATTGTTTGCCAAATGTCTCAGTTTAAAGTACAGTTAGAAATTATGTGCACATGCACTTTGTATTGCGTGCTAACCTTAGGCAGTGCTGGCTTCTTGGCTCCCTCATCTCCTTCAGTCTATTCTGCCTCACTCCATTGTACCCCCACTCCATTTCTGCCTCTGCTCTGTCCCCACTACATTCTACCCCTTATCTGCCCCCACTCCGCTCTGCCCCCACTCCGCTCATGCTGTGCTAACCACTGACCCACCGTATAAAGTGCTAACCACTGACCCACCGTATAAAGTGCTAACCACTGACCCACCGTATAAAGTATATTAATCCTGCAACAACAGTGTACTTTCTGGAGACAGGACTGTACTATTGAGCAGCTATTTCTACGGCACCTGTTCATTTCACCGCGCTCCCGATGCAATAGCATCGGGCCTATTTCGCACTCGGCGTCCTGGACCAATCGGATGCCCGTCCTGTCTTTACCACAGAGCGCCCAATCCACTCCTTCCCCTCAGGTCACACGTGACCTCAGAGGAGGGACTGATCCCTCTCTGCAGCCCCCACCCCGCCGCAGAGGACTGGGGCGCTTATCAGCCCCAGCACGCAGCCACGTCCTGCCGCCAAGCAGTGATGTCGCCGCTCCAGCCGCATCTCTGCTCACCCCTCCAGCCTCCCGCCACATCATACTCTGCTATCTACAGAGACCCCTATACTCTGCTATTCACAGAGCCGCTTGTATACTCTGCTATTCACAGAGCCGCCTGTATACTCTGCTATTCAGAGCTGCCTGTATACTCTGCTACCCACTGAGCCCCCTGTATACTCTGCTACCCACTGAGCCCCCTGTATACTCTGCTACACACTGAGCCCCCTGTATACTCTGCTACCCACTGAGCCCCCTGTATACTCTGCTACCCACTGAGCCCCCTGTGTGCTCTGCTACCCATGAGCCCCCTGTATGCTCTGCTACCCACTGAGCCCCCTCTATGCTCTGCTACCCACAGAGCCCCCTCTATGCTCTGCTACCCACAGAGCCCCCCCCCCCCCCCCCCGGATGCTCTGCTACCCACAGAGCCCCCTCTATGCTCTGCTACCCACAGAGCCCCCCCCCCCCCCCCCCCCCCCCCGGATGCTCTGCTACCCACAGAGCCCCCCCCCCCCGCATGCTCTGCTACCCACAGAGCCCCCCCCCCCCGTATGCTCTGCTACCCACTGAGCCCCCCCCCCCCCCCGTATGCTCTGCTACCCACAGAGCCCCCCGCCCCCCCGTATGCTCTGCTACCCACAGAGCCTCCGTATGCTCTGCTACCCACAGAGCCCCCTCTATGCTCTGCTACCCACAGAGCCCCCTCTATGCTCTGCTACCCACTGAGCCCCCTGTATACTCTGCTACCCACTGAGCCCCCTGTATACTCTGCTACCCACTGAGCCCCCTGTATACTCTGCTACCCACTGAGCCCCCTGTATACTCTGCTACCCACTGAGCCCCTGTATGCTCTGCTACCCACTGAGCCCCCTGTATGCTCTGCTACCCACTGAGCCCCCTGTATGCTCTGCTACCCACTGAGCCCCCTGTATGCTCTGCTACCCACTGAGCCCCCTGTATGCTCTGCTACCCACTGAGCCCCCCCCCCCCCCGTATGCTCTGCTACCCACAGAGCCCCCCGCCCCCCCGTATGCTCTGCTACCCACAGAGCCTCCGTATGCTCTGCTACCCACAGAGCCCCCTCTATGCTCTGCTACCCACAGAGGCCCCTCTATGCTCTGCTACCCACAGAGGCCCCTCTATGCTCTGCTACCCACAGAGCCCCCCCCCCCGTATGCTCTGCTACCCACAGAGCCCCCCCCCCCGTATGCTCTGCTACCCACAGAGCCCCCCCCCCCCCCCGTATGCTCTGCTACCCACAGAGCCCCCCCCCCCCGTATGCTCTGCTACCCACAGAGCCCCCCCCCCCGCATGCTCTGCTACCCACAGAGCCCCCCCCCGTATGCTCTGCTACCCACAGAGCCCCCCCCCCCCCGTATGCTCTGCTACCCACTGACCCACCTGTATACACACAATTCATTTCACTGCGCTCCCGATGCAATTGCATCGGGCCTTTTTACTAGTATTTTATAATTTTCAGTATTTTGGGACAAGGCTAGTTAAGGAGTTTTTTGCGTTTAAGGGTGAAAACACACTGGCAAGAAAAAATGCGGTCCGATTGTCGTTCCTGAGAGTCTTAAGAGTGTCCATTTTTTTTGGGGCCGTTTTTGCATCCAACTGCTATGCGACTGTCCGACATTTTTCTCATATCACATCCAAGTGGTGTCAATGTGCAATCTGTGTGTTTTTTTTGTTTTTGTTTTTTTTCTCAGCAGCTATTTACTGTACAGTCATTTACAGGAACATATTACAGTGGTCTGAGCTGCAGAATGATAATGTATCAGTGAAAAAAAAAACGTGTCCGACTTGGATGGTCCGTATGCGGTCCATGATTTTGTCGGATCCATAGACTTGCATTGGCGAGTCTTGTGCATGAATCACATACTGTCGCAGCATGTTGCAATTGGTTTCTCGTCAAGCTATCGGATGAGAAAATAAAAAAAAAACCCGACACTCGCAAATGTGCTCTCGGACATTAAATAACATTGGTCCGACTGCAATGCGACAAACTCTCATTGCAGTCATCCGACTTTTACTCCAGTGTGTCCGTACCCTGAGAGGCTTTGTCCAGACTTCCTGTGAGGTTTCATACGGCTGTAGTCAGACTATAAAGGGGGGATCTGAAGTCCAAAGTCCTTCTCCTCTAAATATCTAGGGGCCATAATGTAAACTATATTCCCTACCCTTCCTTCACTACTGTTATTGTATTCTTATTTTTTCCCCCCAACTTCCTCTCTGATTCTTCGTTTTGGAATCCTAGTGTATGCTGGCATACTCAAATGAAGCGTCATCAGAGCCAGGGGGCAGAGGCTATGGTCACTGCCACAGTCTCTGCCCCCTCCTTGAAATGAATCGTCATCAGTGATGCTTCCTTCAGGGGCTGGGGGAGTCCCTGTACACAATGACAGTGCGCTGTCTGTTATGGGCCCAGATCAGTAGTAATGAGTCAGCAACAGAGCGTGGTGTCCAGGGGCGGACCTACCACCGATGCAGCCGGTTCAATAAACCGGGGCCCCCCAAGGCTCCCCAGCGGGCCGCTGCTAAGATAAACATCGGGTTACTATGGGGCTCCGTTAACTAGCAGCACATATCGACACTATGTCCCGATGGCCACGCCCCACCCCCTTCAAGACCACCTCCCGGACCCTGTACAGACTACAGAGGACCCCCACCAACAGCACTGCTGATATGATTGGTGTTTGCAGGCCCTCTGCAGCAGCAAAGCAGGGAGAGCGATCTCCCTGTTCTGCGTGCCGCCTCCATGCCTCTGTCTCCTCTGTGCAGGAGGCGTCTGTCTCAGGGCGATCATTGCCCTGGGACTGCTTCCTGTGCGCACTGTGGAGGACAGACCCATCGCACCAGGCAGCAAGATCTCTGTTATGGTGAGTATGAAAGGCGGGGGCCGGGGTTGGGGGAGGAGGGGGGCTGACTAGGAGAACCCTTGGCCGAGGCTGGTGGCACTGGCAGTACATACTACTGGGCAATGGGCATGATTATCATCATGCCCATTGCCAGGCATGTCCTGCCGGCCTCTGTTTACTGGTGCTATCATGCCCAGCATGTACCATCAGTGGCTGGCAAGACATGCTGGGTGGGCATGATAGTACCACGGAGGTTCACAGGACATAGTAGGCATGAATCATGCCTACTATGTACTGTGAGCCTCCGTGGTGCTAGCATGCCCAGCATTTTCTTCCAGCCAATGGTGGTACTATCATGCATGCCCATTGCCCAGTATGTCCCGCCAGCCACTGGTGCTACTACCATGAGTGGCTGGCTGGCAGGCCATGCTGGGTGAGCATGATAGTACCACAGATGCTGGCAGGACATACTTGGCATCATTCATGCCCAGCATGTCCTGCCAGCCACTGGTGGTAGTACTAGCATGATAGTACCACAGAGGCTGGCGGTACATACTGGGCGATGGGCATAATAGTGCCACAAAGGCTGGGAGGACATACTGGGCAATGGGCATGATCGTACCACCAGTAGACTGACTAGGCGGTCTCCAGGGCTCCGTCTCCTCTCCTCGCTGCTGTTAGGCTGGGTTAACATAGCGTTTAGGCTGTGCGTTACAACGGATCCGTTGTAAATCAGCACAAACGCTATGTACCGTAGACTTGCATTGCAAAAATGCATACTAACGCTTGCAAAAATAGGCATGCCGTTGAAAGTATGCATTATTTGCAATGCACAGGAAACACCCTGGCGGCTGGAGGCCAACTGAGCGCTTCTATCACTTACAGGTGTGTTCTACTGTTATTCTGCGCCTACTCATCTCTGTCAGCGGACATATTTGTCTGATGGCAAAGATGTAGCAGAGCTGAAGACCTGTGGATTACGTCAGAGTGCAGATTTTTTTTATTTTTTTTATTTTATTTATTAAAGATGCTTTCTCTGTGTTGTGTTTTTCTTAGTAGAAATGAATGGTGGTCATGTCTAATTTGGTGTGACGCCATGAATTTCAGGCTTTGTACCAGCTGATAATGGGGTTAGTACCAGCTTTGTATTATTACCCAGCATGCCACGCCCCACCAGGACAGCTGGATGAGCTGGAAATGGCGTTACAATGAATGCGCCAATTCCAGGGGTGGCTGCGGACTGCTGTTTTCAGCGTGTATGGGCCCAGAATGCTTAGGCCTTACCATGCTGAAAATCCCAGCCCCCAGCTGTCTGGCTTTACCTGGCTGGCAATCAAAATATGGCAGGAGCCCTTGCATTTTTTTTTTCTCTTTTAAATTGGGTTTGCCTGACTTTTGATCACCAGCCAAGGTAAAGCCAGGCACCTGGGGGTGGCAGGCCGTAGCTGTCCGCTTTATCTGTGATGATAATCAAAAATTCTGTGGAGCACTACGTCATGATTTTTAAAATGATTTATTTTCACACTTGTATATGTGACAGACCCAACAGCCAATCACAGATGCTGTCAAAGAGGATGGGCCTTTATGATTGGCTGTTTGTAGATTACTTAATCAGCCCATACATTCTAGTATCATTCCATGTATGGGAAATAGCTATCCGATCTGATTCTATGCAGGATCCTGCGGTCCCTGGTCTCTCCCTGCTCCTGCCTCCTCCATCTTCTTACCCCGCTATTCTATTCTCTGGCCCCCGCTCCTCTATCCTCATCTAATCCCTATCCTGCCCCCTCTTGTCTTCCATGTGTGTAAAAAAAAAAAAAAAATTTCCTCCCGGAGTATACATCACCTGTCACTGGCTCCCTCGCTGCAGCACCATCAGGACTGAAGAGTCTGTGATGATGTCAGCTGACAGGTCATGTGACCGGCTCTGTGACATCACAAGTCCTTCAGTCCTCATGGCGCTGCAGCGTGGGAGCCGGTGACAGGTGATGTATACTCCGGGGGGAATTTTTTTTTTTTTTTTTTTTTTTTTTTTTACACACAGGGAAGACAAGAGGGGACAGGATAGGGATTAGATGAGGATAGAGGAGCGGGGGCACAGAATAGAATAGCGGGGGGAACAAGATGGAGGAGGCAGCAGCAGGGAGAGGCAGGGAATACGGAGCCGACATCAGATCCGAGGTGAACTCGGATCCGATGTCCATAGGCTCCCATGCTGTGGGCACTCGGATGAGCAGTGATCCGATGCTGTCCGATTTGAGTTACAGACACAAAATCGTAGCGGGCTGCGATTTTGTGCCCGTAATTAAATCGGATCGGATGGTGCCAAAATCGGATGGCAATAGTGGCACATCCGATCCGATTCCCATAGGGGAACATGGGATCCGATTTCGGATCTGATTGTATCCGTTTTGAAACGGATACAATTGGATGACCGAAAATCGGAATGTGAAAGCAGCTTAAGTTGAAGTTGACAGGTTTTCCTGCATTCAGCAGGAAAACCTGCCAACTCCAACTTGAACGACTATCGTTGTTGTATCGTGCGTTTACACGCTACGATGCAACAACGATGTCATTTCAACATCGTTGCTGACGTCACTTTTGAACGACGTCGGAAACTATGTTGAAAGGTGTAACGGTACCTTTAGTGTGATTTCTGAAAATTTTCCATCTTCCATGAGTTTGAGGGGAAAATTCCAGTTTTTGTGCCCGAAAACAGTTCCATAGAATTGTGGCAAAGAGTCCTTGGGATTTGGTGCCATTTCTGAAAATGTTCCATATTCTATGATTTACAGAGGAAAATTCCAGTTTTTTGCCCGAAAATAGTTCCAGATAATTGCGCTGAAGAGTCCTTGGGGCTTGTAAAAATTTCTGAAAATGTCAGACTTCCATGTTGAGAGAGGAAAAGTCCATGCCTGAAAACAGCTCCAAACCGTTGGATTAATTTTCTCTCAGGTCGCGCTGAGGCCTCTGGAGCTCTCAGGGGATCCTCTGAGAAAATGGATCCGCCCTCCAGCTCCATGACAATTGGCCGACTACCGAAAAACAGCCACAGGATGATGCCACTGAGGCAAATATTTCAATAGAACCAGAATGAAGAAGAATTCAGTCCCGGCATCTGCCCTGCAGTTCCTGGAGCTTGTGTACTTTTCAGCCTCGACCCGGCTTAAGTCGCATAGTGTATTACTACCTGGCAACACCAATTGCCACAGCGCGGGTTTGATACACGAGAAAGTGTCACCTCTGAAAACCCAAACATGAGGCTAAATGACAGGTCCTTTGAATCAGGAGCAATTTTTGCCTCAGCGACCCACCTTTCATCCAGTGTTCGTCACCCTGCCTTCGGCAGGGGGGAGAAGCTAGGGGGCGTGTCCAGCCTTTGAGCACCCTGGGTGGGCAGGCACTGAAGAGTCACCCCCTTGAGCTGATTGTTCGGGTCGTCGGCTTCTCCTGCCTTCTCGTAGGGAAAGAAGCCATGGGAAGTGTCCGGCCTTCGAGCCAGGCTCTGAAGAGTCACCCCCTTGAGATGATTGTCCGGTCATTGGCTTCTCATGCCACCTCGTATGTGGAGAAGCCAGGGGATGTGTCCGGCCTTCGAGCACCCTGGGTGGACAGGCTCTGAAGAGTCGCCCCCTTGAGCTGATTGTCCAGTCGTTGGCATCTCCTGCCACCTCTTAGGGGAAGAAGCCAGGGGATGTGTCCGGCCTTCGAGCACCCCGGGTGGGCAGGCACTGAAGAGTCGCCCCCTTGAGCTGATTGTCCGGTTGTCGGCTTCTCCTGCCACCACCTTGGAGGGAGAAGCCAGTGGATGTGTCCGGCCTTCGAGCACCCTGGGTGGCTAGGCTCTGAAGAGTCCCCTTGAGCTGAGAGTGTGGTCGTCGGCTTCTCCTGCCACCTCGTAGGGGGGAGAAGCCAGAGGACGTGTCCGGCCTTTGAGCACCCTGGGTAGCAGGGGCTGGCTGGCCCAGGGGGGCAGATGACCCCCAGGCCAGTGGTCAAGCAGCAGTTTTGGGGCCGCCTGGCCATCTGTCATGTTGGTCTAGGCTCACCGCTCATGGGCCACTACTGTGTGCTTTCCCCCCCAGGCTGAAATTTGCCAGCCAGCCTTTGCTGTGTAGGCAGGCTCTGAAGAGTTTTATAATAAACACTACAAGGGCTACTCTAAAATGATCTTTATTAGATAACTAGTTAAACCAACCAATGTGGTTTATGTGACATGTGCATTGACAAAGACCCTTTCCTCACACAGTTACACAGTATACAATATTTAAAGTGATCCCAAAGGATCTCCCAATAATCTAGGTATGAATATGGTAGTCTGACCTATTGTCAATGCGCATGTCACATAAACCACACTGGTTGTTTTAACTAGTTATCTAATAAAGATCATTTTAGAGTAGTCCTTGTAGTGTTTATAGCTTAACCCCTTCACGACCCGGGACGCAGCATATGCGTCCTGAAAACAAGTTCGTTCCCGACCTTGGACGCATATGCTGCGTCCTCGCCAGTTTCCCGTCCTGCGGCTCTATTAACCGCGGTCACTAAGGGGTTAATAGAGCCGCAGGTACGGAAGGACCTGCACTGTACCCTAGGGGGGGTGGCTTAGCCCCCCCCCCGGGGCTAGGACCGCTCCGATTGGCAGTGAAGTGAAAGTGAAACTGCCAATCGGAGTGAATGTAATATCTCACCAATGAAACATGGTGAGATATTACAATCCAGCCAAGGCCTGATGCTGGATAGCATCAGGCATTGGCTGGATAAGGGGTCCTGTGTCACCCCCCCTCAGATTTGATTGGAGAGAGCGTCTCCCTCCAATCAGATAAGGGGGCGGCATGACCGGTGGGTCCCCTCCCTCCTAAGCCGCCGCGATTGTGCCGCCGATCCCGGACCCTCTGCTCTCTCCCCTGGCTGCCAATGTGCCCCCCTGCCCTCCGGATCTCCCCCGCTGCCCTCTGATCTCTCCCCCTGCCCTCCGGTCCACTCCCCCCGCTCTCCGGTGATCTCCGCTGCTCCTTCCGTTCTCCCCTTCTCTCCAGGCCTCTCACCTGTCTTCTTTCTTCTCCTCTGTCCTCCGGTCTTCTCCCTCTTTCCTCCGCTCTTCTTCCTCTGTCCTCTGGTCTGCTCTGTCTTTATCTTCTCTGTTGCTGTCCTCTTCCTGTGCCGTCCTGCTGCTTCTGTCGGCTCCTCTGCACACTCATCTCCCAGCATGGAGATGAGGGTGCAGAGGAGCAGTGTCACAGCCAGGGCACAGCATCTGTGTGATTGCTGTGCCATGGTCTGTGTTAACCCCCTAAGTGCTGTGATCTCATGGATCACAGCACTTAGTTTCCATGGTGATTGGATCCACTATCGCCAGAGACTTACAACAAGGGAGCACTTGATCCCTTGTTGTAGTCTCTGGGATCAGTGTCATGGTGCACTGTATAGCAATGATGTGCCATACCGTGCACCATGACGCTGATCCCAGAGACTACAACAAGAGGACAGTTGATCCCTTATTGTAGTCTCTGGGATCAGTGTCATGGTGCACTGTATGGCAATGATGTGCCATACCGTGCACCATGACGCTGATCCCAGAGACTATAATAAGGGAGCACTTGATCCCTTGTTGTAGTCTCTGGGATCAGCGTCATGGTGCACAGTATGGCAGATCATTGCTATACAGTGCACCATGACACTGATCCCAGGGAGTACAACAAGGGATCAACTGTCCTCTTGTTGTAGTCCCTGGGATCAGCGTCATGGTGCACAGTATGGCACATCATTGCCATACCATGCACCATGACGCTGATCCCAGGGACTACAATAAGAGAACAGTTGATCCCTTGTTGTAGTCTCTGCGATCAGCGTCATGGTGCACTGTATGGCAATGATCTGCCATACTGTGCACCATGACGCTGATCCCAGAGACTACAACAAAAGGACACTTGATCCCTTGCTGCAGTCTCTGGATGTAGCAGAGGCGATCGAGCATCGTGGGATCTTCGTTGTGGACTACGTCGGAGGTGATCGAGCGTCGTGGGACCTTCGTTGTGGACTACGTCGGATCTTTACAATAAAGATGGAGTCCGAATTTTGTTTGTGTTTTTTTTTTCAAATAAAAAGATTTTTCTCTGTGTGTATTTTCTGACTATTTACCAGAGATTCCTAATGGCGGGTCTAACATTGGCCCTATATTATGAATCTCGGGCTTAGTGCCAGCTGCCAATAAAAGTCTGGCATTAACCCCTTTATTACCCAGTTTGCCACCGGCACCAGGGCAACTGGAAGAGCCTGGGTACAGCGCCAGAAAATGGCGCTTCAATGAATGCACCATTTTCTGGGGCGGCTGCGGGCTGCAATTCGCAGCATGGGGGGCCCAGAACGCTTGGGCCTCTCTATGCTGAGGATTCCAGTCCCCAGCTGCCTTGTTGTACCTGGCTAGACCAAAAATATGGCGGAGCCTATGTCATTTTTTTTCTAGAAATAATTCTAGAAATAAAAAAAATAGGCTTCGCTTTATTTTTGGTTCCAGCCAGGTATGACGAGGCAGCTGGGAGCTGGTGGCAGTCCGTAGCTGCCAAGTTGTACCTGGCTGGACCAAAAATATGGCGGAGCCCCATGCCATTTTTTTTTTTACTTCTACCAATAAAATGACAAGGAGCTTTGCCTTATTTTTGGATGCCAGCCAGGTACAACTTGGCAGTTGGGGGGCTGCAATCCTCATCGTGGAGAGACCCAAATGTTGTGTCCCCCCCACGCTGCAAATTGCAACCCACAGCCACCCCAGAAAATAGCACATTAGAGGTGTCATTTTCTGGTGCTGTACCCCAACTCTTCCAGTTGCCCTTTTGCTGGTGGCAATGCTAGTGGCACACAGGGGTTCTCCATACGCGACATGGAGTCCGCTAACAATTCCAATTGTTAGCGGACACCATGTTGCGTATGGAGAGCCCGTGTGCCTAAACATTGGAGCTCCCCCACAAGTGACCCCATTTTGGAAACTACACCCCCCAAGGAACGTATCTAGATGCATAGTGAGCACTTGAACCCCCAAGTGGTTCACAAATTGATCCATAAAAATAAAAAAGTTCTTTTTTTTTTCCACAAAAAATTTATTTTTTCATTTTTACGGATCAATTTGTGAAGCACCCGGGGGTTCAAAGTGCTCACTATGCATCTAGATACGTTCCTTGGGGGTGTAGTTTCCAAAATGGAGTCACTTGTGGGGGAGCTCTAATGTTTAGTCACACAGCGGCTCTCCATACGCAACATGGTGTCCGCTAACAATTCCAATTGTTAGCGGACACCATGTCGCGTATGGAGAGCCCCTGTGTGCCTAAACATTGGAGCTCCCCCACAAGTGAACCCATTTTGGAAACTACACCCCCCAAGGAACATGTCTAGATGCATAGTGAGCACTTTGAACCCCCAGGTGCTTCACAAATTGATCCGTAAAAATGAAAAAATAAATTTTTGTGGAAATAAAAGTACTTTTTCACATTTACGGATGAATTTGTGAAGCACCTGGGGGTTCAAAATGCTCACCACCCATCTAGATAAGTTCCCTGGGGGCTCTAGTTTCCAAATTGGGGTCACTTGTGGGTAGCTTCAATGTTTAGGCACACAGGGGCTCTCCAAACGCGACATGGTGTCCACTAACCATTTGAATGGAAAATCAGCTCAAATTGTTAGCGAACACCATGTCGCGTTTGGAGAGCCCCTGTGTGCCTAAACATTGGAGCTCCCCTACAAGTGACCCCATTTTGGAAACTAGACCCCCCAGGGAACTTATCTAGATGGGTGGTGAGCACTTTGAACACCCCAGTGCTTCACAAATTAATCTGTTAAAAAAGGAAAAAAGAAAATTTTTGTGGAAACAAAAGTACTTTTTCATTTTTACGAATGAATTTGTGAAGCACCTGGGGGTTCAAAGTGCTCACTATGCATCTAGATACGTTCCATGGGGGTCTAGTTTCCAAAATGGGGTCACTTGTGGGGAGCCCCAATGTTTAGGCACACAGGGGCTCACCAAACGCAACATGGTGACAGCTAACAATTTGAGCTGATTTTTATTCAAATTGTTAGCAGACACCATGTCGCGTTTGGAGAGCCCCTGTGTGCCTAAACATTGGAGCTCCCCCACAAGTGACCCCATTTTGGAAACTAGACCCCCCAGGGAACATATCTAGATGGGTAGTGAGCATATTGAACCCCCAGGTGCTTCACAAATTAATGAAAAAAAAAGATTTTTGCGGAAAAAAAGTACTTTTTCATTTTTACAGATTAATTTGTGAAGCACCTGGGGTTGAAAGTGCTCACTATGCATCTAGATACGTTCCTTTGGGGGTCTAGTTTCCAAAATGGGGTCACTTGTGGAGGAGCTCCTATGTGGAGATGCACAGGGGCTCTCCAAACGCAACATGGTGTCCGCTAACAATTTGAGCTCATTTTGCATTCAAATTGTTAGCGGACACCATGTCGCGTTTGGAGAGCCCCTGTGTGCCTAAACATTGGAGCTCCCCCACAAGTGACCCCATTTTGGAAACTAGACCCCCCAGGGAACATATCTAGATGGGTAGTGAGCATATTGAACCCCCAGGTGCTTTACAAATTGATCTGTGAAAATGAAATAGTACTTTTTTTTTCACAAAAATTTTCTTTTAGCCTAAATTTTTTCGTTTTCACATGGCAACAGCATAAAATTCATCCTAAAATTTGTTGGGCAATTTCTCCTGAGTACACCGATACCTCATATGTGGTCATAAACCACTGTTTGGGCGCACGGCAGGGCTCAGAAGTGAAGGAGCGCAATTTTACTTTTTGAATGTAAAATTAGCTCCAAAATTCAAATTGCGCTCCTTCACTTCTGAGCCCTGCCGTGCGCCTAAACAGTGGTTTATGACCACATATGAGGTATCGATGTACTCGTGAGAATTTGCACAACACATTTTAAGATCCATTTTATCCTGTTGCCCATGTGAAAATGAAAGAATTGAGGCTAAAAGAACATTTTTGATAAAAAAAATTAAAATATCCATTTTTTGTTTCCACTTTGCTTTAGTTCCTGTGAAGCACTTGAAGGGTTAATAATCTTCTTGAATGTAGTTTTGAGTAGCTTGAGGGGTGCAGTTTTTGGAATGGTGTCACTTTTGGGTGTTTTATGTCATGTACACCCCTCAAAAGGACTTCAAATGTGATGTGGTCACTAAAAAAAATGGTTTTGTAAATTTTGGTTGAAAAATGAAAAATTGCTCATGAACTTTGAACCCTTATAACGTCCTAACAAAAAAAATGTTTTATTTCCAAAATTGTGCTGATGTGAAGTAGACATGTGGGAAATATTATTTAATAACTTTTTTCTGTTACATATCTCTCTTGTTTATCAGAAAAAAAAATAAAAAATGTGAAAATTGTGAAATTTTCAAAATGTTTGCCATATTTTTAATTTTTTCACAAATAAACGCAAAAATTATCGACTTAAATTTAATACTAGCATGAAGCCCAATATGTCACGAAAAAACAGTCTCAGAATCGCTAGGATCGGTTGAAGCGTTCCTGAGTTATAACCTCATAAAGGGACACTGGTCAGAATTGCAAAAAAGGCCAAGGTCTTTAGGGTCAAAATAGACTGGGTCCTGAATGGGTTAATAAAGGAACCCAACAATCATCATAACATAGTGCAAAAAAAGGCTCTGAAGAGTAGTTCCCACGAGCTGATAGTCCATGGCCCTCAAAAACTGCTAATCAAAATAATGTGTTTTTATTTAATTGGGTGTAAGCATTGAACAGGGCGCCAGACTTTAAGCAGAAACAGAAAGCTCCATCCGGCTTTAAGAGTCAGCTGGTAGTTATTACCGGAGGAGGCTTAAGTGTTGCCGAGTGATCACCAGCCCGGCTGCAGAGGTCGGTGGGCGGCTTGGTTCTCTTTTTCAAAGCATTCCGGTTGTTGACCGGTGGTTCTATCACTCTCCCCCGAATTCACAACCAGATAGTGGGCATGGCACATGTCCTCGAGAGTCTTCTCCCGGTACACTTTTTCGGCTATGGTGTTTGAATGTGCCAGATACCTAGCGAATAAGTGCTTCTCCGCATCGCTATACTGTGACAGCGTCCACGTCTCACATACACGTCATACCATCCTACTCGTTATATTTGGAAGGTGGTAACTGTGGAGGAAAAAGAAAGGATCAGTACCTGCTTTTGCACATTTGGCATCCAAGCTGGCTAGGCGAGGGATATTGCCTTTCTTGGTAACGCTTGAGCTCCACCGTTGCATTTATATTGGCCTTCCCACTGCTGGACACAAAGAACACATTGACATTCCTAAGGCCATGGGTAAAATTGGGCCTGACGAATTCTTCGTATACCCGGAACCACTGTAAAAAAAGGCGGTGAAATGTGTTATGCCAAAAGGCATACTTTAAACAAGGTTTGCCAAACATTTACTGATTCTTCTTCTTCCGTGAGAACGAATGAGGCTACTTGAGTGGTCGCGCATTTGTGAGTCTTCACGCCGATTATAAGCTTGCGAATGCCTCGCTGCACATAAGTGGTCCTGTCATTCCACTCTTCGATCTAGTGGGCAAAAACCTTGTGAGCGAGGGGAATTCAAGGTTTGTTGTGCCCAAACACCGTGCATACTTACGGTCATATTCTGCACGACGCCTGGTCTCTGTAGGTGTTTAAGGATTAGAAGGGCCTGGAGGTAGCTCATGACTTGCATGCCGGCTGCAAGTGATCTATTCCCACGGACCTCTTCCACGCACCGCAAGAAGGTTGGCTTTGCCACATCCAGAATTTTCCTGCAGTCATTTGGGCTCAATCCAGGTTGCATGAGGTAGTTATATCTCTTTTTGACCTTCTCCCTGCATAAGCCTTCGTATAAGGCTATCCTCAACTCTGCTGTGAAATGCTAAAAGACCACATGCTCTATACAGCTGGGGGTTTTTATGCTCAGATCGCCGCTCATTTGAAAAGTCGTAAATCTCCGCACATGCTTCATCATACAAAGTGCAGTTCCGTGTGAAAGGGACAAGCTTCTAAATTTTGCAAAGAACTCCCGGACCTTTTTAAATCAGATTTATTTATTAGAAACATTAACATCTTACAAAAAGAAAGCACATGTACATTACATTTTGTCATTTTGTATAATATTCCAGTAACGTTTCTTTAACTCCCCTCCCCCCTCCCTCTTATCCCATTAAAGCATGAACTCTTTCCCTCCCCTAATTCAGACAGCGGTTCCAAATTATATCCATACATTACATATTGCATGTTAAAGAAATTTTATTCATTTTAGTAACTAATATCCGTACCTAATCCCTTTTATACAATACCAACTGAAACATTCGACTATTATCGATACTACGATTCTTTCCATGGCGCCCAGAGTCTCTCCTGGAACTTGGTGAACTCCCGGACCTTTTTGGGTCTTGTAAGATACTGATGGCTGACACATTTGGGGTCCACGAAGTAAAGAAATCTGGCTATGTCTGAGACTTAATGCTGGCAGTTTGGTTGTAAGGTTTTCAGTCTTTTTTTGCTATATCTGTTGTTATGTTTGCATTTAGTGTATTTTGTCGGCCATCTTGTTTCCTGTCATGTGTAATGACTTTTGCCCTCAACCAATATGGAGTTCTCAGCTTGTCGTCGGCCATCTTGTTTCCTGTCCTGTGCATTGACTCTTGCCCTCAAACAATATGGAGTCCTCAGCTTTGATGTCCCTGCCCTGTTTCTTGCCAATTGCCCTTTTAAACTACTTCAGCTGGTTAACCTGTGCTCCAGAATCAGGTCTGCAACCAGTTTGTGTCTTGCTCTCTGAAGCCTGGATTCACTCTGCCTGGAATCATCCTGTTTGCCAGCAACATCTGACAGGAAAGTAATGGACTCTGAATGACTTGTGCTATGCTTTAATGCTCTGATGTCCTTGGTTGTTTGCCTTGCACTCTGCAACTACATTTATGTTATCCTGTTGATGCACTAACTTGTATGAAGCAATACAAGAGCTGCTTAAGAAGCGTATGTCTCATGTGTCTCATTATACCCATGCATTAGACTCTATATAGACTGTATCATATATGACAGATTCTGGAGCCATAATAGAGTCTGCTGGGTCTAGGACAGTGCTGCATCTGCTGCCACCTGTATAGAGATTTCTGGATCTTTTGCCATTGGAGAGCTGCTGCAGACCGTGGATCTGAGATATCGATATATGTGATGATAGTGGTTGTGGCTTCTCACAACCTTTCCAGGTGAGCACATTCCCTTCTTTTAAGTCAGGAGTGTTACCACAGGTAAACACTATTGTGCTCCTTTTCTTCCTTTCCAGCCTCTCTGCCGTGCAGCTTCTGGGAATATGGAGGACCCCGTTAAACATCTGTGCGACGTGACGGATTCAATCCTTGCTGACCTACAGGCATTGAAGACCAGCTTTGCAAGCCTGCGGGATCGCGGTGATCATAATCTGCAGGTGTTCGGACAAACCACGGAGGACTTACGAACCCGGATTGAGGTTCTGGAGGGACGCGTCCACATCCCAACTTCAACCCCGGTTATTGGAATCCCCAAGCTACCACCATTCCGTTTTGGCGGTGAACGGGAAAAATTCAGGGGATTCATTAATCAATGCAAACTGTTTTTTGCGGCTCATGCGCCACAGTTCCTTACTGAGCGATCTAAAGTATTGACAATAATTATGCTACTCTCCAACAAAGCTCTCACATGGGCAAACCCCCTAATTGAGACTGACGATGACTGTCTAAATAATCTTGATGCTTTCATTTCAGCTATGGGGCAGGTATTCGATGATCCAAACCGCGGTGCTACAGCGGAATCAGCCATGTTAACTTTAAGCCAAGGTAAGCGCTCGGTAGCGGAGTATGCTTTGGATTTCCGGAGATGGGCTCTCGACACCACTTGGGATAGCTCTGCTAAGAAGTCGGTTTTCCGGAAAGGATTATCCTCTGTGATTAAGGACGAACTCGCTCGTGCCGACCCACCTACAGCATTAGGAGATTTTATCAACTACTGTATTCGGATCGATGCTCGGCTTACTGAACGCAGACAGGAGAGATGGTCGGAGATAAAGCGCACTAATCATTTATTTCCTCCCTCTCCAGCTAAGGAGTCCTTGAGCAGGATTATACGAGAACCCGAACCTGAGCCTATGCAGGTGGACTCTTTACAGAGACGGGTCAGTGATGCACGTAAAGAACATCGAGTAAAGGAAAATCTGTGTTTCTATTGCGGTAAGTCAGGACATTTCATTATAAACTGCCCCAGTCGTTCTCGTAAGACAACTGCAGCCATCATACACTGCGAGTGCTGTGAGAGGGGTTCTGTCAGGTCCGAACCACAGATCCCAGAGAGAGTAGAGGATGCAGACATTGATTACTCAGACTTGAACTCTGTTATCTCTGAGCCGGATGCACGTGTTACTGCAGCAGTTTTTCAGGTTTTTTCAGCGGTTTCCCAGCTGAGTTGTAAGAACAACAATTCTCATTGCTTTATTCCCCTCAAGCTCAGGGTTCACTCTGTCTGGGTATCTACCTCCGCTATGATTGATTCAGGGGCAAGCGGCAATTTTATGGACATCTCCTTCGCTGAGAAACTTGGAGTACGTTCAGTAAAGAAGGCTACTCCTGTACAGATGGAGACCGTAGATGGCTCACTGTTAAACTCTGGACCAGTGGATCAGGAGACGGAGCCCTTAAAGGTCCTCATGGGTAATGACCATCAAGAGAGTCTGTCATTTATGCTCATCTCTTCTCCTCATTTCCCTATTATTCTAGGACTGCCGTGGCTGCAGGCTCAGAATCCTACGATTAACTGGGAAACTAAAGAACTGCACTTTCCAGAGAAACAGATAAGTCCAGAAGCTTCAGTCTGCTCCATTCCTAAAGGACCAACATCAGTCTCTGAGCTACCAGCCATATACCGTGAGTATGCTGACGTGTGTGACAAAAGGAACGCAGACCTGCTACCCCCTCACCGTCCATATGACTGTCCAATAGACCTGTTACCAGGTGCGGGAATACCTTTTGGCAAGATTTACTCTTTGGCAGGGCCTGAGCTAAAGGCTCTCAAAGACTATATAGACGAACATCTAGCCAAGGGCTTCATACGCCCCTCTTCATCTCCTGCTGGTGCACCAATCTTCTTTGTGAAGAAGAAAGATGGATCTCTTAGGCCCTGTATAGACTATCGGGAGCTCAATAAAATCACGATCAGAAACCGTTACCCACTACCGTTGATCCCTGAATTATTGGAGAGAGTACGGCATGCAAAACTCTTTACAAAGTTGGATCTACGTGGGGCCTATAACTTGGTCCGCATTAGACCTGGGGATGAATGGAAGACAGCTTTCAGGTCACGCTACGGACACTTTGAATATCTAGTAATGCCGTTCGGTTTATGTAATGCTCCAGCAACTTTCCAACATTTGGTGAATGACGTTTTTAGGGACCTCCTGGATACATTCATTGTCATTTATTTGGATGATATTTTGATTTTTTCTAATTCCACAGAGGAGCATCACAGACATGTGAAGATGGTCTTAGAACGCCTTCGACAACACCATCTGTACATCAAACTGGAGAAGTGCGAATTCCATCGAACGGAGATCCAATTTCTGGGGTATGTAATGTCATCACGAGGAATTAGTATGGATGAGGGTAAGATCCAAGCCATTAAAGACTGGCCAGTCCCCAAGAATGTGAAGGAGGTCCAGCGCTTTATAGGGTTTGCTAATTTCTACAGGCGTTTTATCAGGAACTTTTCTGAGGTTGTGTCTCCCATTACACGGCTTACCCGCAAGAACTCTGCTTTTACCTGGACCCCCCAGGCTCAAGAAGCATTTTCCCGTTTGAAAGAGAAATTCACCACGGCACCTATTCTGGTGCATCCTAACCCTGAACTGGCCTTCATAATAGAGGTGGATGCCTCAGACAGTGCCATCGGAGCTATCCTCTCCCAGAGGACAGGTGAGAAAGAAGTCTTACATCCCTGTGCTTTCTTCTCCCGGCGGTTGTCTCCTGCAGAACGGAACTATGATGTGGGTAATAGAGAATTGTTGGCCATCATCGCAGCCTTCAAGGAATGGAGACACCACCTTCAGGGAGCTGCGCAGCAGATAATCGTGTTGACTGACCACCGCAATCTTGAGTTTATCAGATCGGCTAAGTGCTTGACTCCTCGCCAGGCTCGTTGGAGTCTTTTCTTAAACCAATTCAGTTTTGTTATCTCCTATAGGCCAGGATCGCGTAATGGAAAGGCCGATGCGTTGTCTAGACTCTACTCAACTGATACAATTCCACTCACGTCTCGTAAGACTGTTATCTCTGATTCCAGGTTCCTGGGAGTGCTTCATAATCAAGACTTGCTTAACGACATCAAGGAAGCATACCATACGGATCCCTGGCTGGCACAACCGTCTTGTGAAGTAAGTCTTGTATATAAGAACGGTGTGTGGATTCAGGGGCAACGCCTGTATATTCCTGAAGCAGTCAGGGTGAGAGTACTGCAACTCGTCCACGATTCTAAGATAGCGGGGCATAGAGGAGTTCTGAAGACTCAAGAATTCCTGTCTCGCTTCTTTTGGTGGCCCACATACAGAAGAGATGTTCTAGGTTACGTCACTTCTTGCGAAGTCTGTGCCAGATGCAAGACTCCACGATCTTCGCCTACGGGTCTATTACAACCCCTACCCGTTCCATCCCGTCCATGGGGATCCATATCTATGGACTTCATTGTGGAGTTGCCAACCTCTCAAGGAAAGAACACAGTTCTGGTGGTGGTGGATCGGTTAACAAAGGCAGCCCATTTCATTCCGTGTGTTGGTCTACCCACTGCGAAACACACATCGGACTTAATCATTCAAAATGTGTTTCGCCTGCATGGCGTACCGGATGAGGTTGTATCTGATCGAGGGGTGCAATTCACTTCAAAGTTTTGGCAGCACTTCTGTGCTGCGTTGGACATCAAAGTTAACCTGTCTTCTGCCTTTCATCCGCAGACAAATGGACAAACCGAGCGGACTAATCAGACCCTAGAACAGTATCTCCGCTGTTTTATCTGCCACCTACAAGATGACTGGGTGGATTTGCTTCCACTGGCTGAATTCTCTTATAACAACTCACAGAGCGCTTCCACCAAGCAGTCACCCTTTTATGCCAATTTGGGTTATCATCTAACATCCTTCCTCGACTTCCCATAGATTCACCTCTTCCAGCTGTAGCCGACAGAATCACCTCTCTACAAAGGAACCTCGATCTGCTTAAAGAGAATCTGGAATCAGCTCAGGACAGGTATAAAAAAGCGGCAGATAGGTTTCGTAAACCTGCACCAACCTTCAAGGTAGGAGATTTGGTCTGGCTGTCAACTAAGAACCTTAAATTGAGAGTACCATCATCCAAATTGGGTCATAAGTACGTTGGGCCCTATAAGATTAATAAGCTCGTCAGCAACGTTGCCTGTCGCCTTCAACTTCCAAGATCTATGAGGATTCACCCCGTGTTCCACGTTTCTCTACTAAAGGCTGTGACTCCCAATTCATTCCCTGGTCGTTCTTCTTCCCCTCCTGCTCCGGTACTCATCGATGGCCAGGAGGAGTTTGTCGTGGAAAGGATCCTGGACTCCAGGTTGCGTAGAAACGGGGTGCAATACCTGGTAAAGTGGCAGGGCTATTCTTCTGAGGACAACTCGTGGGAGCCGGCCTCCAATCTCCATGCTCCTCGGTTACTCCGCCAGTTCCATCGGAGGTACCCGGGAAAGCCTGGACTGGGGCCATCCAGAGGCTGTCCCTAAGGGGGGAGTAATGTAAGGTTTTCAGTCTTTTTTTGCTATATCTGTTGTTATGTTTGCATTTAGTGTATTTTGTCGGCCATCTTGTTTCCTGTCATGTGTAATGACTTTTGCCCTCAACCAATATGGAGTTCTCAGCTTGTCGTCGGCCATCTTGTTTCCTGTCCTGTGCATTGACTCTTGCCCTCAAACAATATGGAGTCCTCAGCTTTGATGTCCCTGCCCTGTTTCTTGCCAATTGCCCTTTTAAACTACTTCAGCTGGTTAACCTGTGCTCCAGAATCAGGTCTGCAACCAGTTTGTGTCTTGCTCTCTGAAGCCTGGATTCACTCTGCCTGGAATCATCCTGTTTGCCAGCAACATCTGACAGGAAAGTAATGGACTCTGAATGACTTGTGCTATGCTTTAATGCTCTGATGTCCTTGGTTGTTTGCCTTGCACTCTGCAACTACATTTATGTTATCCTGTTGATGCACTAACTTGTATGAAGCAATACAAGAGCTGCTTAAGAAGCGTATGTCTCATGTGTCTCATTATACCCATGCATTAGACTCTATATAGACTGTATCATATATGACATTGGTACCCCAAGGGAGTCCGTGAAATAAGAGGCAAATCCCTGAAGCATGGGGTGATTCAATGAATGTCGTTTGTTGAAGCCAGCTTCCCTTAGAATCATGTGGTTTCTGGCTCTCCATTGAGTTGTCTGAGCCCTTGCTGTGCTGGCATCTGGGGCCTTCTCGTGGTCCGAGGTGCCCACAGGGCAAGCCTCCTCCACACGAGCTTGTACCGGGGTAAGCTCATCAAGCGAGGGTCCTCTTCCATGATGTCATGATTCTGCACGGGACCAGGATCATCCCCCACCTGTGACTCCATTGCATCGAGGGGCAGGGGCTAGGCTGCGGCAAGTGGTCCGTCATCTCCCCGTGGCTCTCTGATAGAGAAGGCATCTGTGACCACTCAGTTCTGGGCTTGCCTGCCACAATGAACCCACGTTATTCCAAAAATGTGACAGTCTCATCCATGCTATGGAGAGGCTTGATAGTATGGTACTGGATTGTAGTACTGGTATCTGCAATCTGGTACAACTGCTTCTTGGCTGAAGTCATGGCGTCTGTTATCTCGGGGTCACTATTTGTCCTCATGCAATACCTTCTGAGATGTGTGGAAAGGTATTTGCTTGCTTTGTGCAAACTAGGCACGTGAGGGATGTGTGTCTGTGACTGAAAAAAAAAAACACAGCCGTCAGTCTCCCATTACCACCTGGCCCACCGAGATGCATCACCTCTATAAGTATAGATACCAGATAATCCGTGCTTGTTGCGGGCTTGATTGATGGTCTCCTAAGATGTGTATATAATTATTGCTCAGTATAATCTTATTTGTTTGACTTTCTTAGTGTCTAAGTGTCAGTGATTAATTGTAATACACACCTACTGTTGTTTATATAGGTACTTGATGTTTCGTTAAGTTGAATGATGTGTCACACCAAATATCTGTTGATAATAAAGATTGACTATTGTTTTTATTAACAACAATCCTATCGTGGTTGTACTGGTTATTTGCTTACATTGGAGTGTGGGACTTCTGTGGATGGATTCATCTTATAATGTCCTACACAGTTCTGGAAATTAATCTCCCTCTCAGGGTACTGTCATTCCTTTGTGCTCTGAATGTTTGAAAGAACTGAAAATGCTCATTTGTTGAATTTGCAGCATTAACAGGTCACATTCACTGAAATAAGATATTTAACTCCAAAACATCCTAACAGGCCAAGTTACATGTTAACATAGGAACCCTACTTTGATATCACCTTCACAATTCTTGCATGCATTGAACACTTGTGAGTTTCTGGAGAGTTTCTGCTTGTATTTCTTTGCATGATGTCAGAATAGCCTCCCAGAGCTGCTGTTTTGATGTGAACTGCCTCCCACCCTCATAGATCTTTTGCTTGATTATACTCCAAAGGTTCTCTATAGGGTTGAGGTCAGGGGAGGATGGTGGCCACACCATGAGTTTATCTCCTTTTATGCTCATAGCAGCCAATGGCACAGAGGCATTCTTTGTAGCATGAGATGGTGCATTGTCATGCATGAGGATGATTTTGCTCCTAAAGGCACGTTTTTGCTTTCTGTACCATGGAAGAAAGTTCTCAGTTGGAAACTCTATATACGTTGCAGAGGTCATTTTCACACCTTTAGGAACCTTAAAGGGGCCTACCAGCTGTTTCCCAATGATTCCAGCCCAAAACATTACTCCTCCACCTCCTTGCTGAAGTCGCAGCCTTGTTGGGACATGGTGGCATCCACCAACCATCCACTACTCTATTCATCTTGACCATCCAGGTTGCTCGGCACTCATCAGTAAACAAGACTGTTTCAAAATTAGTCTTCATGTATGTCTGGACCTACTGCAACTGTCTCTGCTTGTGAGCACTGTTTAGCGGTGACCGAATAGTGGGTTTATGCACCACAGCAAGCCTTTGAAGGATCCTTCACCTTGAGGTTCGAGGGACTCCAGAGGCACCAGCAGCTTCAAATATCTGTTTGTTGGTTTGTAAGGTCTTTTTAGCAGCTGTTCTTTTAATCTGATGAACTTGCCTGGCAGAAACCTTCCTCATTCTGCCTTTATCTACACGCACACATCTGTGCTCAGAATCAGCCACAAATCTCTTCACAATATGATGATCACACTTACGTTTTCGTGCAATATCAAATGTTTTCATCCCTTGTCCAAGGCATTGCACTATTTGTTGCTTTTCAGCAGCAGAGACATCCTTTTTCTTTCCCGTGTTACTTGAAAACTGTGGCCTGCGTAATATTGTGGAACACCCAGTTTTCCTTTTATTGGGCTCACCTGCCAAACTAATTATCACAGATATCTGAGATTGATTTCAATGATCCAAAGAACCCTGATGGCACGATATCTTTGGCCAACAACGATAAAAAGTCACGTGGTTCGGGTGTTGCCGCCAATATCGTTCGCGGGTTGTGTCGTGTAAATGAGCAATGCGACACAAGAACGATGCAAAAACGATATCGTTGGGGAATTGTGCAGGCTCTCCAACTGGCCAATATTGGATGGACGATCTGGCAGGATCGTGCTGTGTGACTGCACAACTACGATTTGGAGCACAACGTCCCCTATTCAATACAATGTTAATTGGTCGTTCCCGAGTTGATGAGACGCAGTGTGCAAGAGGGCTGTATTGTCTCTGTGTGCTGTACTTCCTGCTACTCACTTCTATCACGATGCTGAAGTTGGTTACTTATTTGTCCAGTTTCTTATTTGGCTATTTTTTATTTTCAGATTTTTACAGGTTTTTCAATAAAAATAAAACATTCTGAGTATATAATACCATGCAGTCATGTGCCCTGTTGTGAATACACTTAAATACAGATACAAAAATTAGAAGGCTGGCACAAAAATGGGCATCAAAGTGGGCACTGAGGTATGGTATTGAAGGCGTTAAATGGCTTTGGGCCACTGATCTAACACCTGATTTACATACCTGGTGATGCTCCACATCAAATTCATGTCACTCCAGCCTGGCCCAAATGGGTTCTGGGCATCAAAATATAAATCAGGTGTTAAGTGGCCCAAAGCTATTTAAAGGGATCCTGTCATCTGCAAAAAGCCACCTAACCTATAACAACATGTCCCTGCATCATCCTATGACCATTCTCACAATCCTTTTGTCTGCTAAATGCTGGCTGTAAAAGTACTACAAACGTATTTCCATTTACTCATTATCCATTATAAAGAGTAGAGACCATATTCCTTAGCCCTCAGGGCGTGTTGCTTTGCTGCCTCTCATCAGAAGATCACGCCTTAATGGGTGTGATCTTGTATTCATATTGTAGTTAGGGCGTGATCCTCTGACCAGGTTCCCTTTAACCCCTTTCAAACAGCTGTTACTTATTGAAATCTGTGAAAATGGGTGATTTGCCCACTTTGATGCCAGTTTTGATGTCCAGAACCCATTTGGGCCAGGCTGGAGTGACATGAATCCAGTGTGGAGCATCACCAGCTATGTAAATCAGGTGTTAGATCAGTGGCACAAAGCCATTTAACCCCTTGAATACCTTACCTCAGTGCCCACTTTGATGCCCATTTTTGTATCTGTTTTTCAGTGTATTCACGCCAGGGCACATGGCTGCATGGTATTATATACTTACAATGTTTTCTTTTTATTGAAAAACCTGTACAAATCTGAAAATAACAAATATCTAAATAAGAAATTGGCGAATAAGAAGCCAAATTCAGCATCGTGCTTCTATCACGGAGCGCGGGCCGGGCGGAGGGCAGCGGGGCTGCTGCGTGACGTCACGACCAGGCCGGAGTAGCCACGCCCCCTCCGCGCACATCACTACGACACTAGGTATGCCGGGAAATGTAGTACTGGCTGATAGGAAATGGTAGTCCTCTGTAGCGGAAGGACCCGCCCCCTACAGGGTTTCCTGTGCTGCGCACACGGAGCTTCTTCCTTTCTGTCCGACATCTTTGATCGAGTAGCAGCATGGTGAGGAGCGGCCGACGGGAATGGAGCGATCAGGGAGCGGGTGCGCGGTGCAGAGCCCCGGGGGGGCCCTGGGTGATCCCTGTGTCCGGCCTCGGGCGGGAGGGGCCCCGTGCTGAGCGGAGGCCGTGCGGTGTGGGGGCTGCTCCATACTGCGCCGTGTCCAGGGGTGATAGCCCCGGTGTGTGCTCCCCGGTCGGGCAGTGTGTCCTCCAGGGCCTCGTCCATGATCAGGGTTAGCAGTGGTTGGGTACAGTGTATTAGTGCTGTGTACAGTACAAGCTCGGTGGATGGATCTCCAGCCCTCTGTGCTGATTTCAATGCTCTGTCTTGTGGTGCAGCTCCTCCGGCCGCAGCAGGGCAGTTTATGCTTGTGGAGACACCGGTGTTCTCAGCAGGACACAGGTAACCTGCTGCACCCAGTGTCCTGATCATGGGCACAGAGGCTTCACAGGAGGCCAATGTCTCCACAAGAGAATACTGGGAATCCTGATCATGGACACAGGAGGCCGCTGTCTCCACAAGAGAATACTGGGAATCCTGATCATGGGCACAGGAGGCCGCTGTCTCCACAAGAGAATACTGGGAATCCTGATCATGGACACAGGAGGCCGCTGTCTCCACAAGAGAATACTGGGAATCCTGATCATGGGCACAGGAGGCCGCTGTCTCCACAAGAGAATACTGGGAATCCTGATCATGGGCACAGGAGGCCGCTGTCTCCACAAGAGAATACTGGGAATCCTGATCATGGGCACAGGAGGCCGCTGTCTCCACAAGAGAATACTGGGAATCCTGATCATGGGCACAGGAGGCCGCTGTCTCCACAAGAGAATACTGGGAATCCTGATCATGGGCACAGGAGGCCGCTGTCTCCACAAGAGAATACTGGGAATCCTGATCATGGGCACAGGAGGCCGGTGTCTCCACAAGAGAATACTGAGAATCCTGATCATGGGCACAGGAGGCCGGTGTCTCCACAAGAGAATACGGGGAATCCTGATCATGGACACACGAGGCCGGTGTCTCCACAAGAGAATATTGGGAATCCTGATCATGGGCACAGGAGGCCAGTGTCTCCACAAGAGAATACTGGGAATCCTGATCATGGGCACAGAAGGCCAGTGTCTCAACAAGAGAATACTGGGAATCCTGATCATGGGCACAGGAGGCCGGTGTCTCCACAAGAGAATACTGGGAATCCTGATCATGGGCACAGGAGGCCGGTGTCTCCACAAGAGAATACTGGGAATCCTGATCATGGGCACAGGAGGCCGGTGTCTCCACAAGAGAATACTGGGAATCCTGATCATGGGCACAGGAGGGAGGTGTCTCCACAAGAGAACGCGGGGAATCCTGATCATGGGCACAGGAGGCCGGTGTCTCCACAAGAGAACGCGGGGAATCCTGATCATGGGTACTTACTGTCTACTGCACTGACAATCACTTCATAGCGCTGCAGCCAATCGAGGACTTCAGTCGCTCGTGGCACCTTTTCGAGCAGAGCTGCTGATCTGACTATCTGCGGCACTGCTGACAATACCGGACACTGTTTTTGTTATCCAAGTACTGGAGGTTATAGGAAAAATTCTTATTAAAGCACCACTCGACTTGGGGGGGGTTCCTCTTATTGTACTGCTGGAGTGGTGCTTTAAGACTCAAGTTACTCTGCTGTATGACTTTTGCGAGGCTCTCATCACAATATCTGGGCTGGCTGCACGTCTCCTAAGCTGACAGCTTTGTTCTATGCAGTTGACACACGGGTCAGAGGAGCTGCGGCTAGCCTGGCACAAGTCATGCATAGTGATTCATATGCCAGTGTGCTGCCAGCCTGGCACAAGTCATATAATGTAGGGAGTCGTACACCAGAGCGGCTCCAGCCTAAATGTAAGTCACCTGCCTGATAATCACCTTCCAGTGGCTTCATCATCTTATCAGCATTGCTCCAGTCAATCTCTGGTGATTTGTGATCTGCCGGCAACTCAAGTGTTTCTTGAAGCGTGACTGAGGTCACAGCTCAGTACATCTCTATGAGCCTCATTCTGGCTCTCATAGACTTGTATTGAGAACTTATGATATAACATTTGACATCCGGCCATCAGACGTTGGTCACAAGATGGTGCTGCAGGATCAGAGTAATGTCTTCTTTTACTGGTGACGCCGGAAGGTGAGTATATGATGGGGAAGGGGCTTACAGTTGAAGCACCATTCTAGCAGTGAAGGAAAAAAAATGCTCTATTGGTGCTTTAGAGCAGGGGTCCCCAACCATCGGGCCATGGACCTGTAGCAGGCTGTTGGGGTCCCTGTGCCGGGCCACAGCACTGCCGCAGACCAGCACTAGAAAATGAAAGTGGCTCAGAGCCCGCTTCCCCGTCCCTCAGTCACAAGACTCCCAGCAGATGAGCCAGCAGCCAATCAGAGGCGAGCATCTAACGGCATACCTCTGATTGGCTGCTGACTCATCTGGTGAGGGGCGGGGAAGCGAGCTCTGGTCTGCCGGAGGACCAGTGAGGAAAGAGTGTGTATGTATGTGTTATTGGGGCCGCAACAACGGAATTATGGGGTTATTTGGGGCTGCTGCAAGGGGATGGATGGGAGCTGCAAGGGATGATGGGGATACCATCTTGGGTGCTGCAAGGGGATGGATGGGAGCTGCAAGGGGATGATGGGGATATTATGGGCTGCAAGGGGATGGATGGGAGCTGCAAGGGGATGATGGGGATACCATCTTGGGTGCTGCAAGGGGATGGAAAAATAAGACATTCCCTGAAAATAAGAAGCAGCGCCTCGTTTGGGGAAACAGGGTACTGAACTCCACCCCTTCTCCAAAGCCCCGGCCCTGTGCAATCCTACCCTGCCAGGCCCTGGAGAGGTGATCTTGCATGGAGCTGGTCCTCAGTGCAAAAAAAAAAATTGGGGACCACTGCTTTAAATGGACAACTTTAACATGCATGATCACATGTATATATCCCTGCTGTGTAGAAGTAGTACAGGATCAGTTGGTGCTCTTACTATATACTGGAGGAGAAGAGTGTCTAAGGAGGTTGTATGTACATTAATAACTTATTTTATGTGCTTTGTTTCTTACAGCCACCTAAAGACGATAAGAAGAAGAAGGATGCGGGCAAGTCCGCCAAGAAGGACAAGGACCCCGTCAACAAGTCTGGGGCAAAGCCAAGAAGAAGGTGAGTGAACAGTGGTTGTGTGGGAGGGTTCTGTAGTGACCGCGCTGGGCCACATACCACATGTTAGTAATATATTTCTCTTTGCCTTAAGTAGAAGTGGTCCAAGGGAAAAGTCAGGGACAAGCTGAACAATCTGGTGCTGTTTGACAAGGCCACATACGACAAACTGTGCAAAGAGGTCCCAAACTACAAGCTCATCACCCCCGCAGTGGTGTCAGAAAGGCTGAAGATCCGAGGCTCACTGGCCAGGGCCGCCCTCCAGGAGCTGCTCAACAAAGGTGAGACCTAGGCAACCTCTGGTGCAGTCCTGTTTAGGGGATGGTATGTGATTACAGATCTGATGGGGATGTATTGCCAGTCTGCGCAATAATAGACCATACCTGCAACTATTGCTGAATCAGATTGACGTTCTCAGTGATGAGATCTTCTCACCATGGGTTCTGCTTGGAGACCTGATATGTCCAGTACTTCAGCAGCACCTATTGGATACAATATCCTTTGGTTATGGCGAAAGGGGGTCTGTATATTGTAGCCTCTGAGGTTGTAGATGGAGGCCCGCTTGACTGGCAGTGCCCAGAAGGTTACCTTGATGGGCATTTCAACAGGTAGTTTGGTCAAAGGTATTCTAGCACTCTGAGATGTGGAGAGTGTAAATGTTTGCTTGTGACTCATTAGTCTCGTAGCAGGGATATATGGTAGCAGGGATATTTAGTGTCGTACTGCATAAGGTGGAGTTACTTAATGACCTGGATGCGTATAATGGTGGGTTTAACGCTAGGATATGGTAAACGATATCCTTGGAACGTTCAAGTGACTGTAATCGTTCCGACATCGTTAGTGCACTGTCACACACAAGGATATCGTTTACGATGCCCTATGCGACAGTGCAACTGTTAAATAGGAGAGGAGGGAGTGAGCGATGTAATAGAGGCAGGAATAGGAGCTTTTTAAACGATATCGTTCATAAAGCTGTCACACTGAACGATGCTGCTTCCTTAAGCAGCGTTAATTGGACGACAAACGATAGATTTGAGGTCAGGATCTCACATCTAGGATGAATGATCTTTTCATCCTATAACGTTCGTTTACACGCATGGATGCACAAACGATATCTTTGGAACGATCACAAATCTGGATATCCTAGTGTGTAAACCCACCATAACGCTGTCTCCCAGATAACGGCATGTTCTGTAGTGGCACGGCGGGTACATTAGTGACAAAGCAGCACAATTTACCCTGTAACAGTCTTCACTCAAGCCTGACTGCAATGTTGTGATTTACAGGTTGTATGAAAGATGGATGCAGCTTCAGTCTATTACCATTGAGTTGTGATAACTGCACCTTTGTTCAGAATATGCTTCAATAAATGTTAACTTTCATATCAACTGATGACTAATATAAAAGGTTGCTGTAATCTGACTAAATTGGCCATAACTGGTTTTCCTTCTCTGCATTACACACAGGTATTTGTATTTGAACGTTTGCAGTAAATTAATGGCAAACTTTGACAAAGCCACAATGTAATAATATAATAATAATATAATAATTTATTCATTTATATAGCGCTATTAATTCCATAGCACTTTACATACATGAGTAATGCTGTCTCTCTTGGAGCTCACAATCTAAACATCCTATCAGTATGTCTTTACAATGTGGGAGGAAACCGGAGTGCCCGGAGGAAACCCACGCAAACACGGGGAGAACATACAAACTCCTTGCAGATGTTCTCCTTAGTGTCCTTGGTGGGAATTGAACCCAGGACTTCAAGACCCCAGTGCTGCAAAGGCTACAGTGCTAACCACTTGAGCCACCGTGCTTGCCCCAATGTAACATTTTTCACTAAATAGGCAGCGTGTATGCTGCATGAGCCTAAAGGCCCAGTTACACACAGATAATTGTGCAGAGATTGTTGGCAGATCTCTGGTTGCAGTGAAATCATGGACACATTGTTACATTTTGTGGCCGTGTACAAATGAACAATGTGTCCATGATTTCACTGCAACCAGAGATCTGCGAACAGTCTCTGCACAATTCTTTGTGTGTAACTGGGCCTTTAAGGTGCCCACATGTTCACATGGCTTTTAGGAAATCGCCACTCAAGTGTTTCCTCCACTCTCACTCACTCCTGGAGTGGTGCTTTAAATCAAAGTCACCTGTCCCCTATCTTATACTCTCCCTCTGGCTTCTTCATCCTCGATCACCGTTGTTCCAGTCAGCCTCCTGGGATTTGTGACCTGTCAGCAGCTCCACTGTTTCATGGAATGCACTAGAGGTCACACCTCAATACATCTCTAGGAGAGTCTTGTTCTAGCTCTCATAGACTTCCATTGGGAGCTTGTGACGCAACGTATGTCTTAAGGCCAGTCAGACGTTAGTCACAAGGTTGTGCAGTGGGATCGGACCAGAATGATGCTGGAAGAAGGTCAAGACACTGGGCGGAGAGAAGACTGGGACCCGGACACTTGGATTTAAGGCACCAGTCCAGCGGCGGGGAAAAACAAATATAACTATCAGATTTTGCTGCAGTTTTGCACTGCCATGGATCCACTCACTAATTGGCTCCATTCTGTGGGATTGGGATACATTCCCATGTCATGGTCTGAGTACAGACTGCAATGTATAGATTTGTGTAGCCTGAGCATATCTGAATTGTCCCTGTGTGAACACTATGAAAGGCATCATTGGTAGAAACTGTTCCTGTAACAAATTTTGTCTTTTTCCAAAGGTCTGATTAAGCTGGTGTCCAAACACAGAGCACAGGTTATCTACACTAGAAACACCAAGGGAGGAGACGCCCCCGCAGGAACTGAGGAGTCCTAAACAGGTGAGTGGACACTACTGGGTGCAGAATCCCCCCCCCCGGGGAGCGGACACTATTGGGTGCAGAATCCCCCCCCTGGGGAGCGGACACTTTGTGCAGAATCTTCCCCTGGGGAGCGGACACTACTGGGTGCAGAATCCCCCTCCCCAGGGAGCGGACACTACTGGGTGCAGAATCCCCCCCCCTAGGGAGTGGACACTACTGGGTGCAGAATCTCCTCCCCCCCCCCCCCCCAGGGAGTGGACACTACTGGGTGCAGAATTTCCCTGCCCCCTGGGAGCGGACACTGCTGGGTGCAGGATTCCCCCCCCCCCCCCCCCCCCCCGGGGAGCGGACACTGCTGGGTGCAGGATAACCCCCCCCCCCCGCTGGGTGCAGAATTCCCCCCCCCCCCCCCCCCCCCCCCCCCCCGGGGAGCGGACACTGCTGGGTGCAGGATTCCCCCCCCCCCCCCCCCCCCGGGGAGCGGACACTGCTGGGTGCAGGATTTCCCCCTCCCCCCGGAGAGCGGACACTGCTGGGTGCAGGATTTCCCCCTCCCCCCGGAGAGCGGACACTGCTGGGTGCAGGATCCCCCCCCCCCCCCCCCGGAGAGCGGACACTGCTGGGTGCAGGATCTTCCCCCCCCCCCCCCCCCCGGGGAGCGGACACTATTGGGTGCAGAATCCCCCCCCTGGGGAGCGGACACTACTTTGTGCAGAATCTTCCCCTGGGGAGCGGACACTACTGGGTGCAGAATCCCCCCCCAGGGAGCGGACACTACTGGGTGCAGAATCTCCTCCCCCTTCCCCCCCCCCCCCAGGGAGTGGACACTACTGGGTGCAGAATTTCCCTGCCCCCTGGGGAGCGGACACTACTGGGTGCAGAATCCCCCAACCCCCCCCCCCCCACGGGGAGCGGACCCCCCCCCGGGGAGCGGACACTGCTGGGTGCAGGATTCCCCCCCCCCCCGGGAGCGGACACTGCTGGGTGCAGGATTCTCCCCCCCCCCCCCCCCCCCCCCGGGGAGCGGACACTGCTGGGTGCAGGATTCTCCCCCCCCCCCCCCCCCCGGGGAGCGGACACTGCTGGGTGCAGGATTCCCCCCCCGGGGAGCGGACACTGCTGGGTGCAGGATTCCCCCCCCCCCACCCCCCTCGGAGAGCGGACACTGCTGGGTGCTGGATTTCCCCCTCCCCCCGGAGAGCGGACACTGCTGGGTGCAGGATCCCCCCACCGGAGAGCGGACACTGCTGGATGCAGGTTTCCCCCCCCCCCCCGGGAGCGGACACTACTGGGTGCAGAATATCCAGGGGAGCACTCACTGGTAATACCTGAGCCCCTACACAGTTAAGCTCCAATTGGTCTGATTACATAAGTGATTCTTACACAATAATGTCTGATGGAGTTGGAGTAGCAACTGCACCATATGCAGACATTGCTCTGTGGCCCCTCAGTGTGCTTGATGGTAAAAACTACAGTATCTTGTGAAATAGTCCTAACAAACAATATTTGTGTTTATAATTCACTGAACCATCCTCTGGATATAGAATGTGATAACTACTCAAAATCTTAAGGGGATTTTCCTGAAAGCTGTTGTCCCCATTCACGGCTTTCTCTACAGAATATGTTCACTGCAGGCTAGCCAGTGCTGTCGGGCATCAGGGAGGGGTGTGAGGAATGCCAGTGACCACATCAGAGCACATGGGCAATGGGCAGCATGG
The DNA here is from genome assembly GCA_033576535.1 of Allobates femoralis. NCBI lineage: Eukaryota > Metazoa > Chordata > Amphibia > Anura > Aromobatidae > Allobates > Allobates femoralis. The sequence continues at coordinate 145,684,074 of JARQOC010000009.1, forward strand.
TGGCTCAGTGGTTAGCACTGTATGGTGGCGGCTCAGTGGTTAGCACTGTATGGTGGCGGCTCAGTGGTTAGCACTGTATGGTGGCGGCTCAGTGGTTAGCACTGTATGGTGGCGGCTCAGTGGTTAGCACTGTATGGTGGCGGCTCAGTGGTTAGCACTGTATGGTGGCGGCTCAGTGGTTAGCACTGTATGGTGGCGGCTCAGTGGTTAGCACTGTATGGTGGCGGCTCAGTGGTTAGCATTGTTGCTTTGCATCACTAGTGGGATTCCAGGACCCCATGGGCAACATTTGTGAGCAGTTTGTATATTCGCCCCGTGTTGGTTTCCTCCATGCTCTCAGGTTTCCTCCCACACTCCAGACACATACTGATAGGGAATTTATAGATTGTGAGCCCAGAGAGGAAAGTGATGATTGTAAAGTGGTGCAGAACATGCCGGCGCTATATAAATGCATGGAGTGCCATAATAGGAGGAATTGTGAAATCACAGTAGAAGACCAGAGGCAGCAATTGGAACACTTGGGGTGCTTTCACATGCTGCGTATTTGCTGCATTTTTTTTTTACACGTGAGATCGTCGCAAACCAGGAGTGGAACAATCAGAGGAAAAGTATAATAGAAACAAGTGCTCCACTGCTGGATTTAATCACCCACTGCTGGTTTGTGAAGAACTCGCACGTTAAAAAAATGCACCAAATACGCAGCGTGTGAACACACCCTAAAAACACCCTAAAAAAGCATAAAAGCGCAACATGTGAATGCATTTCAACAAAACCCCGTAGGTCTTGCTGGACTGCGTATCCAGAATTGTTTCTCTGTATTTATGCGCGCAGGAAACTGCAGTAAATAAGCACCGTGTGAATGTAGCCTTAGGGATGGCTCCTTTTGTCTGGAGTAATTAGTTTTGTTTTATATTTTTGCTTTGGACCTTTTTACTGGTGGTTTTATTTTTATTTTTTTTCATTTTATTTTTCTAATTAATTTAATAATGAAGAAAATGCTGGGGCGTTAAAGCTCAGACACCTGGGCACCCTTTTAGCCTTCTCATTGACTTCTGTTACGGTATAAGTATTGAGCGTCTTCCTTGTGGACCATGTTGGAAGAAATGATGTCCAGCTTCTTTTAATCTCTTGGCATATTTGAATACCTGAAGTTTCATATCCGGCAGAGAATCACTGCACACTCAGGGCTTTTGTTGCAAAAGTGAACGTTTTTTTTATTTAGTCAAATCAACATGCGACTTGGCAAACACAACGTTTAGGCCCCCACCTCGGGGTCTTTATCACAGTCGCTGGGGTGTTATAGAGCCTAGCATGCTTGTATGGAAGCCTTGTAGTAGCTTGGTGTATGTCAGGAGGAAATGCTGTGGTTTCTTTTTTTGTGTAGTGGGGGATAATACTGAGCCCGTCCACTTGGGATATACGTCCCACCTATTATAGGCTATGAGGTTCCTAAGTACTCCTAGACAGTGTTGTTCTGTGTGACTTGCACTATGGAAGGTACAGTAAGTATACAGCATCTAGCAGCTGTGTGGTAGCCCTGCCCTACTGCGCAGTGGCAAGTGCCCTTGTGGAAACTGTTGGCAGGATTGATGTGCGGCTTCTTCTAATTCCTTGGCATTTTTTAATACTTAAGTGTTTTTAGACATTCAAAATCCTGAACATTTACCATTAAGTTGCTTTGACACTCAAAATCGGATTTTTAATGCTTTCTGCCTCCCATCCGGCTGTACTAGATGACAGCCGGCCGTCTCCTCTGACTTGTACATGGGTGCACTCGTTTGGCTGAGCGCTCCTGTGTGCTTTCAGCATGCAGCTTATCTCTGGGTGAATGATGCGGTCTGCAGTCTGAAACGAGACACAACCCTCTATACCAGGAGTCTCAAACTCCAGGCCTCGAGGGCCGCACACAGTCCAGGATTTCAGGATCTTCTTGGTATTCAAATGACCAACTGTCAAATTCTAACTGTCAAATGCTATGGAAAACCTGAACCGTGTGCGGCCCTCGAGGCCTGGAGTTTGAGACCCCTGATCTATACCATCAGTTGGTCAGCGCCCTATACATATCAGATCATGGGCTCAACCAGTCTATACATGGGCTCAGCCGATGTAAGTCTAATGTGTATGGGTGCCCTATGTTACAATGCTCACTTGGGCTGACAGTCCCTTTGTGAAATGTTTGTACAATGTTAGGTCTCTTAAAGGGATTTTCCCACAAATAAAGTTAATTTTAATCAATAGATCCGTGGAATAATAATAATTTCCACAATTGGATGTATTTAATAAACAATGTTCCTGTGTGGAGATAATCTTATAAATGTTCTCTTACTATGTAGTTTCATTTGTTTTTGACCGTGCATGGAACACAGTCTGATCATACCACGTCTCCTGGGCAGGGGAGGAAGGAAAAGAGAATATACTGACATTACAGCACGGGATCACAGATGATTCTTTGTATGAGGTAAAACCTTTCTCTGCCTGTTTCTAGAGAATGTTTTACCTCATAGAAATAATTATTTGTGATCTTGTGCTGTAATGTCTGTATACTCCATTTCATCCTTCCCTGCCCAGGATCAAACCAATGCTCCGTGCACAGTCAGAAACAAAAATGAAACTACATAGCAGGAACACATATATAAGAATATCTCTGCACAGGAACATTTCTTTAATCACATCTAATTGTGGAAAATATTATTCCAAGATCTATTGATTAAAATGAACTTTTAAATTAACTTTGTGGGAGAACTCCTTTAAATATTAAGTTTATTTTTTTTGCTAATCCAATAGCTTTATGATGGGTGTTGGGTTGGTAGATGGATCATCTGTATTCTGTGGATGAATATGAAACCTAATACTGATGCCTTGTTTGTTTTTGTTTTTTTTTCTACAGGACCTGGTTTGGGGGCAGCCATGTTTTTTCTATGTAAATGATCTAATAAATAAGTTGAGACTTGGTTTGATGTGTGCAGTTATTGCTCTTTTCCTGAAGGATCCTTTATAAGCCACATGGAGAGGAAAACCTTATGGATAACTTCCCAGTTGGTTGGCATGGATTTGGGTATGTGGGCTTGGTCCATGGTTAGAGGACCTGTCACCCCCCCCTGCTGCATGGCAATCTAAATGCAGCACTGAATGCAGCATATCTGCTGCATTCAGGGAAGGGGTGTCTCATGTGTCTGTGTGCTGTGTATCCCGAGATATAGCCTTAGGCAAACTTGCTGTAAAAAGTCAGGAGGGCATTCCCTGCTGCAGGAGTGAGCTTGATTCACTGGGGCCATTCCCTTCCCTCTGCCTCTCTGTGCTGCTTCTGCTGTGCTGGCTCTGCCCTCCTCCTCTCTGTCACTCATCCTGCTGCACACAGCATGCAAATCATTTGTCCTGACGTCAGCTCCAGATTCCTGCGGTTGGCAAATTTGGTCATTTAATGATCTGCCTCACCTACACTTCCATGTCCACAGAATAACATTTTATTGGTAGCACATCTGTTTATACAGAAACGATGTACTGCTGAGAAATTGCTTAAAAATGATCCTACTAGGATTCATTACCCATTGCCTTAGGTGTATTTGTACAGACTCAGTAAGCAAAACCCCTGCAGAGATCTAGCAAACCACTCACAACTGTGGCTTGTAATGTGGCTGAGCCATGTTTCAAGGATGATCCCACCTGTAGGAGACCACCACCATAAATGCAGTATGAGCATTGTACTATATTTTTCAGTAATTTGTTTAATAAGTCTGGAATGTAAGGATATCAGATTACAACTGTACAGTTTGCTCAGAGGGGGTTATAACAGCAGTATGCAGGAGTCTTGGTTTAGATTTGTTAAAGTAGTTGTCTAGTGTAAAATGATTTTGCAGTCTCTAACTACAGACGTATCAATCTTGATGGACCACAGTCATGCAATATGCATGTTCCCAGCCATAACCTGACTAGTGAGAGTGGCCTCGCTCCATACAAGTGTATGAGTGCCTGACTAGTAGGCGCAGCCTTGCTCTAAATTTGTATTGAGAGACTGCACTGCTCCCTCTCTAGCCAGGAGCATGCACCTCACATACCTGCAGTCTGCTCATAGTTATGAAACCTCACAGTGCGATTACTGGGAGGATCGATAAGGCTGGTTTCACATTAGCGTTTGCATCCATCTTCATGGGTCTGGCATGCAGATGCAAATGCAGAGCGCGCACACACACATTTCCCCCCCCTTCCCCTTCTCCTGGCTGTCGCTGGAGGTCAGCAGCGTCTAAGAACAAGATCTGCGGGGACTGGGAGGATGACTTCCACGGCGGCGAAGGAGATCGGCGGCTGGGAAGAAGAAAGAAGAGAGACTGCACTCACTATGTAGAGTTTGGTGTGATCTGCAATGTCTGCCTGTGCTGTCATGCAGATGCACTGCAAGTCCTTTGAGCTCCATTGTTGTTTTTGTTTTGTTTTTTGTGCGCATGAGGACACTTGCGTATGAAGCGAGCGCTCTGCATGCACAAAAAAAAATGCAACATTGCGTTCAGAGGGCGCTTATAAAAAAAAAATAAACATCCAAACGCAGCCACCATGTGTTCCCATGTTACACATAGGAACGCAGTACGCATGCGTTTGCCTGCGTTCGCATATGCTGTGTTCAGAACGCAAATTTGAAAGCAGCCTAAGTCTGCAGTCATCATTTTAGACTGGACAATCCTTCCTTAAATAGTTTTTTTCTTTTCTGTAAAGTCAAGTGGAACAAAAAGAAAAATAGAAGACACTTGTCCAACTGCGGGTCTCCTAACTTTAATTGTTAATTTTAGTCGGGATACCCCCCATTTGTATATAGGGTGTGAAAGAGACATGTGACTTTGTCCTAAAAGGTATGAGCTTAAGGAGAGTGCACAAGGGGGAGAAGACTGCACGGGAGAGAGAGAGATGCACAAGGGGGAGACAGCGTATAGGGGCTAGACAGGTCAGAGGAGAGAAGGCACATAAGGGGAGAAGACTGCAGACGAGAGACTACACGGGGAAAATGGCTCAAAGGAGAGAGCACAAGGGGGGAGAAGCACAAGGGTGAGATAGCGTATAGGGGCTAGACAGGTCAGAGGAGAGAAGGCACATAAGGGGAGAAGACTGCAGACGAGAGACTGTACACGGGGAAAATGGCTCAAAGGAGAGGGCACAAGGGGGGAGAAGACTGCACGGGAGAGAGAGATGCACAAGGTGGAGACAGCGTATAGGGGCTAGACAGGTCAGAGGAGAGAAGGCACATAAGGGGAGAAGACTGCAGACGAGAGACTGTACACAGGGAAAATGGCTCAAAGGAGAGAGCACAAGGGGGGAGAAGACTGCACGGGAGAGAGAGATGCACAAGGGGGAGACAGCGTACAGGGGCTAGACAGGTCAGAAGGGAGAAGACTGCATACAAGGGGAGAGACATCCGCTATCCCTACTGTGACGTCACTGCCCTTCCGATGCTATCACATCGGGCACCTGTGTGTCTAGTGAATTTACAATGGGCATAAGATGAGATCAGCTTTAAGTCTAGCACTGGAGCCAGGGGAAGGGGGAACAGCCGAGACTGAGCACTGGAGCCAGGGGAAGGGGAGCAGCAGAGACTGAGCACTGGAGCCAGGGGAAGGGGGAGCAGCAGAGACTGAGCACTGGAGCCAGGGGAAGGGGGAACAGCAGAGACTGAGCACTGGAGCCAGGGGAAGGGGGAACAGCAGAGACTGAGCACTGGAGCCAGGGGAAGGGGGAGCAGCAGAGACTGAGCACTGGAGCCAGGGGAAGGGGGAGCAGCAGAGACTGAGCACTGGAGCCAGGGGAAGGGGGAGCAGCAGAGACTGAGCACTGGAGCCAGGGGAAGAGGGAGCAGCAGAGACTGAGCACTGGAGCCAGGGGAAGGGGGAGCAGCAGAGACTGAGCACTGGAGCCAGGGGAAGGGGGAGCAGCAGAGACTGAGCACTGGAGCCAGGGGAAGGGGGAGCAGCAGAGACTGAGCACTGAGCCAGGGGAAGGGGGAGCAGCAGAAACTGAGCACTGGAGCCAGGGGAAGGGGGAGCAGCAGAGACTGAGCACTGGAGCCAGGGGAAGGGGGAGCAGCAGAGACTGAGCACTGGAGCCAGGGGAAGGGGGAGCAGCAGAGACTGAGCACTGGAGCCAGGGGAAGAGGGAGCAGCAGAGACTGAGCACTGGAGCCAGGGGAAGGGGGAGCAGCAGAGACTGAGCACTGGAGCCAGGGGAAGGGGGAGCAGCAGAGACTGAGCACTGGAGCCAGGGGAAGGGGGAGCAGCAGAGACTGAGCACTGGAGCCAGGGGAAGGGGGAGCAGCAGAGACTGAGCACTGAGCCAGGGGAAGGGGGAGCAGCAGAAACTGAGCACTGGAGCCAGGGGAAGGGGAGCAGCAGAGACTGAGCACTGGAGCCAGGGGAAGGGGGAGCAGCAGAGACTGAGCACTGGAGCCAGGGGAAGGGGGAGCAGCAGAGACTGAGCACTGGAGCCCAGGGGAAGGGGGAGTAAGAAACTGTGTTCATCAATAAATAAATTGCATTTGGGAGATGGGTTGTTGTTTTTTTTTTCTTTTTCTAAATGGTAAACCCCTTAGTATTATTATCCGAAATTGAACAGAAGCATGTTTTTTATTTATTTATTTTTTTATGCAGTTTAAATATTAAATGCATTAGAACATGTCATGTGTACAGTCTCAGGCACTGATCCATCCACAGGTATGTTCCTGGCTGCCATATCTTGTATTATCCTCTATAGCGACTGAATTCAATCCATTCATTTTCTGTTTGAACTCGTATGTTCCTGGCGGCAAGACTTTAAAGAGAACCCGTCACCATGAAAATGCAATGCAATCTGCAGGCCCCATGTTATAGAGCAGGGGGGACTGAGTAGATGGATATATCGTTTTGTGAGAAAAGATTCAGTATAACCTTTCATCATTTAACCCTCTGCTTTTTCAGGGATTTTGGGTCCAGGGGGCGGTCTTATCAGTGACTGGCAGCTATCCTTGTATACATACATGAGTACATACAGAATGAGTACATACAGAAACAGCTGTCACTAACTGATAGGTCCACCCACTCCCAGGAAGAGCAGGGGGTTAAATAATGAGATCACAGGTTATACTGAATCTTCTCTCACAAAACTATCAATCTACTCTGTTCCCCCTGCTCTATAACATGGGGCCTGCAGATTGCTCTGCATTTTTCTGGTGATAGGATCCCTTTAATATGCAATATCCCTTCAATTACATGCTCTTAGTTTCCCACCTATTTATATCTGTGCATCCTGCTCTTAAATGTTAGGCTGCCTTCACACTGCGTCTTGGATCCGATCCGTGGCTGTCAGCTTGAGCCAGACAACCCCGGACCGGATTTTGGCCCCATAGTATCCTATGGAGCCGGATGGCAGCTCTCTGCCATCCGGTTTCCATCTCTCCGGGAGAATTCAGATTTTTCTCACGGACACAAACATTGCAAGCAACGTTTTTGTGTCAGAGGAGAACAATCTCCCCTAATTGACTTCTCCCGGATCTGGGGCAATCCGGCGCTCCCTAACATGGGAGCCTATGGGGCCGGATTGCCCCGATCCAGGAACCGGACACCTGCCGATGCACGGCGCTGTTATTTCAGGACCGCGGCTAGCTCCCCTCGTGCCGCGATCCTGAATCATCAGCAGCGTCAGGCTGTACACTGGACCGGAGGGCATATTAGCCCTCCGGTTCTGTGTGCTGATCCAGTCCGGGGCTGTCAGGTTCACCCTGACAGCCATGGATCGGATCCAATCCGTAGTGTGAAGGCAGCCTTAGTAGTGACTCACTCATTACAACATCATGTGGCAGAGGGTTCCACAGTCTCACTGCTCTGAAGGCCCTGTTACACCTGGCGACATCGCCGCCGATTACATAGGCCACGCCCTTACGTCGCCTATCAGCAGTGACATCGCCCCTACGTCGCCCAATGTAAAGTGGCAATGTTGGCGGCTCTAACAGCTCGCCTGGTTTCACATCAGTGACGTGAAGGCAGGCGGCCGATCTGGGGCGATGTGTACACATCGCCCAATGTAAACGGCCGCTGACAGGCGATGGGAGCCATAGGCTCCCATTGTCCTGCATCACCGCTAGGGTTTTGAGACACCCCGGCGGCGATGCCGCCTCTCAACTCGCCGGCCCATCGCCGGAGATGTCTCCCCGTGTAAACGGGGGGCGGCGACGCTGGCGGTGCGCCAAAAGCGTGCGTACTCCCGCACGTACCCTTACAGTAAAGAATCCACGTCTGTAATTATGATTAAAGCTTCTTTTCCCTTCCCCCTGACACCACCGACAGTGAGGGGATGGTACCCGTCCCCAGGAACAGGAAACCTACAACAAAAATAAAAGGGGTGGCGGCACCTCTCACCACTCAGTGTGTTTTAAGCTAAGTTCACACATTGTGCATTTTTGAGCACTTTTTTGCGTGCGCTTTTCAAAAATGTGCAATGTGCCTTGTGTCTGCTGGAAAGTGAATGTGAAATTCACTTTGCCGTACAGACACTGCGTAATTTTACTCATCGCTTTTATGGGAAAAAGCACTGGCGTAAAAATGTAAAAAGAATTCACATGTTAATTCGTTATGCAACAGCGCTAGCGCTTTTTCCCATAGGGGACAGCGCTACTGGATCTGATGTCACAGAGGGAAGGAAGAATCCTGGTTCCTCCTCCCCTCTGTGACATGTGTGACCGACCCCATTGATTCAGTTATATTTAATTAATATTAACACTGCAAAATTAAAATGAAAGGAAGTCAGAGGTATTAAAAATAATAAAGAATTAATACTTGCCTCTCCACTGGCTTGTTTGTGCTATCCGGAGCCAGGCACCAATCTGACAAGACTTTGTGTGACGTCATGGGTGCTGATTGGCCGCTTGTGGTCATGTGATATGCTCATCACATGACGTCACACACCACATGACCGCGAGCGGCCAATCAGCACCCACTACCCACTACATCAAGCCAGGTCTTGTCACATTGGTACATGGCCTTCGCTCAGCTCCGGATAACACAAACAAGTTGGCGGAGAGGTAAGTATTCTTTATTATTTTTAATACCTCTGACTTTAATTTAGATTTCGTAGTGTATATTAATAAAGAGACTGCAAAATCAAATGGGGGCTGTCACACATCACAGAGGGAAGGAAGAACCACTATTCTTCCTCCCCCCTCCCCTCCCGCTGTGATATCAATTCTCCCCCGGGCCATAAAAAAGTGTGCTGTCTGAAAAGCACTGCTTCTTTTACGCAGGTGTAAAAGCGCTGTGTGTGAACATAGCCTAAGAGCATTCGAGGTAGCTGTTATTTAGTCAACATATCTATAACTCAACATCATAACAGATATACTTATTTTTTTTTGTATGCATTACCCTACATCCTTGTGCACCACACAACCATAGCCAAGATAGGGAGGGAATTAGCTTGGTGCTGTCATGGCTCTGGAAAATCAAATTACCAGTATGTAATTATCATTTTTCCCTTTCCCATGACAGCACTGACAGTGAGAGGATAAAATAGAAAGACTCCTAGGGTGGGACAACAGCAGATAGAGATTTCCTCCCAAAACCAAGATCCAATAGGCCCAGATCCAGCCTATAATGGCGAATGAGAAGACCAGACTGCAGCTCTGCATATCTGTTCCACAGATGCAATGGCTCTAGTAGAGTGAGCCCTAATATCCAGTGGAGGGCTTTGCCCCGAAGAAGAGTAGGAATGTGAGATAGCCATATGAAGCCACATAGCAATAGTGGATTTAGAGGCCTGGTTTCCTCTATTTGGTCCCCTGAAAGTAGACGAAGAGGGCAGATGATTGACACCAAGGGTTTGATACTCCTAAGTATTGGAGCAGACATCGTCTGACATAAAGGCGATGGAAGGTTTGTTCTCGCTGGGATTTTGGGTTGTCACAAAAAGATGGCAAAATTATCTCCTGGTCCCTATGAAATTTGGTATTGACCTTAGGAATGAAAGCCAGGTCAGGCCTTAAGATTACTCCGTCATCCAATATGGTAGTAAATGGAGGATTGAAAGAGAAGGCCTGAAGATCAGAGACTCGCCGAACAGACGTCAGGGCGACCAGGAGGGCAGTGCTCAGAGTAAGCGCCTTCACTGAAATAGAGGCAATGGTCTCATAGGGAGCAAGTAGTCAAGGCATTCAAGATTCAATTTAGAACCCAGGGAGCAACCGCAGGAGTTTTCAGGGGTCTGGCCTCAAAAGAGGCTCTAATGAATCTATAAACCCACGGGTGGTCAGCAGTTTTTTGAGCAAATAGAGCACACAGGGCAGCGATTTTCACTTTAGGGTTACTGCTTGATAACTCCTTCTCCAACCCACACTGAAGAAATTCAATCATCTCAGACATTATTATTACCGTATATACCCGTGTATAAGCCGACCCCCCCTACTTTTGCCCCCAAAAACTGGGAAAACTTATTGACTCGCGTATAAGCCGAGGGTGGACTCCAGCACAGGTATACAGGCCCCCCAAAGGTATACAGCAGGCCCCAGCAGTGGGGTATACAGCAGGCCCCAGCAGTGGAGTATACAGCAGGCCTCCAGGGGTGTAAGCAGGCCCCCAGGGGTGTAAGCAGGCCCCCAGGGGTATATACAGCAGGCCCCCAGGGGTATATACAGAAGCCCCAGTGGCACTCACCCCCCCATCATGAGAAGAGCCCCCCACACTTTGCAGAGCCCCCCCCTGCTGCATTATCTTACCATCCAGGGTCTTCTTCACCGGAGGTCCTGCAGTCCATCCTCGCGTGCTGTGTTCCCGGTCTCTTGTGACCCGGCGGCCACAGTGGAATGACGTCATCGCGCCGGGTCACATGAGACCTGAACACAGCGCGCGGTGATGACTGCAGGACCTCCGGTGAAGAAGACCCTGGATGGTAAGATAATGCAGCGGGGGGGGGCTTTGCAAAGTGTGGGGGGCTCTAAACATGCTGGGGGGAAGCTAGTGCCACTGGGGGGCTGCTGTATACACTGGGGGGCTGTATGCACGGCTCTGTGATGGGCGGGGGGAGCCGTGCATATCTAATGAGCGGCCCCACGTGATGGGCCGCTGTCAGCAGCCTCCCCCCACGCCTTCTCCAGCCTCCCCAGCACCCGGCCTGTTAAAATCATAGTAAAGTACCGTATTGACCCGTGTATAAGCCGAGGGGGTGACTTTTCAGCCCAATTTTTGGGCTGAAAAACTCGGCTTATACACGAGTATATACGGTATTATTATTTATTTATATAGCGCCATTAGGTTCCATTGCGCTTTACATGAGGATAGGGGAGACAAGAACAAGTACACTAAATGTAGACAATCAGGACATACAGATACAGGAGGGGACACTATCCACAAGGGCTCACAGTCTACAAGGGGCGGGTGGGGATACAGTAGGCTGGGGACATTGGGACCTGTTGGCTCTCATGGGTTAAGTGACGCCCTGAAAAGTCAAGGGATTTATTCCAAATGTTTTCATACTTGTTGGATGTGACCTTTTTTTTTACTAGAGCATAGTGGCAGTTCATGGCTCTGGAAAATCAAACTATCATTTTTCCCACAGACATAGAGGATGCCCCCTTGTCCCCATGTCATTATAGAGGTCTTTGAACTGTCCCCTTATTTATTTATTCATTGTGATAAGATTGGAAAAATGAAGGCTTAGGGACAAACTAAATAACCCCAAGTTTATTAACCTGCCTTGGTATTGCAGTACATCCAGTCCTGTAATAACCTTGGTCGCTCTTCTCTGCATCCCAAACCGTAAAGGTACCGTTACACACAGAGATATCTCTGGAGACATTGCTTGCAACTCACTGGTTGCAGTGAAATTATGGACACATTGTTCCATTTTGTTGCTGTGTACAAATGAAACGATGTGTCCATGATTTCACTGCGACCAGTGACTTGCAAGCAACGTCACCAGAGATATCTCTGTTTGTACCTTAACACCTCCTAAACCAGGGTGGGGAACTCCAGTCCTCGAGGGCCGAAATCAGTGCAGGTTTTCAGGATTTCCTTATGGTGGGTTTACACGCCACGATATCGTTTCGATATCGCAACTCAATGGCGCGGGAGCGCGCAATTAGTGCACGTTTCACCCGCATCGCATTGACTGTTTACATGCTGCGATATCGAAATACAACGTCCATGCGATGTCTCCGCCTCCCAACCCAGGATCGCATAGTTAACATGGGAGTGAATGGGTGACGTTTCAAATCGCATCGTAATTGGGCGTTTACACAGCACGATCTGCTCCAATCTCCCTTCAATATCGGGGCATTGAATAGCACGCTCATTCGATCCCCGATATCGCATTGACATCGTTCCTGCATCGTATTGGACATTCACACCATACAACGCAGGAACGATATCGGGTCCAACGATCGAATCACGTGACTTTTCATTGAAATTGTACTGCGATATCGCGACGTGTAAACCCGCCATTAGTATTGCACAGGGATTGGAATCATCACCAGTGCAAGTGATTATGTTATCACCTGTGCAATACTAAGGAAATCCTGAAAACCTGCACTGATTGCGGCCCTCGAGGACTGGAGTTCCCCACCCCTGTCCTAAACAAATAATTATCTACCCCTTCCTCTTACCCCAGCACCTCACCTCTTCTGCAGACCTGCTCAACCTCAGATCCCTCCTGCTAAAATATAAAACAAGCTGGCCACTCTTCCTCTCCCACCTGCTCTCCCTTTCTCTGCTTCTTACTGCTGGTGACATCTTTCCCACCTACTTCTCTCTCAAACAAAAGCCCACGTTACACATAGCGATGTTCCAGCGACCCAACTGATGAGGCTAGAGCTAGAGAGCTAGGGGTACTTGGACACCAGGACTGATGGCTTTGTGGATGGGAGACCACGGGTGGTCGAGATCCCGGTTCCGTGCCCTGGTTATCATTTGAGTGGAGGAGAAGGGAGTATTTACAGGGGAACGTGACGCCACCTGTGGATCCCGGTAATACAGGTACCGGCGCTGCAAGCCGGTCGCTGAGGTGATGGTGGGTGCATCAGAGAGTGGTACAGCTCCCCACAGGAGGAGCTTTTACCTCAGGGCAGCGGTGATGGATGAGGATGAGGGGAGTCGTAGTGGTGGTTCTTACCCCTCTGGTGAGCTGCTGATGTTGGTGTTGGAGCCCTCCGGGCACCGGTGGGAAGAACAGAGACCAGTTCAAGTTTGACTCCACTTTACTGGGTACCGGCAGTTGGTAAATGGTACGCGGTACAATTTGGTTTACCGAGTGGATGTGGCCAGCTCAGGGTCCCCCTTATGGAGTCTCTAGATGTTTTCCTTCTTTGTCTTTCAGGGTTAACTTCACTCTTCCCAGTCTCTACCACCCTCATAGAGCTCTCCCGCCAGTCCTACGGTCTGTAGCTAGTAGGCAAGGTCTGTGCCCTTCGGTCCGGACGGGGGGCCCAAGTAAGCAAAGCCTCCCGCCACCACCGGAATTGTGGCCCTTCTCCTCTAGTGTCTTGAACCAGTTCTTAGTCCTGAGGGGCGAGGTACCTGGTGGTGCTGTCAGCAACCCGGTTATTAGGGGCCTGCAGCTCATCGGTCTGCAGTCAGAGTTAAACTTCTGGCCGCCTCGGCTATCCACGTTGCAGGTGTTTCCCTCAACGTGACCAGCTGGCTCCAACCAGTTCTGGCCCGTTGCCTTCTGTCCTTGGCCCCCACTTAAATATGGGGCACCCTCCTGTCGGCTGTGCTGTCAGGCCTGTCCTTCCTGACTGTCTTCCCAGCACTGTCTGAATCTAAACTGTCACTCTCTCACTAACTCTACCCTAGGCTCCACCCCCTTTTGAGACCTGGTAAATTATCGGTCCCCCCTACTCTAAGTGGCCTAGTCCTAGGTGTGTGCAAGAACAGACTCCATAGGTTTAACCCTGAACTGACAACTTACAGATAGTGATGAGCGAGTATGCTCGGCGCTACTCATTACTCGCACAAGTATCCTGGTATTCGGGATGCTCGGCGAGCACTGAGTACCGCCGAGATGCTCGGACTCTTCACTAATAATTATCGCTCTGACACAAATACACAGCTCCCTTCAGTGCACACAGTGAGCTGGCACCTCACAGAGAGCTGATTGTTAGGGTCCCTCTGGGGGGCACATCAAGGTGTTGTATGCTGCGACGATTTGAAAAAGCCCCCCCCCCCTGCCCTTTCCCAGAAACACTCGTTTTATAGCTGGAAGTCTGTGGGCGGAGCCTGTCACTAATTGACTTACATTGGGCTCGGTGCTCGGTCGAGCACCAGAGCATCTCGAGATGCTCGACCCGAGCATCGAGCACCCGAGCATTTTAGTGCTCGCTCATCTCTACTTACAGACATATCACATTTGGTTGTCATACTGCAATACCTCCCTGTGGCGCCTAGCCAGAGGGGCACCACACAACCAACGATCGGGATCGCTGTAACATCTCTATGTGATCGCTGGTGAGATGCCACACAGGCATCATCCAGTGATGCACCCGACACCCGACGGTTGCTTAGATCTTTCAGGGTCTCGGGCGCAGACTGGGAATCGCTGGTCGTTGCCCCTGTCACACATGCCGTTGCATGCGTGACAGCGGGAAACCAGCGACCGAAAAATGGTCCTGGCCATTCCGCAGCGATGAGCGACCTCATCGCTGGTCGCTGCGGCATGGCACAAGCAGCGACATCGCTGCAACGTCACAAAACCTGTGACGTTGCAGTGATATTGTTAGTGATATTGCTACGTGTAACGGGGCCTTAAGATAAGCTACTGTAATCTCTCACATGTAAAACTCATTCCCCTGACTCCTGCTTCCTCTCTCTGGAACACTTTGGAATGCTTGCTCTGTCTGCAACAAAATCCATGTGCTCTATGACCTCTTTACCTTACCTTCCTGGGCCTCACTGAGGCATGACTGACATTCTCTGACATTGCCTCTCCTGCTGCACTTGTGGCGCCCCACCGGACTGGTCGCCACAGTGATGCTGCACCTACTCGACAGGTGCGGTGGCATTGTGCTGAGGTGAGTGGGGTTGTGAACCCAAGACGCAGAAATTCCACACAACACCATCCCAAATCCAGGCTGAGGGGATTCGGATGGACCCTATTGAGGCAGGGCCCCATCTCCTGGCTGGAGGAGGGGTTAGCAAGAGTTAGAAAGGGAGTGAGAAACAGGAAGAAGGGGTTCAGATGGCAGGAGACATCCTGGGGACTGAAGCCACCAACAGGCTCGTCCCAGGGCAGGAGGGAACCGAGAAAGAGAGGAGTTTTGGACGTCGAGCAGGCAGGATGACTGCTGCAGAGTGAGGTTGTCCTAGGGGACACGGGAGTGGAGGAACCACCCGTAGGGTCCACAATCCACTGCCAGTCGCTGGTGTATGGAGGGACTGGGTCACAGAAGGGGACCGCCCCGAAATGGTGGGAAGTGCTGCACGCCTCAGCCAGAAAAAACGGAGGCCACTGTGTCTGCAGGAACAGTGGCCACAAACCGTGGATATTCGCCGAGAAGGTGGACAGACCTAGGGCCAGGGGACTCTGACTGTCGCCCAACAAGGCCCGCGAACACTGGATTGGGACACTGCTCATGTAGATGCAAGTGGGAGAGGAGGATAGCCAGCGTGGTGAGATGGCCCAGACAGGTTTTAGAGTGGTGTCTTGGAGGGGCAACCCATTTCACCTGGGGACTAACCTGGCTGTGCATTGGAGCAGCACAGTACCCGACTGGGTAGACTTGAGCGATTGCCAAGCAAAGGTAAAAAAGAACTGCAATCCTGGTCTCCTCCAGTTATTACTAAGTAACAAACTAGCGATGCTTTGATAAAAGCTACTAAGTTGTAGCTGAAACGTCAGGTCTACTGTCACATTCCTTGTCTCACAAGCTTCACAAATAAATGAAAAAAACTTTCACTTGCAACCAAAACTGAGTGTGCTGTGTTTCACTAACCTTATCCTGCACATTGAGCTATGGTGGCCTTCATTTTAGCCACACTCCTCGCACTGGCAACAGATGTGGCGGAGGAGTAAGTTTCCCCCTTTCTACTAACTGCACCTTCAACCCAATCCAACCCCCCACCCTCCCTTCTTTTGAAGTTCACTGTTTCATCTACTCTCCCTCTAATCTCCAAATGGACGGCATAAACCGATCTCCAGGCCCAGCCACTGTCTGTATTGACCAATTCTCCACCTGACTTCTTCACTTTCTCTCTGCTGACATTCCCACCATCATCATGGGTGACTTCAATATAATATCCCTACTGACACCCGCCAGTCAGCAGCCTCCAAACTCCTGTCACTTCCTTCATCCTTTGCACTTACTCAGTGGTCCTCCACAGCCATCCACACACACATGGACGTACATTAGACCTTATCTTCACCTGCCTTTGTTCCCTAGCTAATCTCACAACCACCCCATTCCCCCTATCTGACCACCACCTGTACTTTCTTATCCTTGTCCTCATCTGTCACCCATGTCCAGAAACTTGCACACCCTTGCAAAAACTTCAGACACCTTCACACTCACACACTCTCCAACTCTACCTCTTCTATTACAACCCTTGTCCTCCATATCGTCACTCCATGACACGGACATCGCCACCGCAGGAGTCGCCAACTCACCACCACCACCGGCCCCCCTCACTACCGCAGGGGCAGCCCCCTCACCACCGCAGGAGCTGCCCTTCACGATCACCACCTCACTACCCCCCGGACCTGCTGCGATCCCCCCATTTCCCCTATTATATCCCTCCCCTTCATTCTACTAAGCCTGTGAGGACAGGGTCCCCTCCCGTCTGCATTAGTCTGTTTCAGGTAATTTATTAAGTGTAACATATGTGTATTCTGTATGTAACCCCTTCTCATGTACAGTACCATGGAATTATTGGTGCTATAGTAATAATGCATAGTGTCTCCCCCCTGCAGTGTTAGAAGCCTGCCCGTCCTGACCCTGCAGAGACACTACACTGTGCAGCATGCATTGCCCAATGCCCTGCGCCTCTTTCCCTAGCTCTGGGTCGGTTTAGTACCATCATGGATTCTATTCTTTAAAACTACATTTCCCATCAGCCTTTGGACCCGGAAGTGAGTATTGTCAGGTCAGATGACAGAAGAGACTCCGGAAACATGGCGATCTTCAGTGTGTATGTGGTGAATAAGGCTGGCGGCCTCATCTATCAGCTGGACAACCAGAACCCGCGCTCCGAGACCGAGAAGACCTTCAGCTTCCCGCTGGATCTGGTGCTCAAGGTGCACGATGAGCGGGTGCTGGTGTCATTCGGACAACGGGACGGCATCAAAGGTGAGAGGAGGCCTGTACACTGATAGAAGGGAGCAACCAATCAGGCTGCTGCTAACATCGTAGACACCGCTTGTTAGAATGAGAGCTGCAATCTGATTGGCTGATAAGTGTTTGAGCACAGAGCCGCTCTGCCTGCTGGCAGGTCCTGTCATTACCTCATTTATCTCAGGTTCTGCTGTAGGGAGTGGCAGAGGAATCACAGGCCGTGGCTCTAGCATAGAAATCTATTAGACACCATTATTTAAGCAGATCTGTCACCCAATGTCACATGCATAGTGTGAACATGAGTAAAGCCACCTTCACCTGATGATACTGGTGTGCTTACTATATACACCTGCTTATGAAGGACTGGATCATCCCTTATGACAATATATAGGGGTTTTCCAGCTCTCACACATCCCCATCTTGCTACATCCCCCAGGGTAACATAATGATAGCAGATTCTCTCCAGAGCAGCACGGTGGGGAAGGCACAATCTGTTATCTGTCACCCTGGAGGATACAGGGCAGAAGAGATATTTGTCCGAGTTGTGGAAAACATTTAATTTGGTCTTCGCTCAGTGATCCTGATTGACGGCTCCTCAATGTTCCTCCTCCCTGCTGAGATCTCACACTGCTCAGTACAAGCCACAGCTGTCTGGATGGATGGGTGGGTGGGGAGACTGAATACAATTAGAGTCATGAGTGCTCTCACTCTGTTACTGGACTCATTGTTAATGCCTATGGGAAGTAATATTGGGAATATTCCACAGCCTCATCGGCTTTAAGAGATTGTGTGTGCAGAATTTGGAGACAGCCTCATGTCTGCCGTTACCCTGAGGGCTGAGGATCTTACTATGGGACCTTCAGTTATTGTTCTTCCCAGGCAATGATTCGTCAGCAGATGATGATTGCCGGGAGTGACCTCGTCAGTGTGCATACACCTGTGATGGTCTCTGATAGTATAGTGAAGATGGAAATATGACAGACCGTTCTGTAACCCCATCACGTGGTGCTCGGACTCCTCCGCTGTACAGGTCATTACAGTTCATGTTCTCTGCACATTATTGTGTCCATCTCTCTCTTTGCAGTGGGACACGCCATACTCTCCATTAATGGGATAGATGTGAACGGCAGATACACCGCGGAAGGCAAGGAAGTCCTGGAGTACCTGGGCACCCCCTCCAACTACCCTCTCTCCATTCGCTTTGGACGGCCCCGGCTGACCTCCAATGAGAAGCTTATGCTGGCCTCCATGTTCCACTCGTGAGTGATTGATGCGGGGTGGGCAGCCTTTCCTGTATTGTGAGACTGATCCTGTCCTAAGGGCACAGTTACTTACATGAACATCGCCATCTGAGCCATTGCTGACAGTATGGAAGTATATGCCATAACTTCACTGCAGGAGTCCGGTCCCTCCATTGTAGGTTCATATTGTTTCAGCTGCTGAGTGTTTCTCTGCTCCCATGTTGGAGAGAGCCGCACACCTTATGGCCACGTCATCTGCTCCGGACTGGAGGGACGACATCAGGAATACATTGGAGCAGCCTCTAATGATGTGGGGTCACCTAGTCTCGCAGGCTGATCTAGTGAAGCCAAGTCCTGTCTCACAGTGATTGTAATGAAACATGCAAACGGGCCATGTAGCCATAGATGAAGCCCCCTGGATACTTGTAGGAATAGTTAAGCATTAGCTGCACTTAGCTTTCTCCTGCTTATCAGAGAGGCGTCTAGAGCAATATGAAGGGTCGGACAGACAGTAGGAATGCAGTCCATATGTATCAATGGTGATCTGTACGTCTCTGCTGCTTTATCCTCTGCCTGCAGGTTATTTGCCATCGGATCCCAACTCTCCCCAGAGCCGGGGAGTTCTGGAATTGAAATGCTGGAGACCGACACCTTCAAGCTGCATTGTTTCCAGACACTGACCGGTGAGCTGCCGCCTGCACTGTATACAGGGAGCCCTGGGAATATCATGTTAGCCAGGACGTCTGTTCTCAGCTGATGGTGGCTCTGCATAGGCGAACAGCACCCCGTCCTGCGCAGTGCTGCACTTTTACTGTCTGGGCTCAGTGCTGTAGATCCATTCTGTCTCTTATCTAATAATTGTGGCCTATGCCTAACGTTTTACAACCTGGATACCCCCTAAACCTATACCAATAACATGTCATGAAAGACCAAATGTATTATAAAAATATTTTTTTATTGAATTTTTGTATTGCTGTTATTTTTGGCCAATAACCATGGACTTTCCCTGCCTGATAATATCAATAACCATGGACCATCCCTGCCTGATAATATCAATAACCATGGACCATCCCTGCCTGATAATATCAATAACCATGGACCATCCCTGCCTGATAATATCAATAACCATGGACCATCCCTGCCTGATAATATCAATAACCATGGACCATCCCTGCCTGATAATATCAATAACCAAGGACCATCCCTGCCTGATAATATCAATAACCATGGACCTTCCCTGCCTAATAATGATATTATCAATAACCATGGACCTTCCCTGCCTGATAATATCAATAACCATGGACCTTCCTTGCCTGATAATATCAATAACCATGGACCATCCCTGCCTGATGATATCAATAACCATGGACCATCCCTGCCTGATAATATCAATAACCATGGACCTTCCTTGCCTGATAATATCAATAACCATGGACCATCCCTGCCTGATGATATCAATAACCATGGACCATCCCTGCCTGATGATATCAATAACCATGGACCTTCCCTGCTTGATAATATCAATAACCATGGACCATCCCTGCCTGATAATATCAATAACCATGGACCATCCCTGCCTGATAATATCAATAACCATGGACCTTCCCTGCCTGATAATATTAATAACCATGGACCTTCCCTGCCTGATAATATCAGCCTGCTGCTGTCTGCTTTATCTGTGCTGATTATCAAGAATAGATGGAGCCCACATAGGTTTTTTCCACTTATTTATTTAAGATGTGAAGTCTCCACTATTTTTGCTTAACAGCCAAGGTAAAGCAGACAGCAGAGAGCTGATATTATCAGGCTCGATATTGGCCCTTCCCACCCTTACATCAGCCCCCAGCTGGCAGCTTTACCTTGGCTGGGTAGCAAATTTGAGGCGACCCAAACATCATTTGTTTTCCTAATTAATTATTTCTTTATTTTTACACTAGACTTGTAGCTGTCATGTTGTGGTTAGGAGCCAGACTGCCAGTGTGGGATGCGGAGTACAGCTGACTGAGCAACGCACACTGCTGTACAGAGGGGGGGGGCAGTGATATAGCAGGCTGATAGAGCTGACACGACGAGGTGGGGGGCGTGTATAGCAGGCTGACTACAGAGGGTGGTGGCGTGTATAGCAGCTGACTACAGAGGGTGGGGGCGTGTATAGCAGGCTGACTACAGAGGGGTGGGTGAGGGGGCGTGTATAGCAGCTTGACTACAGAGGTGGGTGGCGTGTATAGCAGGCTGACTACAGAGGGTGGGGGGGCGTGTATAGCAGGCTGAACAGACTCAGAGGGTGGGAGTGGCGGTGTATAGCAGCTGACTACAGAGGGTGAGGGGTGTATAGCAGGCTGACTACAGAGGGTGGTGGGCGTGTATAGCAGGTGACGCGAGGGTGGGGGGCGTATAGCAGGCTGACTCAAGGGTGGGGGGCGTGTATAGCAGGCTGACTACAGAGGGTGGGCGTGTAAGCAGGCTGACTACAGAGGTGGGCGTGTATAGCAGCTGACTACAGAGGTGGGGGGCGTGTATAGCAGGCTACTAGACTATAGCAGGTAGGGGGGGGGCGTGTATACAGGCTGACTACAGAGGGTGAGCTGGGCTATACGAGGGTGCGGGGGGCGTGTATAGCAGGCTGACTACAGAGGGTGGGGCAGGTGTATAGCAGCTGACTACAGAGGGTGGGGGCGTGTATAGCAGCTGACTACAGAGGGTGGGGGGTGTGGGACGGGGGGCGTGAGAGCTGATCGAGGGTGGGGGTCGTGTATAGCAGGCTGACTACAGGGGGGGGCGTGTATAGCAGGCTGACTACAGAGGGTGGGGCGTGATAATGATCGGGGGTGGTGGCGTGTATAGCAGGCTGACTACAGGGGTGAGGGGGGGCGTGTATAGCAGGCTGACTACAGAGGGTGGGGGGGGCGTGTTAAGTATACAGGTGGGGCGTGTAGCAGCTGATACAGAGGGTGGGGGGGCGGTGTATAGCAGGCTGACTACAGAGGGTGGGGGCGTGTATAGCAGGTGAACAGAGGGGGGGGCGTGTATAGCAGGCTGACTACAGAGGGTGGGGGCGTGTATAGCAGGCTGACTACAGGGGGTGGGGGGGCGTGTATAGCAGGCTGACTACAGAGGGTGGGGGGGGCGTGTATAGCAGGCTGACACAGAGGGGTGGGGGGGGCGTGTATAGCAGGCTGACTACAGAGGGGGGGGGGGCGTGTATAGCAGGCTGACTACAGAGGTGGGGGGGCGTGTATAGCAGGCTGACTACAGAGGGTGGGGGGGCGTGTACAGAGTGGGGGCGTGTATAGCAGGGTACGGGGGGGGGTGTATAGCAGGCTGACTACAGAGGGTGGGGGGGCGTGTATAGCAGGCTGACTACAGAGGGGGGGGCGTGTATAGCAGGCTGACTACAGAGGGGGGGCGTTAAGCAGGCGACTACAGAGGGGGGGGGCGTGTATAGCAGGCTACAAGGGGGGGGGGTAAGCGGCTGATACAGGGGGGGGGGGCGTGTATAGCAGGCTGACTACAGAGGGGGGGGCGTGTATAGCAGGCTGACTACAGAGGGGGGGGGGCGTGTATAGCAGGCTGACTACAGAGGGGGGGGGCGTGTATAGCAGGCTGACTACAGAGGGGGGGGGGGCGTGTATAGCAGGCTGATACAGAGGGTGGGGGCGTGTATAGCAGGCTGATACAGAGGGGGGGGCGTGTATAGCAGGCTGATAAGAGGGTGGGGGCGTGTATAGCAGGCTGATACAGAGGGGGGGCGTGTATAGCAGGCTGATACAGAGGGGGGGGCGTGTATAGCAGGCTGACTACAGAGGGGGGGGTGTATAGCAGGCTGACTAAGGGGGGGGGCGTGTATAGCAGGCTGACTACAGAGGGGGGGGCGGTTAGCAGGCTGACTACAGAGGGGGGGGGCGTGTATAGCAGGCTGACTACAGGGGGGGGGCGTGTATAGCAGGCTGACTACAGAGGGGGGGGGCGTGTATAGCAGGCTGACTACAAGGGGGGGGGAGGGCGAGGGGGGGGTGTTATAGCAGGCTGACTACAGAGGGGGGGGTTGGTGTAGGGGGGGGCGTGTATAGCAGGCTGACTACAGAGGGGGGGGTGTAGCAGGGTACAGGGGGGGGGGTGCGTGTAAGGGGCTGACTACAAGAGGGGGGGGCGTGTATAGCAGGCTGACTACAGAGGGTGGGGGTTGAGGCTGTGGGGTGCAGGCTGTACAGGGGGGGGGCGTGTATAGCGGTGACTACAGAGGGGGGGGGCGTGTATAGCAGGCTGACTACAGAGGGGGGGGTGGCGTATAACAGGCCAGTGGGGGCGTGTATAGCAGGCTGACTACAGAGGGTGGGGGGGGCGTGTATAGCAGGCTGACTACAGAGGGTGGGGGGGGGCGTGTATAGCAGGCTGACTACAGGGGGGGGCGTGTATAGCAGGCTGACTACAGAGGGTGGGGGGGGGCGTGTATAGCAGGCTGACTACAGAGGGGGGGCGTGTATAGCAGGCTGACTACAGAGGGGGGGCGTGTATAGCAGGCTGACTACAGGGGGGGGGCGTGTATAGCAGTCTGACTACACAGGGGGGGGCGTGTATAGCAGGCTGACTACAGAGGGGGGGGGGCGTGTATAGCAGGCTGACTACAGAGGGGGGGGGGCGTGTATAGCAGGCTGACTACAGAGGGGGGGGGGCGTGTATAGCAGGCTGACTACAGAGGGTGGGGGGGGCGTGTATAGCAGGCTGACTACAACCAATCACTGACACTGGCATGGAGGGTGGGTGGAAGGAGCAGGGAATATTCATGTGGTTTAATGAGTGGCCAGAAGAGAGTCTGACTGCTGACTTATCTTCCTGGAAACACGACGGAGAAGATTGTGTTCAGGGTTTGGCACTGGACACTGGGAGTCTGGTACATACCCTGAACGTTTGGGTTCACTAATCCCTAATAAACATAACAATCAAGTAATCAAGTATGTGATAAATCCATTGCCATTATAGGGGTATAAGACGCTTCCTGCCCTAAAGACAATGCTAAAAATACACATGTACAAAAGGGCCAATGCAAAAAATTCTCAACACTTGTGTCAGGAGGGGGCGCCACTGTCCCCAACGTGCGTTTACCATGTGTTTTTGTGCTGGGACGTCTACTGGGGAGATCTATAAGGATCTATTATATTAGAATTGAGTTTATTTCAATGAGACAAGGTATAAGTCAGGATGTGCACTAAACAACGCTTTGCATAACTTCTGCTCTGATATCCGGCTTGGTTTTGTTTTGTTTTTTCCCTAATTTGATAGATTTTGCTATTGGTGTCACAGCACCGGCGCTGCATAGAGTCGCTTGTGGCACACGGACACCATGAGTGCTCAGCGGAGGCATCGCGCGCTCCCTGCGGCGCCCATCGCGTGCACTTTATAGAGGAAAAGTAGGAATGTCCAGTATTCACCCTCTGCAATAATGTAAGACCTTAGTGGAGGACTGGCCATAATCCACACTCCGGGCCAGCAGGGAATGATGAATCCAGCTGTGCCTTCATCCGGTGATGTGGGAGTCTTATGGGGACATCACACGCGTCAATGTCGTCAGCGATCTGATTGCTGACGACATTGATGGCTCATCGCTGGTGAGCTGTCAGACAGGCAGACTCACCAGCGATCAGTACCAGCGAGCGTGCTAGTATCCATGTAAACAAGCGAGTAACTAAGCGCCGCGCGGCGCTTAGTTACCCGCTGTTTGCCATGGACACCAGCGCCTGCTGTGCGGTGCTGGGAGCTGGCTGAGCGCGCGTCTCCCGGTGTCGCACGCAGAGACGCTGCGTTTCCACCGGGTGACCATCGTCAGTCAGGTTTTAGAGCAGGTTCTAAAACCTGGCAATCATCAACCAGCGATAAGTCGCTGGTTGATGCGCCCTGTCACATACGTGAATATCACTGCAACGTCATGTGCAGCAGCGATCGTGCACACGATATTGACGCGTGTGATATCCCCATAACACATCACTCCAGATTTCGTCTTCTGTCTCCCACAAGTCACTAGATGCAGGCTCACCATTGGGATAGATACCGCACTGTCTACTTCCTAAGTCCTTGCAGTACCCCTTGTGACTTTCTAGGAGTCAGAGTAATGAATTACCTCTTCTTAAAGGAGTCCTGCAGTGACAGCCTGATGCCCTGTTCACCTCAATAATTGCCCCCTGAATGTTCTCACATTGTGGCTCCTTCACAATATACTGTATTTTTCATGAGCCACTTACCAGCGGCTGCTAGGATGCAGCTCTGTGTATCCAACACTAGGTGGCAGCACTCACCACTGTAAAGAGTAGTGAACAAAACCCTGAAGCCCTCAGTCTCCTCTCCATGATGACTGTGTTATGTCTCCTCACTAATATAAAACGTTGTCAGAGACAGAACCAGCTTTACACTATGTTTTGTTTCTCGATATCAGAGCACAGCTGAATGTCCTGTGTGAATGAGGCCTCAGTGTACACACAATACAGTACACATTATAGTAAGACACACATATTCCACATGAGGCATACAGCTGTGTGCTGATATCGAGAGATGGAAAATTGTGAATAAACTTGTCAGACTCTGCTCTGTATAGAGAAGGCAGACATGGTTTATTACTGTCTTTGCCTTCTTGATTGCTGTATATAGAGTAATGGGAAGTGCTATTGTTGTCACTTCCCCCTCCGGACCTTGTGGTCATGTGACCTCTGGATGGGGGTGGGGGGGATGTACATATACCGTTCCCTGTTACTGAAGATCATTATATTTTAGCTTTTTCTTTGAAGGTATAAAGTTCATGGTGCTCTCGGACCCGCGACAGGCCGGCATAGACTCACTGCTCCGCAAGATATATGAGCTGTATTCTGACTACGCCCTCAAGAACCCATTTTACTCCTTGGAGATGCCAATTAGGTAAGATAAACACTGGACTACTTAGTACACCCCTTACCATGTAGGAGTTGTACCTTGCAGAGTATATGGACTTGGTTTAGGGGCCGTGTCCACTCAGTACAGGGCGGCTGCCAGCTGTAACACACAGCCAACTTCTGCCTCTAACTACAGCAATAAATGCTAGCCGAGGTTACTGCTGTTTTATCTATTTAAATGTCATGGGCTCTCTCTGACAGCGACATTTAAAGAGAAGATGCCTCTCGGTGTCTTTTTTTTTTTTGGTCTTTACTTAAATTCCACACTGGCGCTGTCCTGGCTGCGGGCGGCGCTAGCACAGATTGATCTCTCTGTGGTCTTCAGGGAAATGGCACTGGAGGCTGCGTATGCGCAGATTGCTCAGTGCCACCTGTGTCATTTTACTGAAGTCCACCATAAGATCAGTATGCACAAGCGCTGCCCATGGCTAGGACACCGCCAGCACGGATTTGCTGCTGTTTTGCAGCACAGAAACACACCATGTGTGAACATAGGCTAAGGGGACTAAAAATGAACGTTAAAAGTGTTACTTTTATAAATGTAAATCCTCTCCCTTTTCCCAGTTATAAAATAAAATAAACATACCGTATTTTTCACTTTATAAGACGCACCGGATTATAAGATGCACCCCCAAATTTGGTGAAGGAAATGAGAAAAAAAATAGTTTTTAATGTTAAATGTGGTCCATCTTATAATGCCAGTGTCCGTCTTACAATCAGTATATATGTCCCTAATCCTGGTACATAAACCCCCCAATCCTGGTATATATATCCCTCATCCTGGCATATATGTCTCTCATCCTCGTATACATGTCCCCATCCTGTATAAATGCTCCCATCCTGGTATGTATATTGCTCATCCTGGTATATATGCCTCCATCCTGGAACATATGCCCCCCATCATGACATACGGTATGTCCCTCATCCTGGTATACATGTGCCCATCATGTATATATGGCCCCCATCCTGTATATATGCCCCCCATCCTGTATATATGGCCCCCATTCTGTATATATGGCCCCCATTCTGTATATATGGCCCCCATTCTGTATATATGGCCCCCATTCTGTATATATGGCCCCCATCCTGTATATATGTCCCCATCCTGTGTATATGCCCCCCATCCTGTATATGTGCCCCCTATCCTGTGTATATGCCCCCCATCCCCAACCCTTTGATTATGCTATATGGCCCCCATCTTCCCCCCCCAGACCCCCATGGCTCACCGAGAAGGGGTGCAGCTGCACAGTGGGGGCTCCGGAGGCAGGTTCTCGTGGGTGGGGTTAAACAAAAATCACCGAATAGGTACTAAATATTATATTGAAAAAACTCATCAAAAATGGTCGCTTTTTTTCTACCCCTTGCATCTAGGAGATGGCTGCAGATTCCCCCAGGAGGTGACACATGCGTCCAGACACCGGTGCACAGCCCCCTGCAACCCATAACATGGGGGCGGTTTGTGGCAACCAGGCGACCAGCCATGCTAACAAGGAGGGGGCTGGTGGTGAATGCAGACACATGGACTCCACTAGGCCTCTGCCACTCACATCCAGGTGATACATATAGTGTCTGAGCAGCCTATTGGTAACGCCCCCAATCCAGGCGGGCCACTCAGCACTGAGGACATGCATCACTGTGACAGACGCCCCCTAGAGGAAAACAACCTCAACTGCAAAAGATAAAAAGATGCAGGTTGACACTAAAGGCAATGTTGTAAGGTGTCAGTTGGTATTATGGCGCCAGAATATCGTAAGCTCGTGACCCACCGTCAAGGGCCCTTACACTCACGAGTACCTAGCCACATGTATAACACATGTATAATTTAGCTTTAAACAAAAATCACCAAATAGTTACTAAATATTATATTGAAAAAACTCGCCAAAAATGGTCGCTGTGCACCGGTGTCTGGACGCATGTGTCACCTCCTGGGGGAATCTGCAGCCATCTGCTAGATGCAAGGGGTAGAAAAAAAGCGACCATTTTTGGTGAGTTTTCTCGTGGGTGGGGGACACAGCTGCAGGACCAGAGCAGCGGAGATGTACCGGCAGCAGTAAGCGGTGGGCGCCACCATGTTTTTGTGGCTGGCTGCATTCATTAACACTGCAGCCAGCGGTAGAGGCTTCAACAAAATGGCCGCGGCCATAATGGAGCCTCTACCTCTACCGGCCGGCTACCACAAAAAACATGGCGGTGCCCACCGCTTGCTGCCGCCGGTACATCTCCGCTGCTCCGGTCCTGCAGCGGTGCCCCCCACCCACTGGAACCTGCCTCCGGCACCCCCACTGGGCAGCTGCACCCCCCCCCCCCCTTATCTGGTAATATTTAATTTTTAATATTTATTTTTTTACATGCGCTTTTTAAGACGCACCCCCGTTCCCCCCAAAGTTTGGGGGGAACAAAAGTGCGTCTTAAAAAGCGAAAAATACAGTAATTGATATCGCTACGGCCATAAGTGTCCTTAAATGGAGCACTCAACCGGTCTTCAGCAGTCATAGAAGAATGAATGGAGCACTCGACCAGTCTTCAGCAGTCCTAGAAGAGTGAATGGAGCACTCGACCGGTCTTCAGCAGTCCTAGAAGAGTGAATGGAGCACTCGACCGGTCTTCAGCAGTCCTAGAAGACTGAATGGAGCACACTGCTGGTCTTCAGCAGACCTAGAAGATTGAATGGAGCACTCAACCAGTCTTCAGCAGTCCTAGAAGATTGAATGGAGCACTCGACCGGTTTTCAGCAGTCCTAGAAGATTGAATGGAGCACTCAACCGGTCTTCAGCAGTCCTAGAAGATTGAATGGAGCACTCGACCAGTCTTCAGCAGTCCTAGAAGATTGAATGGAGCACTCAACCGGTCTTCAGCAGTCCTAGAAGATTGAATGGAGCACTCGACCAGTCTTCAGCAGTCCTAGAAGATTGAATGGAGCACTCGACCAGTCTTCAGCAGTCCTAGAAGATTGAATGGAGCATTCAACCAGTCTTCAGCAGTCCTAGAAGATTGAATGGAGCACTCAACCGGTCTTCAGCAGTCCTAGAAGATTGAATGGAGCACTCGACCGGTCTTCAGCAGTCCTAGAAGATTGAATGGAGCACTCGACCGGTCTTCAGCAGTCCTAGAAGATTGAATGGAGCACTCGACCAGTCTTCAGCAGTCCTAAGTGAATGAATGGAGCACTCGAGTGGTCTTCAGCAGTCCTAAGTGAATGAATGGAGCACTCGAGTGGTCTTCAGCAGTCCTAGAAGATTGAATGGAGCACTTGACCGGTCTTCAGCAGACCTAGAAGATTGAATGGAGCACTTGACCGGTCTTCAGCAGTCCTATTATAATGAATAGAGCACTCGGCCGATCTTCAGAAGTCTTATTATAATGAATAGAGTGCGTAGTTGCAGAGCTGTGGTGTTTGTCAGTATAAAATGGACCAAATATTTTTATTATTTTCTGTTTAAACATCTTGATTATTATATCATAATAATGATTAAAAGCCTGATTTTCACATTTTACTACAATAAATGTATCACTTAAATATGAGGCATGGATGAAGGAATCGGAGTCAGGGAAATTGAGAAGTCTGAGTCGGTGGTTTGACTTACTGACTCCACAGCCTTGCTCGACTGGTTTTCAGCAGTCCCATAAGAATGAATGGAGTAGCAGTGTGCATGATCGACCATTAGTCCTTTCACACCTTTCTTTAGAGTCATGCTTCTTGGCATGGGTTTGCGTCTCAGCGATCGGACCCCCAGCAATCAGGAAGTTTCCTCCTATCTCATGGATCCCTAACTTGAGAATACCCCTTGAAGTCTTTTTCATTAATAATGAGGTTGCAAAACTATAAAACATTTCCATACCTTTTGTACCCTATCTGACAACCATATGTATTTAAGGAGACATCCTGACACATGACAACTACGTGAATCAATTCTTAACCTGTCTCTTTTAGGTGTGAACTTTTTGATCAGAACTTGAAATCTTCCCTGGAAGTAGCAGAAAAAGCTGGAACGTATGGACCCAGTTCTTAGCATATAACACCAATCTGTCCATATAATGAGCAGAGGCAAGGATCGCAGTTCATGGGAACCTCAATGGCAGCTCATACGTGGCGCCCCCCCTCCTCCAGGAGTTATACCTTGCACTGTCTATACTTGTATATACTGTAAAATTGGTAACTTATAACTTCAGTTTAAATAAGTAAATGTGACGGAGGGTCCTTCTGTATCTGCGCGGATCTGTCAGTAAAGAACTATGAAAATGATACAATCTGCAGGTGAAATTCACACCCCACAATATGCCAAATGTGATCGGAGTTGATGGCAATCATAACCTCGAATTTGGATTTCTGACCATCTCAAGCTGCCATTTTAAGTGGTGTTTTGTAGATCTAGCCTTTCAAACTATATAAAATGTTCTTAGAAGAGTTTATCATACGGACAGATTCCCTTTAAGACTTCTATATGGACATATAGGTAATAGGAAGTTGATGAAAATGCTGCTTTGAAATTTGAAATATGTCTTGACACATAACGTATTAATACAGAGAAATCCACATTTTCTTACTATGTAAATGAGCTGTTAAGATCTAACGGCCGGACACAGATCTCCCTGATTATCTGCTTACAGAGCTTATTTTAAAGAAAAGGTGGCCTTACCGACATGAGAATTGTAATGACTTACAGTCTGCTCCTGATGTCACTGCAGAGCTGTGTTTGATTATAATTAACACAGTACAGCACAACTTAACTTTGCCTTATCACAAACACATTTATGGTAGAAAGTCTCCTCTCATTGTAGCAGATTATAACTAACACAGTACAGCAGAGATGAACTATCTCTCATTACAAACATTTGCTGCTACAGCTTCTTATAGTGTTGTCAGGTCTGCTGCAGCGCAGTTCCAGATTATAACAATATTTATTATTATATTATAACAATAATAAAGTACAGCAGATATGAACCTTGTCTCATTACAAAAACCACAAACACACCATTGTCACAGTGGCTGCCTGTGAGAAGGAAATGGAAGCACTGGGATCTTACAGCTGCAAATGTGTTTGTATTGGGACCAAGCTCAGCTCTGCTGTACTGTATGAGTTGTGATCTCACTGTAGAGCTGTGTGTGATTATGAGAGCAAAGTGTCAGTCATTACATAATCTCGGTGTCCGGCCCATAGATCTTAACAGCTCATTTACATATTTCAGGAAAATCAATTTTTGTGGTAAGACATCAGATTGCAGATCTCAAGGTGTCATTTTATTCAGCTTCCTATTACCTACATGCCTATATAGATGGCTTAGGAGGGATGATCCTAGTGACAGATTCCTCTTAAAAATCCTAGCAATCCATACTGTGTATATAATATTTCAACTCTTCGCTGTGCTTAAATGTATGATATTAGAGTTCAGCAAAAATATTGGCAGGACCCTGGTCTAGTGGCCACATCAGTGGTCTGGTTGCCAGCCTAGATTGACTCAGTAGAAGGTCTGTTATAACATTATGTGTATATATCTGGCCACAACGATGATTTTCCATCAGTCTTCCTGATCAGAGGAGG
Source organism: Allobates femoralis (assembly GCA_033576535.1). Lineage (NCBI taxonomy): Eukaryota > Metazoa > Chordata > Amphibia > Anura > Aromobatidae > Allobates > Allobates femoralis. Next base: position 145,715,029 of record JARQOC010000009.1, read on the forward strand.
TGCGGGAAATGCCGGAAGGTGAGAAGAGGGTGGTGAGGGTCTGGTCCGGAGGTCGTGGACTACGACGACCCTGGGTGCAGCTAATCTTTCTGGTCATCTCTAATATTGATGTCACTATTCTCTAATAAAATATGATGTGAAATAGTTTTATTTCTGTAATGGTATCATGTTTATAGTGTGAAATACCTGATCTTTACTACTGGAGGAGCACTTCAGCTGCCATATTATATTTCACTATTAATATGTTTGCTATACTAATGACAGCTAATGTAGAGTTAATACTGAAGGATCCAGGGGGTGCGGCAGGTCAAGACTGAAGAGCCATAAACACATTACAGCACTATAAGGGGCAGGGGATGACGCCATGACGGCTCCACAGACTTCATTTACAGGTGGACGGCTTTATAACAAGAACTGCTTGGAAATGGCAACATCCACTGTTTCACCACTTAGCATGTTCACAACTAATTTGTATGATGAAGTGCATATTGCAAAGGCAACTCCCCTCCCAAAAAAAAAATAAACGTACTGTTTTGGTACTTTTTTAGATTTTTATTTTTTCATCATCATTTTTCTCTCTTTTCTAGTACATAACAGTTTTTTTCTGGTCATCATAATGGGAGACCCAGACAATGGGGTTTAGGGCTCCGCCCTCCGGAGGTCACACTAGGTACTACAAGTTTGTAGACACCGCCTCCTCCGCTTATAAACCCCCACCGTAGGAAACATCCTCAGTTTTAAACTTAGTGTGCTCGGAGGATCACGCTTTGCTTGCACTTCACTGCATTCTCACAGCTTACGTGATGGCGTATGAAGACAAGGTAAATGGTCCCGGTTGGGACCCTCGACAGTCTCCCCGCTCACCCTTTGTGGAACACGCTGGTGGAGGTACCGGAGGGCTTTTTAGCCTGGACACTCGCTGTTCTCCCGGTACGCTGTCGAGCTCCTTCCTTTCCATCCCTCCATGGAGGCTCTGGAGAGGGGGAGCCTGGAGCCTTGCACAGCTCCGCTCCGTCCGAGGCCTCCCTAAATGGTGCTTACAGACCGGACGGAGCCAGCCCAGTCCGAGGCCTCCCTAAATGGTGCTTACACTCCGGACTGGTGCTGTACCCCCGTCCGAGGCCTCCCTAAAGGTGCTTACAGACCGGACCGGCACTGAGGCACCTGGTGTGTCTCCTGTGTGCCTGGGGGTAGTGTCTGTCACTTGGTGTCATGACACTCAGACCGCGCGGTTACCCTCGGGTCCGCGGTTCTGTCGGTGTACCCTGTGCTGGGGTCACTCTGGCTGACCGCCCTGTGTGTCACAGGGGCTGCGGCTGTAGACTGCTGATGTTTGTTTTGTACATGCAGTCTGTGTGTGTATGTGTATTTTTGCACACTCTTTTCCCGCGCTGCGGGCTCTGGCACCTCCATTACTGAGGCTGCCTGGAGGAGGAGGAAGCAGCTCTTACGGTGACATCACCGATGGGCGTGTTTTGTGTTCTCCCGCGTGTTCCTGGCCACGCCTATGACTTTACTGTCGGCGGCCATCTTCTCCCTCTCGTCCCGGCTGGGATCTGGCTGCAGCGTGTGCTGCACTTTCCAGGGGAGACCGGAACTCGCGGAGGTCACGCACGAACACCGCTTCCTCCTACCGCTTATTGCGGTCGGTAAGCCACCGGGATCTCCGGTTTGTTTGTTTGTTACAACTTGGCTTATTTCCCCCTACTGTGGCGATGTCCTCAGTAAGGAAGCATGCTGCTAAGACGGCAGATGGCACCATTACCTGCGCTACATGCAACGGTTCACTGGTGGAGGGGTCCTGCAATAATTGCGGACGCCCAGAGACCCGGACAGTTACTGTTGGATCAGAATCTGCGGGTCTGTACCCTGAGGTTCGGGTGATCCCAGGGACATGGGAAGCACAGAATAAGATAAATGACTCTCTGCTGTCCCAGATGTCCTCCATGTCGCAATCCCTGGAGGCACTTCATAGGAGGCTGGAAAACCCAGCTACTCCTCCCAGTTACCCCGGGTGGCTCTTACTTCTTCTGTGAGACCCCCTAAGCGAGCTCGTGAGGCCTCTCCAGAGCTCCAAGCTCTCTCTGAGGAGGAGCGTTCCTCTGATGGTGAGGAAGATGATGGGGGTTCTACTCTCGGGTCTGTCTCTGAACCTCCAGATGGGGTAGAGGATCTGGTGTCCTCCATCAATGAGACATTACGTCTGGTCACCCCCCCTGAGGAGGTGACTGTTCACCCCAAGGAGGTCTATCAATGGCTGCGGCCGGAGGCGAGACCAAGTGGATCCTTTATGGACCACACTAATTTTGGAAGGGTGATTAGAGCACCCAGGTTACATCCTGGGCGGCGTTATGTCCGTAAACCTAAGGACCTTCGCTTTCCCTTTCCTCAGGAGGTGCTTCTGGAATGGTCACAGTCCCCTAAGGTGGACGCTTCCATGACTAGGATTGCTGCACGCTCCTTGTTTTCTGCCTCTGATAGCTCCTCATTGAAGGATGCTACTGATAGACAGGTCGAGCAACTCGCCCAAGTCTTCCTATGAGGCTGTGGGGTCTTCATTTGCCCCTAATTTTGCCGCGGTCTGGACCCTACAAGCGATTACCTCCTGCTTGGATGGTATCTCTGATCTAGCTAGGGCCAGCCCAGAGGTCCTGGCACTCTCCGACAGAGCAAGGGCTTATACGGATTACGCCAGGACGGCAACTTTGGAAACTGCCACTCGCTCGGCTGTGGCTTCGGCCAATGCTATAGCGATCCGCAGGTTGTTGTGGCTGCGTCTTTGGGACTCAGATGCCACGTCTAAGAAGATTTTGCAAAATCTTCCGTTCTCTGGTGACAGGCTCTTCGGCACCGAGCTGGACAAGCTGATAAAGGATTCTGCTGAGTCTAAGATACCGCAGAATAAGCCTAAGCCACGGTATACCGTGAAAAGGAACCCTAAGCAGTGGTCCTTTCGCTCCAGCTCGCAGTCATCAGCGGCGTCCGCTCGCACGGACCGTGGGGGCAAGCCCTCCACTCAGTGGCGCAACAAAAGTCGCCAAAAGAAGCCGGCAGGGGCTACAGCTGCCACCCCTAAACCCGCTTCGGCATGACTCGCTCCTTCATCCTGTCTCCCCACAGGTGGGGGGCCGCCTGTCTCTTTTCCAGGACAGATGGCTTCTCCACGTCCAAGACCAGTGGGTCCGAGACGTAGTCTCAAAAGGCTACAGGATAGAGCTGACGTCACAGCCAGCACACCGATTCCATCGGTCTGTTCCATCCCTAGACAAAGCTCAGGCTTTTCATCTGGTGTTGGAGGGACTCCGCAGAGACGGAGTGGTGGTCCCAGTACCCACGGGAGAGAGGTTCAGGGGTTTTTACTCCAACCTCTTTATCGTCCCAAAGAAGGACGGCTCTTTTCGTCCGGTTCTGGACCTCAAGTTGTTCAACCGCCACGTGTTGGTTCGGAAGTTTCGTATGGAATCCCTGCGCTCCGTGATCGCGGCTGTGTCACAGGGAGACTTCCTGGCGTCCATAGATATCCGAGACGCCTACCTTCACGTGCCCATTGCACCAGCTCATCAGCGCTGGTTGCGATTCGCAGTGGGGGAAGAACACTTCCAATTTGTGGCACTGCCATTCGGGCTAGCCTCGGCACCGCGAGTGTTCACAAAGGTGATGGCCTCAATGATGGCTCTCCTGCATGTGCAGGGACACGCCGTCATTCCCTATTTGGACGACCTGCTGGTCAGGGCGCCATCGGAAGACCTTTGTCGGGTGAGCCTGGAGGTGACCATGAAGTCTCTGGAACAGTTCGGGTGGCTTCTCAACATTCCAAAGTCGACCCTGGTTCCGACCCAGTCTTTGACATATCTGGGCATGGACTTCCACACGGACTCAGCCCTGGTGTCCCTACCTCAAGCCAAACAGCTTGCGATCCAATCAGGAGTGCAGAATGTTCTCCTGTCACCACAATCATCCCTACGGGTGTTGATGAAGCTGGTGGGACGCATGGTAGCGGCGATAGAGGCGGTGCCTTTCGCACAGTTTCGCCTCCGTCCTCTCCAGTTGGAGATTCTTCGCCGATGGGACAAAAGGACGATTTCTCTGAATCGGCTGGTGACGCTGTCACAATCGACCAGGGACTCCCTACAGTGGTGGCTCCTGCCACATCATCTGTCACGGGGCCGGTCCTTTCTAAAACCGTCATGGTTAGTGGTGACCACCGACGCCAGTCTGAAGGGCTGGGGCGCGGTGTTCTTACACCACAGGGCTCAAGGCCTCTGGACCCAGGCGGAGTCGGCATTACAGATCAACGTGCTGGAGATCAAGGCGGTCTATCTGGCGCTCCTGGCGTTTCAGAAATTCCTGTCAGGACAACCCATTCGGGTTCAGTCCGACAACGCGACGGCCGTCGCCTACATAAATCATCAGGGAGGGACCAGAAGTGCTCAGGCCCTCGCCGAAGTCCACCGCATTCTAGCCTGGGTGGAGGAAAACGGCTGCCTGATCTCCGCAGTTCACATCCCAGGGGTCGAGAACTGGGAGGCCGACTACCTGAGCCGACAGGGGATGGACGCCGGAGAGTGGTCCCTGCATCCAGACGCCTTCCGGGACATCTGCAGCAAATGGGGCACTCCGGACGTGGATCTGATGGCCTCACGGTTGAATCATCAGGTACCCCAATACATGGCACGATCGTGGGATCCTCAGTCTCTGGGGGCGGATGCCCTGATCCTGAGTTGGTCCAGCTTCCAGCTGCCATATGTGTTCCCGCCTCTCGCTCTGATTCCCAGGGTTCTGTGGAAAATCAGGACAGAATGCAGAGTAGCCATTCTAGTGGCTCCAGATTGGCCCCGGAGGTCCTGGTACCCGGACCTCTGGCAACTGTCAGGCGGACACCGGTGGGCTCTTCCAGAACGCGCAGATCTACTCGCGCAAGGGCCATTCTTCCACCTCAATTCCAGGGCCCTCAGATTGACTGCATGGCTCTTGAGGCCTGGTTGCTGACATCCAGGGGCTTCTCTCCTACGGTGGTTGCCACGATGAATCGGGCAAGGAAACCTGTCTCCAGGAAGATATACCACAGAACGTGGAAAATCTTTTTCTCCTGGTGTGCCTCTGGTGGACGCTCACCGTGGCCCCTGTCCATCCCGACATTGTTGGCCTTCCTACAGTCGGGTTTGGAGTTGGGATTATCCCTTGGCTCTCTGAAAGGTCAAGTATCAGCACTTTCAGTGCTGTTTGACAGGCGCTTGGCGCTCCTCCCAAAGGTTCGTCAATTTCTGCAGGGGGTGTCTCGGGTGGTTCCGCCTTACAGACGACCTCTGGACCCTTGGGACCTCAACATGGTCCTGGCGGCACTGCAGAAACCGCCGTTTGAGCCACTGAGAGACATCTCTCTCTCTCGTCTGTCCCAGAAGGTGGTTTTTCTGGTGGCAATTACGTCTCTGAGAAGGGTCTCAGAATTGGCTGCACTTTCGTGCAAGTCACCCTTTCTGGTGGTTCACCAAGACAAGGTGGTGCTGCGCCCGCGGCCTGAATTCTTGCCGAAGGTGGTTTCAACTTTCCACCTAAACCAGGAGATTGTTCTCCCATCATTTTGCCCCGCTCCCGTTCATCAGGTTGAGCGCGACCTCCATACTTTGGATCTCGTGAGAGCTGTACGCATTTATGTGTCCAGGACCGCCTCCTTTCGGAGTTCGGATTCCTTATTTGTCCTCACGATGGGTCGCTGTAAGGGGTCCGCGGCTTCGAAGTCGACCTTGGCCAGATGGATCAAGGCTCCCATTCAGGAGGCATACCGGTCTTCTGGTTTGCCTCTCCCGGTTGGTTTGAAGGCACACTCTACTAGAGCTGTAGGTGCCTCATGGGCCTTGCGACATCGAGCATCTGCTCTACAGGTGTGTCAGGCGGCCACCTGGTCCAGCCTGCACACTTTCTCAAAGCACTATATGGTGCATGCCCATGCCTCTGCGGACGCAAGTTTGGGCAGGCGGGTCCTCCAGGCGGCGGTTGCCCACCTTTAAGGGGGACCGTGTATTATCCGTCTTGTTGAGGAACTCTTCCCGCCCTGGGGTATTGCTTTAGGACATCCCCATTGTCTGGGTCTCCCATTATGATGACCAGAAAAAAGAGAATTTTGTTTACGTACCGTAAATTCTTTTTTCTTTAATCATCAATGGGAGACCCAGCACCCACCCAGTTGTTCCGTTGCATGTTTGCATTTGATCTGTTCTCTGTTGAGACAGTGTTTTTTTCCGGGTTGTTCAAACCGTCTGTGCACGGTATTCTTCCCGATGTTTCGGGTGTGGTTCATTTTTCTCCTCGCAGCTTATGGACTAAACTGAGGATGTTTCCTACGGTGGGGGTTTATAAGCGGAGGAGGCGGTGTCTACAAACTTGTAGTACCTAGTGTGACCTGCGGAGGGCGGAGCCCTAAACCCCATTGTCTGGGTCTCCCATTGATGATTAAAGAAAAAAGAATTTACGGTACGTAAACAAAATTCTCTTTATTTCTCCTGGACCAGTTGCAGTTGTGTCTGTGTCCTCAGAAAATTGAAAACCATGTTGTGAAGGGGTTAAAGAGGTGGATACATTTCTCTTCCTATGCAGGATGCTAATGTAGCAAATGATCTCAGTCAATAGTTTGATGGCAGACAGTTCCTTGCTCTTGTTCACATATAATGTTTCGCTCTACATAGGGATGGATCTGATTTGTGTTGGAGCCTCGGTCACATGTGTTGTCATTTGTACCAGAAGAAATAGCGCAGGGGTACAGATAGCGGCATGGAGGGGACACATGTACACATCACATTAGATCTTAAAGACACTTATGTTCTCAGGGAAGGTATAGAAAACAGGCTGTACTTAACACAAAAAGCCAAGAAGGGTAATTCGCTCCAGGAAAGAAGATGTGCTGATACAGGAGAGCTAGTGTCCTGAATACAAAGGTCTAACAATCAGCATGTATTACTGAGAGGGAACAGTCTGAAACCAACATCATGTTGAAAACTGCTCATCAGGGAATCTAAAAATGAGGGCATGAAACTTGGCTGAGAAAGCCAAGCAGGAGCACGTTGGCAGACATTACCAGACCATGGAAATAAAGATCCTACAGTTGTGGCCAAAAGTATTGACACCCCTGCAATTCTGTCAGATAATACTCAGTTTCTTCCTGAAAATGATTGCAATCACAAATTCTTTGGTATTATCTTCATTTAATTTGTCTTCAATGAATAAACACAAAAAGAATTGTCCTAAAGCCAAATTGGATATAATTCCACACCAAACATAAAAAAAGGGGGTGGACAAAAGTATTGGCACTGTTACACAAATTAGAGAAGCATCACATGATTTTTCTAACTTACCTGTGGCACCTAATAGGTGTTGGCAATATCTAAATCACACTTGCAGCCAGTTGACATGGATTAAAGTTGACTCAACCTCTGTCCTGTATCCTTGTGTGTATAACATTGAGCATGGAGAAAAGAAAGAAGACCAAAGAACTGTCTGAGGACTTGAGAAACCAAATTGTGAGGAAGCATGAGCAATCTCAAGGCTACAAGTCCATCTCCAAAGACCTGAATGTTCTTGTGTCTACCGTGCGCAGTGTCATCAAGAAGTTTAAAGCCCATGGCACTGTGGCTAACCTCCCTAGATGTGGACGTAAAAGAAAAATTGACGAGAGATTTCAACGCAAGATTGTGCGGATGGTGGATAAAGAACCTTGACTAACATCCAAACAAGTTCAAGCTGCCCTGCAGTCCGAGGGTACAACATTGTCAACCCTTACTATCCATCGGCGTCTGAATGAAAAGGGACTGTATGGTAGGAGACCCAGGAAGACCCCACTTCTTACTCCGAGACATAAAAAAGCCAGGCTGGAGTTTGCCAAAACTTACCCGAGAAAGCCTAAAACGTTTTGGAAGAATGTTCTCTCTTTTTGAGCAAAGGCATCAACATAAAGTTTACAAGAGAAAAAAAAAGGCATTCAAAGAAAAGAACACGGTCCCTACAGTCAAACATGGCGGAGGTTCCCTGATGTTTTGGGGTTGCTTTGCTGCCTCTGGCACTGGACTGCTTGACCGTGTGCATGGCATTATGAAGTCTGAAGACTACCAACAAATTTTGCAGCATAATGTAGGGCCCAGTGTGAGAAAGCTGGGTCTGCCTCAGAGGTCATGGGTCTTCCAGCAGGACAATGACCCAAAACACACTTCAAAAAGCACTAGAAAATGGTTTGAGAGAAAGCACTGGAGACTTCTAAGGTGGCCAGCAATGAGTCCAGACCTGAATCCCATAGAACACCTGTGGAGAGATCTAAAAATGGCAGTTTGGAGAAGGCACCCTTCAACTATCAGGGACCTGGAGCAGTTTGCCAAAGAAGAATGGTCTAAAATTCCAGCAGAGCATTGTAAGAAACTCAATGATGGTTACCGGAAGTGGTTGATGGCAGTTATTTTGGCTAAAGGTTGTGCAACCAAGTATTAGGCTGAGGGTGCCAATACTTTTGCATGGCCCATTTTTGGAGTTTTGTTTGAAATGATCAATGTTTTGCTTTTTGCTTCATTCTCTTTTGTGTTTTTTCATTGAAGACAAATTAAATGAAGATAATACCAAAGAATTTGTGATTGCAATCATTTTCAGGAAGAAACTGAGTATTATCTGACAGAATTGCAGGGGTGTCAATACTTTTGGCCACAACTGTATGTATGGCATTGTACATCCTGACCCAACCATGAACAATGTGAGCTTGAACAGACAAAATGGGAAAGCAGTAGAGAAAAGGTGCGGAACGAGCAGAACAAGACCACCAACCAAATTGACTCCATACAAGCACATAAAGCTTTTTTCTGCCCCTGCCATTATTATGTGTGCATTGACGTGCAGACACAGCAGGAGGGGGGAAAAGACATTTACAAATGAGCCAACTTCTGCAAATTTAAAGGGGACCTGTAGGATCAGACTTATCATTGTCAAATTAACTCCGACCACCACCACACACTAACACTGGGTCATTTCACCATAATTGGATTGTGAGGGAGGATTACAGTATCTGAATAATTTCTAGTTGCTTATATTCAGTCTTTTTAGGATTTGGCCTTCTCCTCCTTTTTGTTCAGTCGCTGCTCTATAGAAGACATTAAAGTATCTATTCACCTATTTTTCTTCACTAGCACAGTCCTGCACTTCACTAACATCTCTTGTTTCCTTTCCATCAATGCTCTAAAACCCTTAGTAATCTTATGCTTCTGTCTCCAAGATTTTCCTCATGCTGCACCAGCTCTCTGGATTGCACTACCTGATATTAAGTATCTGTTACTATACATATGCGTTATTTTTCACTCTGCTTTTGCTGTTGCCAAGAGTTACAGTCCAGTTTGTGTGGGATTTAATAATATTGAGTATCAACAACGAGCAACAATTTAAAGGTGTTCCTTACCTTACAAGTTATACTCTATGAGCCCAGGATGGTTTAAAGTTCAATACCTGTGGGCTTTATTTTCAACTGTGGAGAGGCGCTTTAAATGTAAGTACTAACAATCTGGTGGCGTCATTCACTCTGGTCCCATGGTGCCATTTTGTCCTTGTAACTCCTTAGTTTCCAGAATGCAGAGCAAGAACGAGGCTCCCATGGAGATGAATGAGGCTCCCATGGAGATGAATGAGGCTCCCATGGAGTTGAATGAGGCTTCCATAGAGATGAATGATGCTCCCATAGAGCTGAAAGAGACTTTCATAGAGCTGTATTGAGTTGTGCCCTCCAGCGCTCAATGAAACACTAAAGCTGCTGGCCGGTCACAAATCACATGGCCGACCAGAGAGACTCTGGAAGAAGGTGAAGACTCCATCAGGTGAGTAAGATGAGAGGCAGGGAACTGGCATTAAAAGCACCACTCTAGGGCTGAAATAATGCAGTGGTGCTTTACGGGTGAAAACAAACCTGGAGTAAATTTGCACAAAAATGTTGCCATTTTTTTGTATCTGTCAACATATCTTGAAACACAAAATCCTGCACACAATGATTACTGGTAATTTAAAAAATAAATCACACATTCAATTGTTTCCAAACGTTTTGGGACTAACATATTGGTGATCAGATGAATTGCAAAATTAATTTCCATCAAAATCAATTTAATCACAAAAAGCCCACTTTCCTGAATTTCACCCCTGCCACAAAATGACCAATTTACAGTCCAGGGACCTGTAATACACATTGCCTACCAATGGTGCACACAGAATAGTTGTACTGGGCACAACTGAAGATGGACTAAAACTAGCGGCATCGTCTTGTGCTTCTCCCATTTATGCACAGACACAAATAGTACATAGACCCCAACATGAACACACACTACACCTTAGGCTCACTATCTTTTCCTCCAGATCTTCACGATTACTTCTCCCAGCCCAGCAGGATTGTCTTTGGTTCCTCGTTTTTGCAGCAGGTCTATACACTGTGACGCCAAAAATAAGTGACCTATATGCATATATACATGGCCATTAATAAAATATGTGCCACATTGTGCATTAGCTCTGTGACCATAAATAAAAGAAATCTCAACATTAAAGGGGTGCTCGTATGTTGAAACATTTTCTATCCAAAGAATCAAAGGAGACTTGGATGAATGGAGCAGTAGTCGATCATATGCACTGACAACAATCCCCAGTTCTCAGGATCAGTGGGGCCATGGCGGTCTGAGCCCAGTGATCAGAAAGCTGTCCTCTATCCCATTGATAGGGGTAATTTGAAGAGGTTGTCCACTGCTAATGTGATCGCCTTTCTTTTGTTTTAACTATTCCTAACTAATTTGTAGAAATAGTCAGCTCACCTGCGCCCAACTAACTAACCATTTCCCAACATACTTCTGCTATCTACCCTGATCCTGTAAGCTGATCTCTCTGAGACTCCTAAATACCTTTTATTGTTTTTCTAGCTTTGATCTCTCCAATCTGCAGACCGGAATCGGACCAACTGAGAAGGGCACATCGCTCGTGGGGGCGGGGCACCTCTCTGTCAGTGACAGCAGTCTGGACACACATGTCCAGATCACACTTCACTCCCCTCTCTACCCCAACCAGTGATGTGCCCTGCTCAGTTGGCCCAATTCTGGTCTGCAGCCTGGAAGATCAAAGCTACAACAACAAAAGAGGTATTTATTTTGTATAGCATTATTAATTCCATAGTACTTTACATACATTTCCAACACTGTCCCCATTGGGGCTCACAATCTAAACACCCTATCAGTATGTCTTTGCAGCGTGGGAAGAAACCAGAGTAAGCCCACACAAACACAGGGAGAACATACAAACTCCTTGCAGATGTTGTCTTTAGTGGAAATTGAACCCAGGGTCCCAGTGCTGCAAGACTGCAGTCTAAGCCACTGAGCCGTATTTGCAAACCTCTTATTGATCATCTTGCAGGAGCTGAGCAGGTAGTAGAAGTATATTGGGAAAGTGTTAGGAACAATTAGGGCAAAAGAAAAGGGATTACATTAGTAGTGGGAAACCTCTATAGACTTGAGAACACCCTTTAAATGTGTTGTAAGCAAAGATATTACATGTGCAGATAGACAATTGTTTTTTTAAACTGCAGTTTGAGAAATCAGAGTCTAACATCTATTTTAAAGTAGATCTAAAGATAAAAAAATAAAAATTTATCTCTATTAATAAATGTAAATGAGAAGTAACTATCTGCATAATGACCTCTGCATGTAAATATTTAACATCTAAATACATTCTACTGGTTAAAGGAGTTTCCCTCTTTGAGAAAATCCCAGTATGTGAGCGGTTTGTTTTAAAAAAAAAAAAGTTCCCTCAGTGCTCACTATCCCTGGAATTATCGTAGTCTCCACCTCTTCTCCAGGTGTCTGGTATTGTCTGTAGTGCTGATGTAATGTCAATTGCATGGCAGCCATGCACACGAAAGCGCTCTGCTCAGAGCTGAGTGATCGATAAACTGCAGCACTGACGTCATGTCAGCCAGTGAGGTCACCATGCGGGCCCGTGCACAGAAAATTGCCCCGCTCAGAGCCACGGAGCTGAGTGATCGATTGACTGCAGCACTGGTGTCATATCGATTGCACGGCAGCTAGTGAGCTCACCGTGCGGGCCCGTGCACACGAAAGCGTTCCGCTCAGAGACACGGAGCTGAGTGATCGATTGTCTGCAGCACTGATGTCATGTCAATTGTACGGCAGCCAGTGAGCTCACCATGCGGGCCCGTGCACAGAAAAGTGCCCCGCTCAGAGCCACAGAGCTGAGTGATCGGTAGACTGTAGTACTGACGTCATATCAATTGCACGGCAGCTAGTGAGCTCACCGTGCGGGCCCGTGCACACGAAAGCGTTCCGCTCAGAGACACGGAGCTGAGTGATCGATTGTCTGCAGCACTGATGTCATGTCAATTGTACGGCAGCCAGTGAGGTCACCATGCGGGCCTGTGCACAGAAAAGTGCCCCGCTCAGAGCCACAGAGCTGAGTGATCGATTGTCTGCAGCACTGACGTCATGTCAGCCAGTGAACTCACCATGCGGGCCCGTGCACACGAAAGCGCTCCGCTCAGAGCCACAGAGCTGAGTGATCGATAGACTGCAGCACTGACGTCATATCAATTGCACACGGTTAGTGAGCTCAGCGGCACAGCCTGTGCACATTATAACTCCCTACTGAGAGCCGCGGAGTTGAGTGGTCGATTGACTGCAGCACTGATGTCATGTGAATTGCGCACGGTCAGTGAGCTCAGCGGCACGGCCTGTGCACATTATAACTCCCTACTGAGAGCCGCGGAGTTGAGTGGTCGATAGACTGCAGCACTGATGTCATGTGAATTGCGCACGGTCAGTGAGCTCAGCGGCACGGCCTGTGCACATTATAATGTCCTACTGAGAGCTGCAGAGTTGAGTGGTCGATAGACTGCAGCACTGATGTCATGTGAATTGCGCACGGTCAGTGAGCTCAGCGGCACGGCCTGTGCACATTATAATGTCCTACTGAGAACCGCGGAGTTGAGTGGTCGATTGACTGCAGTGCTGTTGAAGTAACATCAAGTCTGCAGCTCATGCCAGTCACAGAGCAGAGGTGGAGACTCAGCAGTGAACCTGGGAATGGTGGGTCAGTTTGTTTTCTATAAAGTGCGCCCAAGTACTGGGGTGTTCTCATAGGGGACAACTCTTTAAGCTCTTGCGGCACTTGGTTCTTTTGTGATAAACATTTGGGTGCTGCTTGTCTGTGATTTTTGGATAAGATGTTGAGATAAAAATGTGCAAACCTGGTGACAATCCAAAATCTAACATAGTGACAGCCTTATACGGCGGCCTGTGTAGATTATACTCTTGGGAAGACAGGAATATTGGGTTCAGCATCGTCCACTTTTGCATTTTGTTTTAATTTTCCCACTAACATAAGTTCAGCACGGGGGAACAGTAAATGATTAGTCTGTCACCTGCTGACTTCTCCGAGATTTAGGTTGCCTAATGTTTTCTTTAGGCAGTAGACCATGCAGCAGTTATAGTGAATATTAAAGAAGTCTGTGGTATGTCATGTACAGTCACGGCCGAAAGTGTCAGATTGTTTCAGAAGATGAAGCATTCCTTCCAGAAAATGATTGTAATTTCACTTCTTTTGTTATAACATGTTTATTTCCTTTTTGTGTATTGGAGCATACAAAAAAAAGAGAAAAAAGCAAATTGGGCGTAATTTCACACAAAACGACAAAAATGGGCCGGACAAAATTGTTGGCACCTTTCCAAGATTATGGGTAAACACAAAGGAGATAAACGTGTATAACAAAACGTGTAATTGTGATGACTTTCTGGAAGAAATACTTCATTTTCTGAAATTACAAGGGTGCCAACAATTTTGTTCATGACTGTAAACCCTTACTGCTGGAATGACACTAAGGGGGAAACGCACTATGCGAGATACATGCAAGTATCTCAAATGACTCACTTGGTAAAGCCACCAGCTCTCTGGAGAGGAGTGCGTCAGCTCCATAGAAACACATTCTGCTGATGTGCTCCTGTTGAGAGAAGCAGGGACTGTCCTGGGTGAGTTATGTGAGATGCGTGTGAGATACTCACAATAAGTGTGTCTCTGCCCCAATAGTCACAGAAACTGACACATGTTGAGCACAGAAAAAAATAACCTACAAGAACATAAAATCAGAAAACACAATAAACAGCAAAGGTCTGATATCCAATGCACTTAGCAGGACGCCACAGCCCCTAACGATGGAGGCAACGCACTTGCATAATACAGATGCAACTATCACTCTCAACCTGCCACAACCTAGTGTGCTATTTCAATCCTGTTTTATAGTTTAAACTGCTATTATCTCTGATGCTTGTCTCTGCTGCCACATGCTGGCCAGACCCTTCAATTCTTTCCCCCTCTTTCTTGTCCAGCCTATGGGGGTGTGGCTCCTGTACGTGCTGTTTTTGGTCTCTTCCTGTTTGCCCAGTCATTGGCAGACATTTTTCAGTACAGAGAGTTCATTCCCCATGGAGCTGAAGAAGCAAAGTTTTTGACCTACAAGTAGCGACTCCAGAGACAAGCTTCATACAAGATCTCAATAACATGTTTTGGATCATTCATCTACGAAATAAACCAACATTGTTTTCATCCTAACGTGTGTACGCTTATCTGAGACGCTGCTCCGGGTCCTGTCTGCCCCTCTTACTGGAAGTACAAAGGTAAGAACTCTCACCTCATTATACACCAGCGTGCCTTTATCGCCTTTAAGTGGGAACAGAACAGTCGAAAACTTTGTTTAAAAGCTCCTAGCAAAAAAAAAAAAAAAACTCCTTACAGCCCAGCATCCAGCTATAGATCTCCATGTGCCCTGTTCCTCTGTGTGTAATCTGCCCAGCAACAAGCCTTGTGCACCAGTCCGCCTGCAACAGTGCACGTCTGGACAAGCCTAGATGAAGCTCTCCCACCTGCCACATCTTGTATCAGCTCTGCCTGTACTGTTATAAAGAACTGTTTTTATGCACCTGCGGTTTCCTTCTGGCCACATCGCTTTTACAAGCCTGCAGTACACTATACCTCATTACTGCACATCGGCGAACTGCGAACCCCAAGTTTCGTCAAAGCCACCTTGGGAATCTCACCCGGGAGTTCCCGCAGAGCCGCACAGCGATTTTCGGACCCTATTCAAAAGTTGAGTCCTTTAAAGAGACAGTACACCTTTATTCGAAATGGCCGAAAAGGACCTCGAACAGGCTCCCACTGCTGAAACAGAGCAAATGCAACCTGATACCGTCCACGATGAAGCCCAGGAGGCAGACCCCACGTCTCAAGCAGACCAAGTTACCCGACCAAAACGTTCTTCCAAACCAACGATAAAGGCAATTGAAAACTATCACGCTATGAAAGATGAGCTAAGTGAACGCCTGGAAGAACAGTGGGAACGCGTCGCCTCTTACATGTCGAGACTCGAACCCTCGTCAGGCGACGCCGCAAGCTTACAATCTGTTATGGAACGGCTGAACGCCGCCCATGAAGGATACAAGAGACTGTCAACAAGGTACATTGCCCTTCTAAAAGACTTTAATTCTGATGAATCTCTTTCAGACCTCAGTAAGGCGCTAGAGACGGACAAAGGGAGAGATGCCAAGGTGTGACACGCTATAAACAAGGCCGAACACCGTATCTCTCACCTACAAGAAACCAGATCACACCGATCGACCTCATCTAAACGTTCCTCTCAGGCATCCAGGTCGTCATCCTCAAGAAGTTCAACCATGAGCAACAGGATACTGGAGGCCCGCATAATAGCAGAGGAATCCAGGGTGAGACGTTCTTTCACTGAGAGAGAAGCAGAAGAAAAAAGGACAGAAGCAAGGGCAGAGGCTAAAAGGGCAGAAGCAGAAGTGGAAGCAAAAAGGGCAGAAGCAAGGGCGGAAGCGGAGATGGAAGCAAAAAGGGCAGAAGCAGAAGCTAAAAGGGCGGAAACGGAAATGGAAGCAAAAAGGACCGAAGCAGAAGCAGAGGCTCGAATACAAATCCTTCGGTCACAGATGGAAGAGGAGGTTGCGCTAGCTAAAGTGAGACTACTCGAGCAGGCATTGATCCAAGGTCCCGATCCAGCTAACTCGCCACCACTGGAAACGGATGATCCAGTCGATCGCACCAGAGACTATGTGCTAAACCGGGTACCTGTAGCGACCCCAGTTTACAGTACCGTCCAAGTCGACGACACCAAAACCCCCAACATACTTCTAAAGGCGCCAGTACCCTCGAAAGCGCCCGAGCTAATTAACGACAGTCGCCGAGAGATACCCTCTCAAACACAGTCACCACCACAAGATGGCAACCCAGCGTTTCCTGGCCCACCTTCACAGCTCAAGCGGTATTCGTCAGATTCTTCAAGGGCTAAACCACAGCTCAACCCTGCAGCAGCATCATTCTACCCGGAAATAGCTCATCCATTCACGCCAGGCGAACCATACGCCCCAGGGGCATCACGAGTCGTCGTGGCAACAAGTGGTGAGAAGTCGGACATGTCCGAGTTTGCCAGGTTCATGGTGAGCAGAGAGCTAATCAATACTAGTCTTGTGAAGTTTGATGATCGTGCAGAGAACTACAGGGCCTGGAAAGCAACCTTCAAGGCAGCCATCGCCAATCTCAACCTAACTGAAGAACAGGAACTCGACCTCCTGATCAAGTGGTTAGGCCCAGGCTCTTCAAACCGTATCAAGAGCCTCAGAACCGTCTATGTAGGACAAGCAGAAGCAGGTCTCGCCGCCGCATGGCAAAGGCTGGAACGCACCTTTGGCAGCGCGGAAGCAATAGAGAAAGCCCTATTCAAGAGACTGCAGGATTTCCCAAAGATCAACCTTAAAGAAGTCCACAAACTTCAAGACCTAAGTGATCTGCTCATGGAGCTGGAGCTTGCCAAAAGAGACCCTCGTCTGTCCGGGCTGTGCTATCTGGATTCAGCCCATGGAGTAAACCCAATCGTGGTGAAGCTGCCATACAGTCTGCAGGAGAAATGGGCAACGTCAGTCTCAAGGTACAAAAGAGTCAACGACGTCACCTTTCCTCCATTTATTCACTTCTGCAGGTTCATTGACGAGCAGGCCCAGATGAGGAATGACCCCAGCCTCGACTTCTTAGAATCCAACACTTCAGCAGCTGCAGCAACTCCAGCATCAAGGTATGAAAGTGCTATACCAAAACGCAGAGACACTAAGAGAGCTGTGAGTGTTAGAAAGACTGAGCTACCATCACCCGCAACGCCCACAGACGAACAGAACACTGTCTCCCCACAAGATAAGTCTTTCAATCGTGAATGTCCCATCCATAAAAAACCACACTCACTGACCAAGTGCAAGGGGTTTAGATCCAAAACCTTACAGGAGCGCAAGAAGGTCCTCACTGAGCTTGGAATTTGCTTCAAATGCTGCGCATCACTTGAGCACATGGCCAAGGACTGTAAATCCACAGTCAAGTGTGGGGAGTGCCACAGCGAAAAGCACGTTTCAGCCATGCATCCTACTCGGCTAGCTAGAGACACACCGGCTACAGTCACCACCGCTCCCGCTCCAAGTCATGGCGGGGAGCCACAGAATCAGACTGACACCGCCACAACTGTTTCCTGCTCATGCTCAGAGGTATGTGGAGAGGGCCGAATGGAGAAATGTTGTGCCCGAATATGCCTCATCAAGGTTTATCCCGAGGGACGCCCAGAAAGGGCAATGAAGGTGTATGCCATCATAGACGACCAAAGCAACCGGTCCCTGGCAGGAACCAAATTGTTTGAAGCCAACGCTCGTTGAATGCGACCAAATTCCTACCCCAGAAGCTGCACTTCATCTACCACACCTGAAACACCTCGCAAGCGTCATCCCACCTATAGACAACAACGTGGAGATTCTACTCCTGCTCGGCAGAGACAACCTGAGGGTACACAAGGTGCGACAACAGTGCAATGGACCCGACTATGCACCATACGCCCAGAGACTGGACTTGGGATGGGTAGTCATAGGAAATGTGTGTGTTCATCGATCAGAAATCGACTCCTTCAGGACCTACGTGCATGGAGATGGGTGCACAACCTGCCTAAGACCATGTCCTCATCACTATGAAGTGAAGGAGAAGCCCCCAGACTCAATACAGCTACCCGACGTCGCTTCTTCCCTGCGTACCGACAACTTAGGAAGATCAGTCTTCCACACGACCAAGGACGACGATAAAGTAGCCTTGTCAGTGGAGGACAGAGAGTTCATCGAGATAATGGACCGTGCGTTCTCTAAAGACGAAACTGACCACTGGGTCTCTCCATTACCCTTCCGATCCACCAGGGTAAGACTCCCAAACAACCGAGACCAAGCTCAGACCAGATTTAACTCTCTGCAGCGTTCGATGAACAACAAGCCTGAGATGAAGGAACATATCGTTGCCTTCATGGACCCGCTCCATCCTTAAAGAAGAATGAAGAGTGCTGGTATCTGCCTTCATTTGGTGTATACCACCCACGGAAACCGAACCAGATCAGGGTTGTCTTTGACTCCAGCGCCAAACATGGAGGCGTATCCCTTAACGGTGTTCTCCTCACCGGCCCCAACCTAACAAACAACTTAGTAGGAGTGTTGCTGAGGTTCAGAAAGGAACTTGTCGCCATCACTGCTGATATCGAACAGATGTTCCACTGTTTCCTAGTCAGGGAGGATCACCGGAACGTCCTCAGATTTCTGTGGTACAAGGACAATGACACCAATAAAGAGATGGTGGAATACCGAATGAGGGTCCACGTTTTCGGGAACAGCCCTTCACCCGCCGTAGCAACCTATGGTCTACGAAGAACCGCGTCAGAAGGAGAGTCCGAATATGGCACAGACGCGAAAGACTTTGTTGAAAAAGACTTTTACGTAGATGACGGGCTGAAATCACTACCCACCGAGGAAGCAGCCATTGATTTGCTCAAAAGGACCCAAAGTATGCTGGCCCAGGCGAAACTTAGGCTACACAAAATTGCTTCAAACAGCCCGGCCGTAACGAGAGCCTTTGACTCGGGCGACCACGCCCCTGGATTCAAGGACATTGACTTAGGGCTAGACAGCCCACCCGTGCAGAGGAGCCTCGGCATCAGATGGAATCTCACAGCCGACTCCTTCGGATTTCAAGTAAATTGCTCAGACAAACCGTTCACGAAACATGGTGTCCTTTCCATAGAGAACAGCTTATTCGACCCGCTCGGATTCGTAGCGCCTATCACTATACAAGGCAAATCCTTGTTGAGACAATTCTCTGAAACCGTCAAGGACTGGGATACCCCACTCCCTTCCGACAAAGAGCGAAAATGGGAAGCTTGGAAACAGTCGTTGTGCGGATTGAACAACATTCACATCCCGAGATGTTACACCAAAATCTCCCTTGCCTCTAGCGGAAGGAAAGAACTCCACGTCTTCTTAGACGCCTCCACTGAAGCCATAGCAGCGGTCGTATACCTGAAGGTGATGGACGCCAACGGACAAAGCTACGTTGGATTGGTATTCGGCAAGGCAAAGCTAGCCCCGAACCCGACCATACCATTCCCAGGCTCGAACTCTGTGGAGCCGTCTTGGCAGTGGAAATTGCTGACTTCATACTACAAGAACTGTGCATCGAAATGGATGAGGTCCACTTCTACACTGACAGCAAGGTCGTTTTGGGTTACATCTACAATCAATCAAGACGATTCTATGTGTATGTCAGTAACCGCATCGAAAGGATCAGGAGATCCTCCAAACCAGAACAATGGCGTTACGTACCATCGGAGCTGAATCCAGCAGATCATGCAACTAGATCCATGTCTATATCTTCCTTTGCTAACTTTTCTTGGCTTACAGGTCCAGAGTTCCTGCTGAGACAGTTGGAAGAAGGTGTCCAGGAAGACTTCAGCATCTTAGATCCAGATAACGATCCAGATGTCCGAACTGAAGTCAACACCCTGGCCACCAGTGCAGAGGAAGCTTCCAACCTCGGCTGCCAATGTTTCGAACGTTTCTCCAGCTGGACAAGACTCGTCCGGACTGTTGCCAGGTTAGTGCACATCGCCAGATGCTATCGTACAGACCTGAAAAACAGAGACTGTCATCGCTGGCATGTGTGCCACAAACCCCTTTCTGCTGAGAACATCTCCCATGGTGAGTCCCTCATAATACGCCACCTCCAACAGAGCGAATTTGCCACCGAATGGAACTGCTTACACAACAAACAGCAGATTCCACTAAGAAGCCCACTCGCCAATTTAAACCCGATTATGGACAGTTTTGGCTTACTTAGAGTCGGCGGTCGTTTAAATCAGGCTCGTTTTGGAGTCGCAGAACAAAATCCTCTCATCATTCCCAACAAACACCACGTTACAGTCCTGCTGATCCGACATCACCACGAAAGGACTGAACACCAAGGCAGGCAGACCACAGAGGGCACCGTACTTTCGGCAGGCCTTTGGACCATTGGGATGAAGAGACGTGTAGCACAAATACTCCTTGATTGTGTGTACTGTCGTAAAGCGAGAGGAAAGCAACTGTGCCAACAAATGGCTGATCTGCCTACAGACAGACTTTCTACGGAACCGCCTTTCACCTACGTGGGTCTAGACGTTTTCGGACCATGGATGGTATCCTCACGCAGAACTCGTAGCAGCCGAGCAGACAGTAAGCGGTGGGCTGTGCTATTCACCTGCATGAGTGTTTGAGCCGTTCACATTGAGGTGTTAGAATCCATGGATACTTCCTGCCTGATCAATGCCTTAAGGAGGTTCCATGGATACTTCCTGCCTGATCAATGCCTTAAGGAGGTTCTTTGCCATCAGAGGACCAGTAAAGCAGCTGAGGTCCGATCGTGGCAGCAACTTCGTCGGTGCATGTAGAGAGCTGGACATCGACACCAAGCCAATCCAAGACCAGCTAGCAGACAAGGGTTGCACCTGGATCTTCAATTCTCCTCACAGTTCTCACATGGGAGGCTCCTGGGAGAGGATGATCGGGATCTCACGCAACATCCTGAACTCCATGCTAAAGGACGTTAACTCCTCAAGACTCACGCACGAGACTCTAGTCACTCTTTTAGCTGAAGTCTCAGCCATCATCAATTCGAGACCCCTCGTGCCGGTGACAATGGATCCAGAGGTACCAACCATGCTGACTCCCACCATCCTTCTTACTCAAAAGATTGACAACGCGGTAATTCCCAGCGGAGACTTCACTCACACGAACACCTACCAAAGACACTGGAAACGAGTCCAATATTTGGCCGACTACTTCTGGAATCGATGGAGAAAAGAATACCTCACCATTCTTCAAGGAAGAAGGAAGTGGCGACATCCCAAGCCGAATATCAAGGAAGGAGACCTGGTCCTTATGAAAGACCAGACCACTGAAAGAACTGATTGGCCTCTGGGACTTGTTACTAAGACACTACCTAGCCAGGACGGCAATGTGCGGAAGGTGGAGCTAAAGGTCTTCAGGAAAGGTGACACGAAGACATTTGCAAGGCCGATCCACGAACTCGTTCTGCTGTTACCTGTAGAGAGCGCCGCTATGGGATGAACGCTTCCTGACCTGAACTTTAGCCGTTTTCTTTCTTCCTCATTTTTGGATTTTTGAATTTTGAATTGTTGTAGTTAACATGCCCTTTGTTTTAGGTATTGTTATGAACTAATAGTGGAATCCCCAAAGTGAATTCCAGACGGGGAGTGTGCTGTTTCAATCCTGTTTTATAGTTTAAACTGCTATTATCTCTGATGCTTGTCTCTGCTGCCACATGCTGGCCAGACCCTTCAATTCTTTACCCCTCTTTCTTGTCCAGCCTATGGGGGTGTGGCTCCTGTACGTGCTGTTTTTGGTCTCTTCCTGTTTGCCCAGTCATTGGCAGACATTTTTCAGTACAGAGAGTTCATTCCCCATGGAGCTGAAGAAGCAAAGTTTTCGACCTACAAGTAGCGACTCCAGAGACAAGCTTCATACAAGATCTCAATAACATGTTTTGGATCATTCATCTACGAAATAAACCAACATTATTTTCATCCTAACGTGTGTACGCTTATCTGAGACGCTGCTCCGGGTCCTGTCTGCCCCTCTTACTGGAAGTACAAAGGTAAGAACTCTCACCCCATTATACACCAGCGTGCCTTTATCGCCTTTAAGTGGGAACAGAACACCTAGGGGACATGAATGTTGATATTTTATATATGATATCAAGGATAAAAGACAAATACAATCCGCGCTGCTGCAATGAGGTTACAAACTCCCGCAGAATTTAAAACTCTTTATTCCAATCCAAACCGACGCGTTTCAAGGTCGTCCCGACCTTTTCATCAGGGATACACTAGCATAATCCTATTATAGATGTTTTATATACGCACACAGATGAGATTTCCATAGGGCGTCAGTCACACAAGAAGGCATGATGCAGAGTGTCTGTATGAAGCCTATTGGTCATGCCCATACTATTAGATCAGGAGGGCTGCCCAGCACAATATACATGCACCAAACAGGACTGATGCCCCATAGGACCTGGCTGCATCCTACATAAAGATAAAAAAAAGTGCAAAGAAATTATGAATGATAATGTAAGGTATTGGTATATATTTTGGCTAAAACACGTCCATCTGGTCTAATAGCATGGGTGTGATCAATAGGCTGCATACAGACACTCTGCTTCATACTTGCTTGTGTGACTGATGCCCTATGGATGGACCTGCGTTGCCTCTATCTCTGGGGCCTGTGGCGTCCTGTTAAGTGCATTGGATATCAGACCTTTGGCTGTTCATGGGGAGTTTTCTGATTTTATGTCCTTGTTAGTTGTTGTTTTCTGAATATAGTGATAGGGACGAGTAAGCGTGAGGACCCTTGACGTGGGTTACGTGCTTGCGTGTTTTGGCCAAAATATCTACCAATACCTCACATTATCATTCATCATTTTTTATTCGCTTATTTATTTTTATGCAAGATGCAGCCAGGCTCTTTTGGGGCGTAAGTCCTGTGTGGTGCATGTATATAATGCTGGGCAGTCTGCCTTTTCTATACTATTAGCGTGATCAATAGGCTGCCTACAGGCCCTCTGCCTCATACTTGCTTGTGTGACTGATGCCCTATGGAAACCTCATCTGTGTGTATATAAAATACCACCAATCACCTCCATGTCATGGCAGGTTGAGAGTGATTGCTGCATCAGTGTTATTCACCGGCGTTGCCTCTATCGTTGGGCCTGTGGCGTCCTGCTAGATGGATTGGATATCAGACCTTTGGCTGTTTATGGTGAGGTCACATGTTGTGCACACACCTGGACACGGGTATCAGTCATGGAAGTAGCACTGCACCCAGTAAACTACATTGTTTTATTTCAGCCCGAATGCTCTGAGTAATGTAGTGTCACCTTCATGTAAAATGTGTTTTGGGATGTTCCTAAAATGAAATGTGAAAGCATCACTCCAGCGTTTTGCTTTTTATGTGTCACCGCCAGAGTGGTCTTACTAATGCATATTTCCCACCCTTGGTAATGATCCTTTCCACCTTAAAGGATATTCGTCAGATCCCTACTGATGCACTATTAGTTACTCTTGATGTAAATTCCCTTTACACCAGCATCAGTCACAGTAAGGGTTTACAAGCTGTCAATTGGTTCCTTCAAAAATACTCACAATATCAGGACGATAAAATTGCCTTTATTCATGACCTTTTGTCTTTAGTGCTCCAACAGAACTACTTCCTTTTCCAGGATCAGTACTATGTTCAGCGTAAGGGGACCGCAATGGGCTCTAACGTTGCGCCCCCTTACGCTAACATATTTATGGCCAAATTTGAGGAAGACCACATCATTAATCACCCATTAATCCAACAACATAGCGTGACTTGGCAACGTTATATAGATGATGTCTTCCTCATCTGGCGAGGCACGGAGATTGAATTATCTTCCTTCCTGGCGGACATCAACTCCTACAACGAGGACCTCTCCTTCACTATTCATTGTGATAGGCAAAATATCAATTTTTTAGACACCATGATCCACAAAGGAGATGGAGGAGTTCTGTTCACAGATTTGTACACAAAACCAACAGACACGAATAGTCTTCTTCACTTCACGAGCTGTCATCCTATACATATCAAAAAATCCTTGCCACATTCACAGCAGATGAGGGTCGCTAGGATAGTATCAGATCCTACTACACGTAGACTTAGACACTCCGAGATGCAAGAAAAATTTCGCCAACGTGGATATCCGTCACATTTAACACAGATGAATACCACGACAAATCCTAGGGAACCTAGATCCCCACAAGTGACATGTGTAACCACATACCACCCGTTCCATACAATGATCCGGGGTATTATCACCAAACATTGGCCTATATTGAGCCACTCTTATCCGGACATTCCGGAATTTCAAACTAACCCATTGTTTTGCCTAAAACCAGCAAAAATATACGTGATCGGTTGGTTCGGGCAGATGTAGGTTCAAATGTAAGATTACCCAGACAAACCTTTTTGTCTACACAACGTGAAGGAACTTTTCCATGTTTGAGGTGCATGCAGTGCTCGCATGTAATAAAAGGTAACAGCTTTACTCACCCACGCTCTGGGAAACAGTATCTAATCAAAGGATTCTATACGTGCGAAACCTCTTTTGTTGTGTATTTGATCAAATGCCCGTGCGGTCTCGGATATGTTGGAGAGACCACCCAACTTGTCCGAGACCGCATTAGCAAACACAAGTCCACTATCAGGTGTGGTCAGACTCTTTTACCCATTCCCAATCACTTTATTACCTGTAAACATTCAATATCGCAACTACGTTTTCAGGTTATTGAGCATGTCACACCCAATAGACGGGGGGGCAATAGAATAAAGACATTGAAACTAAGAGAATCATACTGGATTCACCATCTACAGACCCTAGAACCACTGGGACTAAACAGGGAATGTGACTATAGACTCTGACCCACATCAGGTGTACTATGGCAGCGTGTACAATCATTTGACATTTTACTAATGATCTTGAATTGAAGTAACCATCCTCTGTAACAAACTTGTAAAGGAATGATCAACATATTCCATGTTCTATCAATCAGGTATTTCTTTGTTTTTTACTCTCTCTATTCATTCAGGACTATAATAGACAATCCTAACAATCCTGTCCACATTATGGAGCCTTGTAACTTGCGTTAATTAAATCTGTTTGCATAATGTTTTTTTATATGTCATGATTCTAAATATATCTCTCTCTTCTAACAGAGACTGTGACACCCTGGTGTAGAAAGGGGCCGTGCTCCACCTTCCTCCTGCACTCCGGTATTATTATTGTGCACACACTGTTTCCGCAACTTCCTTAGTTTCATTATACACCGTATGGTTCACTACGCATGCGCGGCTTCTGCTAGCGCATGCGCTTTACACATGCGTTCCAAACGCTTCCGTGCGGTCCAAATGCCGGAAGTTGTCACTCGGGCACCGGAAACGCATTGCGATTAGTCCCACCCGCTGCCCATATAACACTGAACACCGGCACGACACAGTACACCGCAGTGGGAGACGCCAACAGAGTGACACATGGACGCACAAGGTAAACAGGGCACAATTCCGATACCCTTCCTATTTAACCCTTCCCTGACTAATAGATCTCTCTATACACTGCAGGACTTTGTCCCATTCACCATACAGACCTGTCATAGGAGTAAGTATTGCAGGATCTTACCATTTTACTCTATGCCACACTGAAGTGAGATATAGAACTATAAAACGCTAATATCAATTTATGTAACTATAAGAAATAGCGACTCCATCCACACATAGCAGTCTCTGGAACACAGGCTGACAACAAGAACCAGGCACAGCTCCTCATGTCTCCTCTGGTAAATACTTAACATGATCACTGTATCTGTACACATAGCGATAATACACTTTTGTCTGTTTAATACAGAAATTTTGCATATAGTGAAATGTGGAAAAGCATGCCTATATTTTCTCAAACATATCTGGATCCATAAATTCATGATGACAGCCGCTGTTTTACAGTCATAGAGGTACGCATTATGGTTGCTTGACACTCACGTGGGACAGGATTAGGATGCATAAAAGAGATAGCACTGGTCTCTATACAGATGGTACTCTTCTCCATATTGTTCTATACCCTATTTTCTATTCAATCTCTCGGTGCTTTCTGTTTTCTTCTTCTTGGTCCCTTTTTCAACTTCTCAGGAGTTAAACCACCTCCTAGATTACTATTTCTATTATAACTGTACCTATGGTCATTCATGCTAATACCTATTTCTTTGCCATATACCCCACGACCCGATATAGCACTCCCGCACCTCGTGACGTATCACTCGACACCTGCATTCCATAGGCACGGACAACCAGCACATAGGTAAATCTCTGTTTGAAAAAATTATTTATAATCTGCTGACTATATGTCATACATGCATGTTACATAGTTATTATTTTTGCTAACAAATCTTTACTGTATTATTTAAATCATCTGTAACAGAAATGCTCATTGTATGGTCTTTTATTTTCAAATTTTTAAATTTTGTATGTCTACTACTGGAACAAACGGAATATCCCCTGTATTTATGTTGATTTTTCAATCTGTATAGATAATCCTTGAGAAAGGCTGATTGGCCAAAACGTCGGATGTTTATGTTTGATGCTGAATTGTCCAATAAAAGACAAAAACATTTTTCACTAAACTGGTTTTTCAAAGTTATTAGTGTGCCGAGGTTACAACTTTATTAATTGACTTCTATATTACCTCAGAGCACCTATCTCAAGGTTGAGCCCAAACATTCTACGTTGGTAACCAACAGACTGGGTTTCTGTAAGGAGATAAGTGCAAATATGGATTTTGCACTAACGCGGCTAATGCAATATATCTGGACTTACAAAGACTTTTGATCCTGTACGACATAACAGCCTTCACTGACGTTAGAGAAGCAGAGACTAGGGGAAACTATATGCAGGTATATAAGGAATTGGTTAAGAGATAGGAAACAAAGTGTCGTCATAAATGGTACTTTCTTTAAGGGTGGAGGCACACTATCATGCATCAAAAACGCCGCGTTTTTGATGCATGACAGTGATGCGAGTGCTGTGCGTGTTTGTGGGTGTGTGTGGTGCGAGTATGGTGCGTATGATGAGTGTGGCTGGCTGCATGTATGTTAGTGTGCTGTGATTGTGAGGTGTGAGTGCGTGTGTGGTGCGTGATTGTGATGCTGTCCATGGTCCTGAAGGACCGCGGGCAGCATTTGTCAAGAATAGAAACTCTGCGGCTGTCAAAGCCACAGAGTTTAAATCTCCCGCTTTGTCAGTACAGTAAGCTATCATCTTGTACTGCTGTCACAGCAGCGGTACAAGATGTTTAGCTAAGACAATGATGATTGTAGTTAAATTATGTATTCTGGTGTTATTTTACTGATTAATCCCATCAGCATCCTCTGCACCGCATGTGTGCGCATAGGATGCTGAGGCTCTAAACCCAGTGCTGAAGGGGTTAATATGCAGCTGGATCAGTGACACCATGTATGTGGAGAGTGTCCTCACTCTCTGCAGACATGGTGTCATTACTCCATGTGTGTGAAGGGGTTAATTTTTATGTATAATAGGTTAAAAGAACTGTCGGGTTTATAACTTCACAGAAAAAGCCGGCTTATGTTACTGTCTATGGGGAGCTGTCCCTCTCATGGTCCTGAAGGCACAGCTCCCCCTACGCAGTAACATAAGCCGGCTTTTTCTGTGAAGTTATAAACCCGACAGTTCTTTTAACCCATTATACATAGAAATTAACCCCTTCACACACATGGTGTAATGACACCATGTCTGCAGAGAGTGAGGACACTCTCCACATACATGGTGTCACTGTACCAGCTGCATATTAACCCCTTCAGCACTGGGTTTAGAGCCTCAGCATCCTCTGCGCACACATGCAGTGCAGAGGATGCTGATGGGGTTAATCAGTAAAATAACCCCAGAATACATTATTTAACTACAATCATCATTGTCTTAGCTAAACATCTTGTCCCGCTGCTGTGACAGTCACAGCAGTACAAGATGATGGCTTACTGTACCGGCAAAGCGGGAGATTTAAACTTGCCGGCTTTGACAGCCAATGAGTTTAAAGCGTTTTTGCCTGCACACTAGCACTGTGTGCTGTACGGGGGCAAGATTTTCTCGCCCCCATACACTTGCATTGCCCTCACGCGCGTCAGAATCGCGTGCAGTCGCAACATGCTGCGATTGCACTCGCTTCTGACTCGCAATGCGAGTTAGGTGCGGGGGACTCGCACCAGTGTGCCCTGCCTGATAGGGCAACACTGGCCCGAGTGCAATGCGTTTTTTTAACGCATTGCACTCGCGCGAGTCTCACGCCAGTGTGCCTCCACACTACATGGGAAAAATTAGTGAGAGCCACAAGGATCTGTGCCAGGACCAAAACTGGTGGAAAAACCTTTGAAAAGTGAAACAATTTGGCCACAATTCGATGCTGCACTAGTTTGCCCAGCTCCGACAAGTGGGCAGAGCTATAGTGGGAACGCCATCGCTCATCAAAGTCACAACTGGTGGCATTTGCTAAATCACAAGTCTTATTCCAGCAGGAACGGATATAATATTTGTGGAGATAGATAGATAGATAGATAGATAGATAGATAGATAGATAGATAGATAGATAGATAGATATAGAGATAGATAGATAGATAGATAGATAGATATAGAGATAGATAGATAGATAGATATAGAGATAGATAGATAGATAGATAGATAGATAGATAGATAGATAGATAGATAGATAGATAGATAGATAGATAGATTATAGAGATAGATAGATAGATAGATAGATAGATAGATAGATAGATAGATAGATAGATAGATAGATAGATAGATAGATATAGATAGAGTACTCCTTTGCCAGCGAGATTGTAGGAGATGAAGCTAGAATAACTTGCAGTTCATGGACGGTCACTTGCATATTGACTAATCCTGATGATTTAGTGCACGTTTACTAAATACACTAATGTATAACAGAGAACCACGTTAATCATTAATATTGGAGGCTTCAGCTTAGATCAAGGTTATGTCTATTACTTATTGTTTATCTGACTACATACAACATCGGTCCTGTGACACAAGATGGATTTTACCGGAGGGGAAGTATATCAGTCCAGCTTTGACCCCAAATCATATCTAACATCCTTCTGTAGTTTGGGATCTGGAAGAGATGACATTCTAACCTTCCGCCTCAGAAAATGCTTTGAAACATTTGGGCCAGGTAAGTGCATCTCTTGTGATATAGACCACCCCAGTATGCCATGGGCACCTAATGTGTACAACTTGTATATAGACACATTGTCTTGTGCATAGTGTTATGATCTCTTTTGCAACTAGAGTATCCTAAATCTCCTCTCTCTTTTAAGATCAGCTCATCATTTGCTCTTTGTGACACTTTTCAGCCTTTGCTATATGACTTTAAGGTGAAACCTTTCACTTATTAGATGTCCAGCAGAACACAAGATTATCCATTGAGCGTAGTCTCTATATAATCTACATGACAGACTGCAGGTCCTATCCTGTAACAGATAAGCCAATTCAGCCACTAAGTCATAGCAATTCCCTCAATATACCAGCTCACCCGACCTCCAGTTCACCAACACTCCTCAGATATACAAACCCTAGCCCTAACTCTCAATAGAGGCCTACTGCAGGTCCTCCTGACACCATATGCTGCTGATTTGAGCATTGTCCCCCTGTGCTCACACCACTGTTTATTATCTCCCTCTGTCCATTCTTCTACCAGGGCTGCGGTGCAGCATTCTGCCATTACAGTGCACCCTCCTAATTCCATGTCAGGTTTTCCCTGGGCATATGCTAATGCACTCTTTTTGCTGGCCAACAGTGTGACATGCAATATATTTGCATGGCATATATAAGGCAGGAGAAATAAACAATTAAGCATTATTTCTGAAACGGCAGAGCAGAGTCTCATACACCTAAACAGTCTCTGATAAGGAAACATTAGGTCCCCGTTTCATCGGTTTTATGCCAGAATACTTTGAAAAGTCACAAAACGTTTGGTTTAATGTGAGTGTGAGGCTGCTCAAAAATGCTGCGGCCTTTGGGGGGTTATCCCATTTTTGCCCAGCTCTAACAAAGTGGGCAGAGCTTGGGAGGGACTGGGGTATGGTGACCCCCAACTCATCAAATTTATGATGAGCGGTGACCACAAATCTTCCTCTAGTCCCTGAATGAAATACGATATATGGTGAGGCATACACAGAGGAGCATGCCACTTTGCACCTGATTCATTAATGAATAAGTGAAAAACTCCTGTCTTGATGAATCGGACCTAGTCTCTTTACCAGAACTGAAGAAATGTATGATTACCTGGAGCCTAATGTGATTCTAGGGCCCATGATGTGTGGCTCATGACTGTCTTCCAGCTCGGTGCATTAGCACCAGGTCTGGCTAACAGCTATGAAGACCAGGTCTTCAGATGGTGACTTTTGTGCACTCCACAGAAGAGCAGATGTGAGGGTTCTTGAAATCGGGTGTATTATTGTGTGCTTGATACGTGAAAGTGGGAACCCCTAGATATAATAATGCTGCCTATAATGTAAGGACCCACAAGAACTTCATGTATCTTCTGTGGAGGATGCTTTGGCTGTTATATTAGTAATGGGGGACACGGGGTGCCACTACTAGAGGAGAGAGGTGCTGTGGATGTGCCTCACGTCTAGCTCTCAGAGCTTAATGATTCTCTCAAGGTAAATAAAAACTTTTGGGACCATTGTTTTAGAACATTCCTAAACCAATATGGAGCATCTATGGGATATTGTCTGTCCTTGTGTGGTCATTCTCCGAGGACTACAGAGAGAGTAACAGTTTCTTAATGGTGTCCTTCTCACTTTAGAGGAGCGGCCTCATTATCTGCTGAGATTTGAGCTTGTGTCTCCACTCATCAGACATATGTCATGTCCAATATCCATCACAATGCTCTTCTTTTTTTCAGGAGGTATCAGAGGCAATGTTTTGGTTGACATTGGAACTGGACCATCGATATACCATCTCCTCTCTGCCTGTGAATCCTTTCCTCATATCATTGCAACAGACTTCACAGATAGTAATAGGCAAGAGCTGGAGAGATGGTTGAAAAGAGAACAAGGAATCTTTGATTGGTCGGAGATTGTAAAGATTGTTTGTGATCTGGAAGGCGACAGGTAGCTACGACGGTTTATATCTAATATCTATTTGTCATGTATAATATTCACAATAATGATTAATATAAAGAGATTGCAAACACAGCAGCTATAGCCTACCTAGAGGTACTGGAGAACCTCATGATTCTTATGATTCCCACAAAGGAACTGACAATATATTCATACTTAAGATGTATAGAGATGAGGTCCTGGCCGACAAGTGCCTCACTGTGGGCCGCCTCCATAAGTAATGTCCCTGCGGAGTGGCTCTGGTTCACACGACCTCTAGAGAAAAAGAATGGGGCAACCCAATTAACCCCAAATTCCTTAATGACCCCGGTACCTGTAGTTGCATTTATTGGCTGTTCACCGTAGATTCAAGAATCTCCATCACAGAGAAGTGCCATTGGTAAGAGTTAAACATCTAGACAATTTCTAGACATCTCTAAACGTAAAGAAGCCCTTTCTTTATTGCCTTCGTTAATGACATAATTTGATTAAAAGAAACCCACAAGAAGTATCTTTGACCCAACACAGTAGACAGAGATCTAACACAGTGTTAACAGTTTATCTGATCTCTCTGTTGTCCTCAATTTTTTTTATTACTTGTTTCAATTAGAGATAATGTGGAGGAAAAAGAGAACAAATTACGATCCAGGATCAAGAAAGTCTTGAAGTGTGACGTTACAAAGAGTAATCCAGTAGATCCCACGGAGATCCCCCCTGCAGACTGCGTGATCACAGCGCTGTGCCTGGAAACGGCCTGCAGAGATATTGACACTTATTTCTGCGCTTTGAAGAATATCACAACCCTTTTGAAGCCTGGCGGCCATTTGGTTTTGATCGGTGTCCTTGGAGATTCCTTTTATAAGGTGGGAGAGAAGACTTTCTTCTGTCTACCATTGGACGAACAGACAGTGAGAAATGCTGTCATAGATGCTGGATACAGTATAAAGGATCTGGAGGTTTATGACATCCCTGATCAGTCCTCATGTGCCCACATCACTGATACTTATGCCAATATTTTCCTTGTTGCACAGAAAAAATGAGATGTTCTCTTCAATGTTCCATCAAGAAGGAATTAGTGTGTGTTTGATGCATTGAGAAGGTTTCTTGTAAAGCTTTGTCTAGAGTAAGATAATTAAAACAGATTTCTAACTAAAAAGTCCCTTGTCTTACCATGTTCTTATAGCAGTTTCCTAGGAGGATGTGCCCTGTCATGAAATTAGTAGAGATCCTCCAAAGAGCTGTCATCACTTATAAGGTTTAAGGTTGGTTAGATGAGATTATTTCCCTTAATCCTAATAAATTAATCTGCTTTCATATAAAATTAACCTGTCAGTTGACAAGATCTTTATTGATAGAACAAATTGATCACGAAAAATAACACCATGTAAGGCTATATACACTGCGACAATAGAAACACTTAGGTGTGGGCCCCAATGGTAATCTTCATATATGTTGTAGTATATTGACACAGGTTGTTTTCTGGTGACTTGAACCACCTTCTTGTATTAAGAAGCCTAAAAGAGGGGGATGATATAGGTTTATCAATAATAATGCTGTCGGAGGGTAATATGAGCATTTATTAGGATTAAAGGGACACTGTCTTGTCATTTTTCAGTATGATACTAATATTACCCTTGAATAGGGCCTGGGAAGACCTCTTAAAACCATGTAAAATCATTATTGTACTGTTTGTAGTTTCCATGTTATCAGCATTGTCAGACCCTGCAGAGAGCTCCTGGATTAGTCCTCTCCATTATAAGCAGAGACGATTAGTCCTGTGCTGTATATACTGTCATGCAATTATGCACTCCCTCTCAGCAGCTCTCTCCTCTCTCATCTCTCCTCTCAGCAGCTCTCTCCTCCCTCTCAGCAGCTCTCTCCTCCCTCCTCCCTCTGTTCTCAGTGCTGTGTAGTTTTACCTTCTGGAGCTACAGTTCTGTTCAGGACATGTAGGGAGAAAGCTATAGGTCTGCCTTATCCGACCTAGACTCCATTTGTTTCTGTAAAATGAAATCCCTGCTGTGCTGTGAGAGATCCTGTGTTTATCTGATCTCTTGGTTTTACTACAAAGAGAGTAGAGAGGAGGATACAGAAAACCCCCCTCCACTGATCTCCTGTGCAGTGATGTGACATGCATAATCATCCTATGGGGAGTGGACAGCAGAGAACTAAGTGGATCACTCACTGTGAGTGACAGATGGAATTAATCTCTTTATTTGAAGTTTACAGAAGATAGGAGGGGAATATAATTAAAAGAAATACATAAATAGAGAGAGTTTAGAGAAAGGAATTAGAAAATGATAGCCGTTACATGTGAATTTTTGACCTGACAGTTGTCCTCTAAGGGGAATGTTGCACTAGGTTCCAACACCAAAATTATTCAAAACTTCCCCTAGAAATATATGGTGAGTTTACACACAAACCTTGCCTGGAACTTCTAAGCAGCAACAAAACCTCATAATAAGAGACTTTTAGTACAACCTTATTATTATGTTAGATCATTTTTCCCCTAGCTAGCTCCGGTGTTACGTAAAATTAGCTAGCACTAAGTGGGGGGGGGGGCATTTCTCGCCTCAGCTCCAGTCCCAGGTCTGTTTGTGCAGCCGCTGTGGCCACAATGCGCACCTGGCGGCCGCTCTTCCTACTGTGGGCGGCCCTCCACTATGACTGTACCACCGGCCCGGGGGGCAAATGCCACCCTGGCACCTGGGTCAGTCCGCCCCTGGGCTCAGCTCGCATTGTGCTCTAAGCTGAGAGATTTCTGTGAAAATCTTTGAAATATGTTATTCAGACAAAACCCCATACAAACTATTCCCTATAACGAGGCAGATAGACTCACCTTGGACTGTGAGGGTCTAATCCCCTATATTCTGTAAGGTGTGCTGCAATTTATCTTATTTATACATGTCATGCACCCTTCACATCACGTTTTTGTGGATCCGTGTGTATCCATTTTGAAACAGATAGCCAGGGATCCGTTTTGGCCTCTCATTTATCCCTATGGGTACGGATGGGCACAAATTGGTCCTTAATGGCCATCTTTTTTTGTTATTTTTGTGAGGGATCCATTTGTGGGCGCTTTTTTCCGGTCCCCACAATTGAAGACTGCTCCGATTTTGGGCTGCCTTCAAAAAAGGGGACAGAAATGGATCTGTCGTGGTCCGAATCAAATAATATGGGGGTCTATGGAGATGATCCGTTATTGTCCGCTTGTGTTCATTGTGCAGTACTGAGCATGCTCCGAAGCCAGGCACAGCCTCTCTCTTTCTTGGTCTCTCTCCAGAATTGTAATGCATGCAAATTGGCACCTCCAGTCTCTGGTAACTCACGGATCTGTCAAAAAAAGGATTCGAGAGCATCACTGGCATCCGTTTGCACAGATCCGTTGCTGTCCGTGTGGTCCTTCAAATTAATGGATCCATGCTGACAGGGAAAGAATGCAGTGTGAAGGGGGCCTCACCTTGGACTGTGTCTGCCTAAGGTCTGGCAGTTTCCTTCTTTTTAGTGGTGCATAAAAGTGTGGTGGACCACAGATTTGTGCAGTTCTGAGAAGGACAACACTGAACTGAGGCCAAACGGAGTCAAAAGTGACTGTGGAAACTGTGATGTAAGTGCTCAGCGTAGAACAATGTGATAAATGTGATCCAAAATGTTATGAAAAATGTTCCCAATAAAAGCTTCAACTTAATCCACAAAAAAACAAGTCCCCACTCAGATTCGTCATTTGTCAATGGAAATATTAGTGGTTTTCATTAACTCGTAATGACACGCCCGCCACCAGGACCGTGGGGTACTCTGAACTGGGCCGAACAGTTCTTAGAGGAAGTCACGGTGGCATGACCCAGCTCTGTGGCCCCGGCCGTGTCATAAAAATGGGGGTAGCTTATATGGTGAATTAATTTGTGATGCCACCCGTGGTATTCGGCAATAGGATGGCCGACGCTGCGGTTCAGATCGACTGGGGCAGATGCTGACGCAGCAAAGATGTTACAGCTCTCCACGGGTAGAGCGAGGCCCCAGGGCAGTTATAAAGTCTATTTGATGATGGTTACTGATGTAGTGCAGGGCAGGTGACGCAGTAATAATGTAAGGACACAGCAGGATGCAGTCTTCACATTTACTCATAGTTCTCCAGCCTACAAGAACCAGACATGTTCTGTGTCCTCAGGGTCAGGGATCCAGCCAACTCTCAGGTAGTTTGGGTGCACTTTACTGGGACCACCTTCTGGTGTACCTTTCCAGGTCATCTCTGCACTGGCTCTTGCCCTCCTGGCCTGCGCCTCACACACACAGTGTCCTAACCAGCAGCCTCAGATTCTGTTGGGCGACGTCTTCCTGGTCCCCTTAACCCTATGCAGCTGCCTTTTTGGCGATTGTGTGCAGATGTGGCTGTTGCATGTACAGATACCACAGCCTTCAGTTTGCTAGTTGAGCCTTATAGTCTTTCCACTAGTCTGGGGCCGGTCCCCACTGCGACCTGGTCCTTTCACCCGACTACGGTTGGCATGGATTCCTCACTTACCCGTGCCCCTAGGACCTCTTCTCTGTCTCTGGAGCCCCTCACTGGCTCCTACGTCTCTCCTCTTGCTTCCCTGGTCCTGGGATGAGCCTCTTATTACTCCAGTTTACAGGAAGTCTCTCTTCGACTCCATTCATGACAAACCCCTGTCACCAACTGAACTTCCTTCTAGACTCTTCTACATGTTTTTTTCACATCCCTTACATTCTCTACGTTCCCAACGTATGTCCTACGTTGTCTCTACTTCCTTCACTACTTTCTGGTGTGCTACTCTAATCTACTTACTCCACCCACACCGTCTACCTAGTTCCCTCCTCCAGCCTGAGAAGGGGCTCTCCCTCAATGGGTTCCACCCAGCTCCCCTGGCCTGGAGTGGTGTGTTGTATGCTGGTGTGCGGATATCGGGTAGTACCCCCTCCTTACCTGAGAGTGGGGTACAACACCTCTGGCTGAAGTGTAGTACCTCTGGGGTGACTGGACCCTCAGGGGCGCCACAGTAACACAAAGGCACTATGGCTCCTCTCCAGAAGTTCTAAGCACGTAGTGTGCCTAAACCACTTGTAGCATCCACATTTTTGGCATTGCTGTAGTGAAGAGACCGGTTAATTTTGAGATTGTGAAACGTTTAGATTTTTTCATAATTTAACGCAAATATCAACTAAAATTTACCACTATCGTATAATACAATGTGTCATGATAAAACCAGTCTCAGAATCACTGAGATCCATTGAAATGTCCCTGAGATATAAAATCATAAAGTGATGCTGGTCAGAACTACAAAAAATTAGCCTGGTCAGGAAGATGAAAACAGGTGTTGGGGCAAAAGGGTTAAACCATCATTGAAAAATGACAAACCTGATAATAGTCTATAACCATAACTAAAGGAAAGCTTACTCTTAAACAAATGACAAATAATAGGGCTGAGACTATATTGTCATCCAAAACATTAGCTGATCCCACAGCCCCCTACCAATTCTTAGCTGTAGAGGGACTGACTGCAAAATGATGAATGCCTATGAAGGTAGAATGAATGAGGATGTAGTGTTCTTGTAGGTGTCCAATCATGGTCCAATAGGAGCTTTTGATGAGAAAATTATTTTTACCACCATCAATAACTCGGAATTATATCTTCCCCCAGACACCTCCCCCAGTCCTGTGTGGATGACCTGCTGTAACTTAGGCCAGCTTCACATCGCAGTGTGAACCGGACAGACCCGGATCCGATTTTGCCCCCTATGTATCCCTATGGGGTAGGATGGCTGTTATTTTCCATCCGGCTTTGTGCTCTTCTGGGAGGATCCGGTTGTTTTCGTTTTTTGCCCTGGACACAAATCGGAGCTTGCGGCATTTTTTGTGTCCGGTGGCAAGAACTAACAAAACCGGATCCAGGACGATCCGGCGCCCATAACATGGGCAACGGATCGTGCCGGAAACAGCAAAAAAACGATCCAGTTTCCAGACGCCTGGTGCTGATAGAGCAGCGGCTCTGAAGTTCAGCTGTGCTCATTCAGCACCTGGACAGCGCAGTATGTCAGAGCCGCCGCTGAAGTTCAGCACCATGGCGAGCACTACGGCTGAAATTTCAGCACCACTGCCAGCTCCCCTGCACTTAAGGTTCAGCATTGGACAGCGGCAGACATGAAGCCGGTAAAAAGCAGGATCAAAGGGCAGATTTGCCCTTTGGTTCTGCTCGTCTGGGGCTGTCAGGTTGTGTCCAGTGCACCCTGCAAAACACTGGCCACAACCTGACAGTGAAAAATCCCGGTGTGAAGCCGGCCTTAGACACGCTGGATGGGTGTGATGCTATCTCTGTAATCAGTTCTGGGAATCAGATTTTGCTGGCGCACCCATCATCTGCATAAGTGCTCCAGCCGAGGTCAGATATAATTATAGGATAAGGACAGAAAGGTAATCAAGTAGCAATAATAATTATAGTCAGATCATATCTATCTACACACACAGCGGTGGATTATGGGGGCTTATACAGGTAGTACATGAGGGAACATTACCTGATCCCCATTAAAAAAAAGATAATTTTAAGTCTATGTGCACACCTAGTGTTTTTTATGCGTTTTTACATTCAGATTTTGTTGAAATCTGCAATGGTAAATGCATCCCAGCAAAGTCTATGGGATTTCTGAAGTGCTCTGGGTTTTCTCACCTGCAAATTTTGATGCAGAAAAAAGAGGCAACATGCTCATTCTTCATGTGATTTACACTGTGTTTTCCCTATAGACAATGATATGGAAAACGCAAGGGACAAAATGCACTAAAAACTCACAAAAAAGACATTAAAAAACACATCAAAATGGAAAAAACGCAGCATTTTGTCTTGCAAGAGATGCAGAAATGGTTCAGAAATAATCTGCTAGGTGTGTACCCTAGTAGAGCATGCAGTAAACTCGTGAGATTGGCTAATATGGAGAAAGGTCACCTTACATTAACAGATCCAGGATCAAGGTTTCTGGACCAAATCAATACTTGCCTAATTAGACCTTGTGCACACGATCAGTGCTATGGACACAAAGGTTTTTGGCTTTGTATGTTGTACAGTACAAGCACAGTGGATGGATATATAGAAATCTCCTGCCCACTGTGCTTTTGACCTGTGGTGCAGCTTCTTGAGCCGCAGCATGGCAATTCATAATTGCGAAAATGCCAGTGTTCTGAGCGGGAGAACACAGCGAAAATATGCTGAACCCCGAATCCTGATCCCACAGAGAACACTAGTGACTCCAGAAGAGAAATCATACTGTATTCAGGACGCTGAGAATCCTGATTGTGTGCATGTTACCCTAATGGGGCCATCACACGCGTCAATATCGCGTGCACGATCACTGCTGCACGTGATGTTGCAGCAATATTGACGCATGTGACAGGGCGCATCAACCAGCGATAAATCACTGGTTGATGGTCATCAGGTTTTAGAACCTGTTCTAAAACCTGACGACGGTCGCCCGGTGGACACGCAGCATCGCTGCGTGTGACACCGGGAGATGCAATCAGTCAGCTCCCAGTGCCTATCAGGAAGCGCTGGGAGCTGGTATCCAGGGTAAACTGCGGGAAACTAGGCAGCACGCTCTGCCTAGATACCCGATGTATACCTTAGTTACCAGCCTTCTCCGCTCACCGGCTGGTATCTAAGGTACACAGTGGGTAACTAGGGTCCCTAGTTACCCACTGTGTGCCTTAGATACCAGCCGGTGAGCGGAGAAGGCTGGTAACTAAGGTATACATCGCGTATCTAGGCAGCGCGTGCTGCCAAGTTACCCGCAGTTTACCCTGGATACCAGCCTGCAGACATCGTGGAGACGATATAGAAATCATTTCCACAATGTCGCTGGTAAAATGATCGCTGGTGAGTCTGCCTGTGTGACAGCTCACCAGCGATCATCCGTCAATGTCGTCAGCGATCAGATCGCTGACGACATTGACGCATGTGACGGCCCCATAAGAGTAAGGTCAGACCAGTTGGCACCCAAGAGTTTTAAAATTGCCTGGTAAAACATTATTTAACTTTGAGGGTGAAACATATGTTCCTTACAAACTCAAATAATTGTTAATTATGCACAATCCGGCTGTATTATGACCCAAACACTTCATTCTTAACCCTTACAATATATGGATTATTCATGTAATGTTCCATTTCCAAAAATATTCAATATCCAATCTCTTAAGCAATGTGCTTCTCATTAGGCCACCTACTCAAGATCAATAAAGA
The DNA here is from genome assembly GCA_033576535.1 of Allobates femoralis. Taxonomy (NCBI): domain Eukaryota; kingdom Metazoa; phylum Chordata; class Amphibia; order Anura; family Aromobatidae; genus Allobates; species Allobates femoralis. Next base: position 145,754,431 of record JARQOC010000009.1, read on the forward strand.
TGTATGTTTGGAATATACCCAAACAGCCAAGAGGTAATATCTACATGTTCCTATAGGCAAGCTAAGTGTGCTCTGGGCACTGTGGCTTCTATTGTTATGAAGACCTCCCGATGATGTGGTTATGGGGCATTATGGCCGACATTATTATAAGCAATTTTGTTGTTGCCAGTATTAAAGGGAACCTGACATGTCCCCCATAACCTCCAACCCACCAGTACTTGTATATTCCTTTATACATATCCTGCCTAATAAGCCCTTTATACTGTCTGACACATAAATAAATGTTTACTGAAAAGTCTTTCTACAGTCCTCTCTTAATACGCCGATTTCCTATTGACTAGTCAATGGGGCATTTGTTTCTCTGACTAATCGTCCATTCGTCCCCCTCAGCATGTCATCACGCTCCTGTAGGTGTGATAACACGATTTGCAGGAGGTGGCGTCATCGGCAGCTCTCTGCCCAAACCACCGGAGGAAGCAACATACTGAACACATGAAATACACATTGGGGACTTTTTTCTTGTACTTACCTTGCAGATTGCATCATTACTATGGGTATGAAATTAATTAGGCACTCATGATTGTGACATTTATATTCATGCATGTTTATTCATTATGTCTAGTACATTCATAATTATTTATGTGCATCTTTATTTGTCCAGTGATCAGTGCTCAATTGCACTTTACTGCTTGGTTATTTCTTGGTTATTTCTCTATTGTCCTTTTGAATTTCATTCATTTTTATAGAATATGTATTTATAAAAGTGTCCTTTTTAGGCTGGAAACACACTATCCTACTTACATGCGAGTCTCTCGGACGAGTCACGGATCAGTGACCCTGAACGGCTTCTCCCTGTCTGGACGGGACTGTCAGCTGCTTGTGTTTTTGTGCAGCATCACACTCCCATCCAGAGAGGGAGAGGCCGTTCAGGGTCACTGATCCGAGTCTCGTCCGAGAGACTTGCATGTAAGTAGGATAGTGTGTTTCCACCCTTAGGCTCATAAACTCCATTGCGAGCCTTCTATCTCAATTCTCGAGCATGCACATGACTTTCATGCCTACATATCATTGAGCCTCTGAAGCCAGGTGTATGTTTCCAAGCTTCAGAGGCGGACTGCGTATATCCGCAAGCGAAGAAGATCTGTTCCAGTGGCTGATCTTCAGCTCCTCCGTGGACAGCAGCCCCTCCACATTGATTTGATCTTGTAATGAGGAAAGTAACTTTCCTCCTTAAAGTTGATTGTCTATGTTGGTAGGATACTCCTGACTGTTACATTATTGATGGGACTGTATCTCCGGATATGCCCCTATACCATTCAAAGTGACGTAATTCATGTCTGTGGCTTAGAGATCGAAACACAATATAATAAATAATAATAATAAATCTTTATATAGCGCCAACATATTCCGAAGCGCTTTACAATACAGTGCTTAGAGTACAGAAAATATAATACAGTAAGTACAGTGGAGAACAAATACAGTACAATAATTGGATACAAAACAATTGGCATAGAATCAATGTAAAAAAAAAAAGAAAATACAATAAATAAAGCAAGAAATTAAGGTGACCCTGCTCAAAAGAGCTTACAATCTACAACGGGATAGGGGTTGCACAAGATCGCATGTGGCGGGTCATGCGGCGGGTCACATGATGCCGGGCCGCGTCACTTCCGGTCGACCGGCGCTGGCTGTATGACACGCACAGGCCAACTTCAGCATGCGATCGGCGCATGCGCTGAAGGCGGCCTGTGCACTGAGTGCACACAGCCCTATGTCACCGGAAGTGACGCGATACAGGCATCACGTGACCCGCCGCATCACAGTGATGCGACCAGAGGCGGGAAAATACAAACATGCCCGCGCTCTGCCACCAGCATTACACCCATTAGGTTGTCAATTTTGCACTGAGGCGGGGGCAGCATGCCCAAGGAAACCCTGCCTACCTGACAAAGACCCCCAGGGAACGCCCAGCCGCCAGAGAAAATGTAAGTTTATAAAAAGAATTATGCAGCTTGTAGGCAGCAAAAAAATACCAGACAGGGATGCTTAGTATAGCACTTTTAGGCTGCAGGGACAGGTATTCATAGGGTACAAGGGCTAGATTAGGTGACAGGTTCCCTTTAAAAAGATGTGTTTTTAGGGATCGTCTGAAGCCATGCAAGTTGTGGATAGTCCTGATTTCTTGGGGTAGAGCATTCCAGAGGATTGGTGCAGCTCGGGAAAAGTCTTGGAGCCCAGGAGTGGGAGGATTGGATTAGTGCAGATGTTAGTCGAAGGTCATTTGAAGAACGTAGAGAATGGGTGGGGTGATAGACAGAGATGAGGGAGGAGATGTAGGGGGGTGCTGCACTGTGAAGAGCTTTGTGGGTGAGAACAAGCAATTTGAATTTGATCCTGTAGTGTATGGGCAGCCAGTGCAATGACTGGCACAGAGCAGAGGCATCTGAGTAACGATTGGCCAGATGGGTGATCCTGGCTGCTGCATTAAGGATGGACTGGAGAGGGGAAAGTCTAGTGAGGAGGAGGCCACTTAATAGAGAATTGCAGTAGTCAAGGAGGGAATGGATTAAGGCCACGGTGAGGGTTTTTGTTGTTTCCATAGTGAGAAAGGGGCGGACTCTAGAGATATTCTTCAGGTGTAAGCGACAGGAGCGGACGAGAGATTGTGTGTGGGAGGAGAAGGAGAGATCGGTGTCAAACATAACACCCAGACAGCGAGCCTGCTGTCTAGGCGTTATCATGGTGTCGCAAACTGAGAGAGAGATGTCAGATTTAGAGAGGTTAGTGGAGGGTGGGAGCAGAAGGAGTTCAGTTTTGGAAAGGTTTGGTTTCAAATAGAGAGCGGACATGATGTTGGAAACTGCAGCTAGACAGTCATTGGTGTTCTTTAATACAGCAGGGGTAAGGGCAGGGGCTGAAGTGTATAATTGTGTGTCATCAGCATAAAGATGGTACTGGAAGCCAAATCTGCTGATGGTATGTCCAATCGGGGCTGTGTAGAGAGAGAAGAGAAGAGGACTGAGGACTGAGCCATGAGGGACCCCAATAGTGAGAGGAAGAGGGGAGGAAGTGGAGCTAGCGAATGATACACTGAAAGAGCGGTCAGAAAGATAGGAGGAGAGCCAGGAGAGAGCAGTGTCCTTTATGCCAATGGAATGCAGCATAGAGAGTAGGAGTTGATGGTCAACAGTGTCAAAAGCTGCAGAGAGGTCAAGGAGAATAAGCAGAGAGTGTTCACCATTATGTTTTGCCGTCAGGAGGTCATTGGTCACTTTGATAAGGGCAGTTACTGTAGAGTGAAGGGGGAGGAAACCAGACTGTAATGGATGTAGAAGAGAGTGAGTGGAGAGGTAACGGGTGAGGCGGGAGTAGACCAGACGCTCCATGAGTTTAGAGATGAAGGGGAGATTGGAGACTGGTCTGTAGTTATTTGTGCAGGATGGGTCGAGAGAGGTTTTCTTTAATAATGGAGTAATGATCGAGTGTTTGAAGGAGGAGGGGAAGATGCCAGAAGAGAAGGAGAGATTGAAGATTTTGGTTAGATGAGTGGTGACGACTGGAGAGAGGGACTGGAGTAGGTGTGAGGGAATGGGGCCAATAGTGCATGTGGTGGGACACGAGTAAGAGAGGAGCCTGGATACTTCTTCTTCTGTGACTGGGTCAAATGTGGAGAGTGAACTGGAGGAGATGTGGGGAAGAATGGGAGTGGCAGCGCTTGGAGGCTGGGAGCTGATTTCCTGGCAGATGTTGTCTACTTTCTCCATAAAGTAAGAAGCCAGATCATCAGCACAGAGGTCAGTGATATGGGCCTGCACTTTAGGACTGAGGAGAGAGTGAAAGGTGTCAAAGAGTTTTTTTGGCTTGTTGGATAGTGAGGAGACCAGGGTGGTGAAGTAGGTCTGTTTGGCAAGGTGAAGGGCAGAGTTGTAAGTTTTGAGTATGAATTTTTAATGGATAAAGTCCCCTGGTGAGCGATTTTTCCTCCATAGACGTTCAACACTCTTAGAGCACCGCTGGAGGAATTGAGTTTGTGATGTGAGCCAAGGCTGTTTTGTTCTATGTTTGGAGGTTCTGAGGGTGAGGGGCGCTACTTGGTCCAGGGAGCTTCTGAGAGTGTCATTGTAGTGATTTACTCCCTGATCTGGACAGGAGATTTAAAAGATTGGGGACAGAAATGAGATGAGGGAGTCTGTGAGTGCATGAGGGTTAATGGCCTGTAGATTTCTGGATGTGTAATAGGTAGGATTGGGCTGTGGTGGTCGAGGGTTGGTGAGTGAGAAGGAGAGAATGTCGTGGTCGGAGAGAAGAGGTGAGTTATCTAGGGAGGAGGTTGAGCAGAGCCGGATAAAGATCAGGTCAAGGGTGTTACCATCTATGTGCGTCTCAGAGGTTGAGAGCTGTGAGAGGTTAAGAGAGGTGGTTAGAGATAGGAGCTGGGATGGAGATGGAGAGATGGGGCTGTTTATGGGAATGTTAAAGTCTACCAGAATAAGGGTTGGTAATTCTGAACACATGATATGCGGGAGCCACGCAGAGAAATGGTCGAGGAACTTGGTGGGTGACCCTGGGGGGGGGGAATATACCACTGCTACTTTGAGGGGAAGGGGATGGAATAGCCTAATCGTGTGGACCTCAAAAGAAGGAAATGAGAGTGATGGGGCTGGGGGAGTATATGTAAAAAAAGAAGAGAGAAGGCACTCCTAGGATTATATCTGGGAGCAGTTTTGACAGGCTAGTTGGGGGGTTTTGAACTAACCTGAGTGGGTTATGCAGCCGGCATAACCCGGTTGTCAGACCTCCGGTGCTCTGTGTGCACCGCGCGCTGTGTTGTAGCTTCCTGGTTGCCAGGAAGACTGGTCACAAGTGGTATCACGTGCTGCTGAGGTCACCGGAGGTTCTTTAGTCTTTGCCAGGTCTTTTTCTCTCTTCCCTACAGGCAATTTCAATCTCCAATCCTTCAGTGCTGCACCTCACCGCTCGCCATGCCAGTGTGTAGACAACAGAATAACAGGCGATTAGCGGTTTAGGAGGGTGCTAACAAAGGATGGAGGAGCACAAATAGTTTTTAGTATATCTTGCTTTCTTTATTCCAGCATATCACAACATGTTTCAGCAGATACTCCGCCTTCATCAGGTGGGAGCTGGGATGCAGATGGAGAGATGGGTTGTTTATGGGAATGTTAAAGTCTACCAAAATAAGGGTTGGTAATTCTGAACACATGAAATGCGGGAGCCACACAGAGAAATGGTCGAGGAACTGGGAGGGTGACCCTGGGGGGAGGTTTACCACTGCTACTTTGAGGGGAAGGGGATGGAATAGCCTAATGGTGTGGACCTCAAAAGAAGGGAATGAGAGTGATGCGGCTGGGGGAATGACCTGGAAAGTACATTGTGGGGACAGGAGGAGGCCAACTCCACCACCATGTCTGTTCCCAGGTCTAGGGGAGTGAGAGAAATGTAGGCTGCCATGAGAAATAGCAGCAGGGAAAGCAGTGTCTGAATGCTGGATCCAGGTTTCTGTGAGGGCCAGCAGGTTAAGAGAGTTGGTAAGGAAGTAATTGTGAATGAAGGGAAGTTTGTTGCATACAGATCGTGGATTCCAGAGAGCGCAGCTAAAAGATGAAGGAGTGCAAGTGATGGTAATAAGGTTAGTGGGGTTTCTATGTGTGGTGCGAGAGGGGTTGAAGTTAGAGGGCGGACCAGGGTTGGGGATATATCACCTGACAGGAACAGCAGCAAAAAGAGGAAGAGCAGATAGTTTTTAGATTTAGGACTTGGTTTATTATGACAAATGTTAGAATATGGTGGGCTGAGAATCCTCAGTAAACTGAGATGGCATGGGAGCTGTACATAGGGTAGGGCAGGAGAGAGGAGCTGATGTGTGTGAGTGGTGATGGAGGGGGGATGGGGTGATACAAGTTGGTGGTGAGAGCACATAGGAAAACAAACAGTGAAGTTAGAGACATGGTTATGATTAGTAGAGAATAGAGTTATATACATTGTTTGAGTGGCTCTCTGTCAGTACCTTCCAGTCCATCCCAGTCAATTCCAGTCAATTTCATATTTATTTCGTATCTGGACACTTAGATGAGACACTTTTGCAGCAGACACGTCTGGAGCACACTAGGAAAAGGTCCTAATATGCTCAGAAACACTGATTTCAGGTGTGGAGAAAGGGAGAGTGATCTGGAGTCCATTAACCCATGGCCAAGCAAGGCTGTACCAAATGGTCACTCGCAGACATATTTGAACAAAGGATCATAAACAGGCATTGGGGGGGCAGGGGGAAAGACAGTTACATTGATGCTAGAATTAGATATTTTCAGCAGACAAAATATATCAGAACAACATTAAAGTTGGGTGCTGGGCCATACAGTCAAACATACCTGTAGAGAAACACAGAAACAACATGATGATTAGAATAAATATTAGTTCTCAATGACAGTAATACATTTTATCAAAGGGCTCAGGATATAGCATACATCCCTTGATCAACCCTTAATGGCAGACTCCATTTACATTACATACACACAAGGAGAACCAGAGTCTTTTTATGCTCAAAAAATACAAAGTTTATTACAAAAAAGCACTCAATTAAAAGTGCAAGCTTTTGGCTGATAGCCAAAAACTTGCACTTTTAATTGAGTGCTTCTAACTTTATTCTTTCATGAGTTATTTACAGGTCAATGACCACTTGTAAAATGTGTTCAAAGTGCTGCCCATTGTGCTGGATTGTCAATGCAACCCTTTTTCCCCACTCTTGACACACCAACAGCAACACCACAGAAGAAATGCTAGCACGGGCTTCCAGCATAGACAATTACCTTCAGGTGAGTGATGAGGCAAACTTTTTTGTGAATGGTGAAGTTAACAAACAAAACCACCGCTATTGGCCTGACACTAACCCGCAGTGGATAGATCCTTCCAAGACTGTTGGAACACATATTGATGGTATGGTGTGGTATATGGGGTACAAAGATAGTGGGGCCATTCTTCATCAATGGAAACCTCAATGCCACTGGATATCTGAAATTGCTACATGATTCAGATATCCAGTGGCATTGAGGTTTTCCATTGATGAAGAATGGCCCCTGTAAGGAATAAGCAATATTTGTAAGGAATAAGCAATATTCCAATTGCAGCCATATTCTACCATACCTCACTCCAATGATACAGCCTATTGGCCTGAAGCTAGTCATCTCTGGGAAAGGGAATATGTTAATCAACCTTAGGAAACACCATATGGTCACACAATAGAGCTCCCTATGAAATGGAGATTAGGTGACAATGAAATTTCCCTGCCATTATCCACCTGATGAAGACGGTCTTCCATACTATCGAAACGCGTTGTGGAGTGTGCATGAGGTTCAAATAAAGGTTTGTTAAACTCTACCCCTCCTGTGGTGTTCCTTAGCGCTCCAGCAGAATTCTACAGTATCTCTTTCCCTCCACATAATTCCCCCACCCCCCCCCGAGGGAGTAGAAGCAGGAGCTGCCTGGACACCACAGATAAGGAAACCGCAAAGCCAAATCATCTTTGATCCAAACCGCAAGAGCCTGGATCTAATCCATCCTAAAGGACCTGCACTTACCAACTACAGGACCTGCGGTGTCATCACGGTCGGGTGACCGCCAGTGACGTGGGCCGATAGGAGGATGCAGGACTGGAGCTGGGAGCACCGCAAGGAGCCGCTGGCTACAACTGAGGATTTCATCCTCCCAGACGCCTTACCAGGGTTGTGCAGGGGAGGCACAACCCTGTCAGGTTAGTGTTCTCATTGCTAACGCCCCCATAAAGCAGTGCCACAGGTCCCACACAGCGCCCCTGTTTTTTCTTTACTTACATGCCATTATACAAAGGAAGACTCTCCTCTGTGACACTGCAGAGAAGTGACAAACCTAATTTCATCAGTCTGGGGATTGAAAAAAATCCCTTTCACTCAGCCCAGACTCATGGAGCCGAAGGATAACCCTTAATATCTTATGAGCTGTCGCTCTTATGAAAATGTCAAGCATAAATATCACATCCAGAGATTCAGACGATCCTAGCACATATGTTTATGTAAGTGTGGGACCATCGTAGGTCCCCTAAACTTGAGATTGGCCAGTAGGGTACCAGCAGAGTTGTCATGTGTCATATCATTGCATAGCTAAAATCATAATTGAAAATATGAGAGCATTGTCTTCCGCCTATGACATTTGCAGGCAAAGTTATGGCCAATAATAACTTTTGTATATCTCATATCTCAACTCGGGGGTGGGAGCTATAGGACATCCAGATGTAGGTGATGGGTGTGAGATGGGAAGGCCTCTTACAGTATAAAAATATCCCATCTCTTCTCCATCTTGTTATTCTTCTGAAGGGCATAATTTCATCAAAGCCAGACTATACCCAAGAACCGGGTTGGCCAATGCTGCCCTTGTGGTGCCATCAGCACCAAGGTAACTAACTGATCACGTGTATCTGTAATTCTGTGTATATTCCATTTATCTTTTATTTGCATGTATGTCTGTAACCTTTGTAATATCTTAATAATAACTGTACATAATTAATATTATTCTAGTGTACCAATAGGGTGATTAAATACATAAATTTAATCTTGAGTTGTTCTCTTTATCTTGATCAAGACTCCCCACGTCCGTGTGCTCATTTAATGATTCCTGGGTTGGTTTCTGACCCAATATAAGCCTGTTCACGGACCGGACTGTTATTAAGCGAGGAACTGGTGGCAGCAATTAGTGCTTGTGGTTATTTGGGGCCTCTATCAGTGACAGGGTGGCAGTTATTATATAAGGCATATATCACACTCACTGAGAGGTTCCTTACTAAGCCAGCAATGACAGGGCAACTGCGGCCCTTCTTTCTTCCTCGGTAGTTTCCTGACTAGCCTGAGTTTAACAAGAGGCATTGTAGAGCTGCCAGGTTCGGTGGCTGATTCTCCACAGCCCCACTATCTTTGTACCCCATATACCACACCACACCATCAATGTTTGTGTTCCAACAGTCTTGGAGGGATCTATCCACTGTGGGTTAGTGTCAGACCAATAGTGGTGGTTTTGTTTGCTAGGCCTGATTCACACCACAGTTTTCTGGATCCGGGGCTGTCTGGGGCTAGCCGCGATCTTGAAATTTCAGCAGCTGTGGCTGCGATCAGAGGTATCCGGCGGCAAACCAGACCAGAGGGCATATGTGCTCTCCGGTTCTGTTTGCAAATTGGGTCCGGGGCTGTCCGGACCTGATGCTGCCGTGGTGTGAAACCGGCCTTAACTTCACCATTCACAAAAAACTTCGCCTCATCACTCATCTGAAGGTAATTGTCTATGCTGTGAAGATACGAGATGTGCAACATCTGAAACAACGGATACTGGAAGCCGGTGCTAGCATTTCTTCCGTGGTGTTGCTGTCGGTGTGTCAAGAGTTGGAGAAGAGGGTTGCATTGACAATCCAATACAATGGGCAGCACTTTGAACACATTTTGTAAGTGGTCATAAACTTGTAAATAACTCATGAAAGAATAAAGTTACATTAAAAGCAAGGACACCATTGTTTTTCTTATGAAATTCTCAATAAGGTTGACGTGTCACATGACCCTCTTCCCGTTGAAAAAAATAAAGTTTGATCCAAAATGGCCGACTTCAAAATGGCCGCCATGGTCACCACCCATCTGGAAAAGATTTTCCCCTCCCATATACTAATGTGCTACAAACAGGGCGTTGATATCACCAACCATTCCCATTTTATTTAGGCGCTTCTATATAAATGCCCCACCCTGTATAACACTATATATGGAAACATTACATTACATTACACTGGTGCTGTCTTCTGGGAGGAACGCGACTTGTAGTCCACCTCCTTACCCTGGCATACACAGGGTAACACAACCAAGCTATTCTCACCCTCTGCAGGGTTTATGGGTACGTTTAGAGCAGCAAGGAACAAAACTTTTTACATTTTAGATTTTCCATTAAAGTACAGTGTTACAAAGGTTAAACAAAATTAAATAGTAACAAGATATACATACAAGCAAAATTAGTATAAAATAAAAGACATAAAATTCGGATAAGTCTTATGAATTGGATCCATGAAAGCTTCTGGTGGAGGAGGAGAATGCCAAAGGAATTATGGACACATTTACAATTGCTTCTCTTGGGGTCAGACATTAATGTTCATTAGCTGAAATGTTATAGAGTCTCACCAGACCCATGACTCCTTCCCCCGCTGAGGTGAGGAGGGGACCACTGATTAGATTTGATTCTATTCCACTTTCAGGCCATATTTAGGAACCTCCTAGTAAAACAATATGGCCGTCATCTTACCAAACATCCTTTAAGAATTCTATACATACCACATATGGATATGATAGATCCATAATTCAGGGACATATTGGGTTCCACTGGGTTACCAGTTATCAAAACATTGGCAATTTTACCCACGGATGAGAATATGTTCCCCATTCGTGGATACATCCATGGATTCAGTAAAACTAGAATTATAATACAAAAACCTTAAAGTATTGTTTTACCGTTTCTTGTCTATGTACAGATGCAACAGCTGCCAAAGTGAAAGCATCGTGAACTGGTGAATTAGAAAGGGAGAAAAGCGCACATAGCACCTTACCAATGCAATTAGGAATGAAAAGGTAGCGGGATTACTAACCTTATAGAGTTGTGCCAGTCACAACATCATATGCGTTTTAACGGCTGTGGCACTCCACCCGGTTGCAAGATATACCGTGTTGGTAGAAGACAATGGGGGAATGCAGATGCGCTGCCGTCCAAGAATCACAGAGGAATGGTGGATCCAAAGGTGTTTTTTTTCAGTAGATATACTAGCTCGTATATGTCTTGAAGACGTGAGCAGAAGGCTCATGAAACGCGTCAAGAATAAAGTACTGCTTGATATAACACCTATGGATCCACCGTTCTGCCATTCTTGGACGGCAGTGCATGTGTACTCCCCCATTGTCTTCTACCCACACGGTATAAAGTGAAAGCATCGACATACCTACATTTAACAACTCTGTGCAAATGGAGGCATACAAGCCACATCTACTGGCCAAAATGATCATCCAACATTGACAACTACCTTATAGTTACAGTGTGTACACACTCCATGTCTGCTCTTCATCAGAGAACCTGCTTCCATTAGCTGTTTACGGGCAGAGATCCAATATGTCAGCCTTTCATCTACTAATGCATCTCAATGAATTGGAATATCATCAAAAAGTTAATTTATTTCAGTAATTCAATACAAAAAGTGAAACACATATATTATATAGAGTCATTACAAAGTGATCTATTTAAAGTGTTTATTTCTGTAAATGTTGATGATCATGACTTACAGCCAATGAAAACCCAAAGGTCATTATCTCAGAAAATTAAAGTAGGGAGGATAAAATTGCCCTGCTGTATTCCACGAAACATCAAAGGTTGGATATGATATTGATTTATTAGTCAACATGTTTGAGTGTTCACAGAAACGCCCTGACACATGGAAATATGATATTGATTTTTGATGGTAATTCAATTCATTGAGATGCACCAGAATGTAACTATATGTCTACTTATGGTACTAAGGGCTGGGGTGAACAACTGTAGATTCTTCCATCTAAGAGGCTTTGATCAATTATGCTAATGACACCCTGATCAAACTCAGATCACTGTTTGATCTGAGTGTCAGCATAATATGATCCAATTCTCTCGGAGGAGAGAATCAGAGAACACTGTAAGGAGAAGGCGGACAACAAGAGTGCATTCCAAATACTGGATCAAACAAACTCAGGCATGTTGTTTTTCTCTCTTAGGCCGGCTTCACACCACCATTCTGAGCGGTCAGGTGTTCGGTGTTTTGCAGGATGCACCAGACACAACCTGACAGCCCCAGACTCGCACAAACTGAGGGCAAATATGGCCTCCAATCCTGTTTTAAATAGGAATCGTTTGTGCGCGTCTCTGCCGCTGTCCAGTGCTGAAATTTCAGCCGTGGAGTTCTCCAGATGCTGAACTTCAGCAGCAGCTCTGTAATGCTGCGCTCTCCCTGGTGCTGAACGAGTGCGGCTGCATTGTAGAGCCGCCCTTCTTTCAGCACCTGGCATCTGGTAACCAGTCTGATTTTTTGCCGGATCCGGTGCCCATAGACTCCCATGTTATATGCGCCAGATTGCCGAGGATCCAGTTTTGTTCGTTTTTTGCATCGGACATAAAAAATGCTGCAGACTCCGATTTTATGTCCGGTGCAAAAACCAAACACAACCGGATCCCCTTGGAAAAACACAAAACCGGATGGCAAATAACAGCTGTCCGGACCATAGGGATACATGGGGGCAAAATCAGATCCAGGTCTGTCCGATTCACACTGGGCAGACCCGGATCCTAAAAACCGTGGTGTGAAGCCGGCTTTACCGGCTCGGTCATCTGCGCCTGCCCTAAGGCTGCCACTATCATGTGCCATTTTAATACATATTATTAGAGTGTACTATAGTTGGCATTCTTGGGGCTTGTTCCCAAATTGCATCTTTTCCTCAATATTTTTTTAAAGGTTTTAAAACACAGCATACTACGGCACCAGAAGAGTGAATGAGACTTCTGAAATCTCGAGCACATGCTACTCATTTTGTTCACCATCACAGCATTTTTCCTAATCTCCACCATGTCAGTTCTTTCAGCGTTTTGATACTTTCACCCATTTAAAAGAATGGCATAAAAATGCTGGACCTTCAGGCGTCATCCTGGAGTGGCTGATAACAGGGAACAATAAACTGCAATCAAATGCACAGCAAATGGGCGTAGAAGAGACCTTAGATTTGGAGTCTCTTTATCAAACTTTATGTTAAAAATAGAAGAGGCTTACCTAAGAAGAAGCTCTTATCTAAGGAAGATCAGGGATTTACATAGAATATGTACATATATTATTTCATCTTATTACAGCCGTGTTTTCCATTATATCTTATATAATGAGGATGATATCATGTTTCACACACTTTAGCTTCATCGATAAATTTAGATCCCACACGTCAAGCACAGACAATGCAATGTTACACCCAGAACAATTACTGCCGAATAAATCTTACAGCGCTGATGGAGAAAACCAAATCCAGCCTATCTAGAGACTGATCCCCACTGATAACCCCCTTCTACCGGTGACCAAAGATTCGCTTTGTCCTGCTGGCACACGGGACATGGTAGCCCCATATTGTGCTGCTGTTGGACTAGGGGAAAACAGATTAACATAATAATCCAATCTTCATTTATTTGCAGTATTGCAATTACCCCCAAAAATGCAGTTCTAAAGTTTTATTTTTTTCCTGCTTATGATGGTTATCGATTGGGTTAATCAGTTTGATAGTTTAATAGTTGTTACAGACACAATGCAACACCATGGTGGCAGATGCGGTGATCTTCTGTACTGTATGCCCCCTGTTGCCATAGAGAACCCATTGACTCCCTCGGATTGTATTGTAGGTGGGCCTATGGGCGTGTAGAATGTGTGATATAAATGCTGCCCCCACTGATTAACTATGTAATTTAATAAGTTAACAGGTGCAAGCAGACCCCCTGCTTGATCAGAGGATACTAGAGGCAGTTCCTGGCTGTGACATGCTGCAATTACCTGAGGGGTATGGTGCAGGCTCAGCATCTGAGCCCGCTCCCAACTTGTGCTGTATTTGTAAGTTGAATTACAGGAAAAGGTTAAGAGCATTTTTCCGCAATCATGGATACGGACTGTACACAGATGCCATCCCATGTGCTGTCTGTGATTTTCACACACCCATAGACTTGTGTGAACAATTTTGATCTGTGCCTTGGCACAAAAAAGAACATGTCTCCATAATTTTAAAAACATGGATATGTGAACAGCCCCATAGATTACAATGGGTACATGTTCTTTCTGTGAAAAACATAGAAAGACCATATACGTGATTCATGGACATCTGAATGAGACCTAAAGAGGATCTTATACTTTTCAATAATATGTAATTTATTAAAATTATCATATATAATTTTTGATGTGGAGTAAAAATCACTGTCCTAAATCTGGCATTCTGGCCCACTCTTCCCTGTATATACATCTAGAAAAAAAGAAAATGCCAGATTCAGGAGATCAGCAGCATGTATAACACATAACAATTACAGATAAATATCAAATAACCGCTCCTCTTTCGTTAGTTATTGACATTGCTGACTCAAAATCAAAAACATTTCCTGGATCCGTACAGTCCTTGACCAAGAAACTACAAAAACACTTTAACATGCCCTCATCACCTCCCTCCTCGACTACTGCAACCTCCTACTCTCTTTTCTCCTCTCTAGCACTCTTGCACCTTTCCAATCTATCCTACTCTGCTGCCCAACTAATCATCCTGTCACCCTGCTATTCCCTGGCCTCTCCTCTCTGCAGAGACCTTCACTGGCTTCCCATTGCCCAGAGGCTCCAATTCAAAACCCTAACCATGACATACAAAGCCATACAAAATCTGTCCCCTCTGTACATCTGTGACATAGTCTCTCAGTACTTACCTACACGCAACCTGCGATCCTGTGAAGATCTTCTCTATTCCCCTCTTATATCTTCTTCCCATAACCGCATACAAGATTTCTCCTGTGTATCCCCTAAACTCTGGAACTCTCTGCTCCAACATACCAGATTTTTCTTGCCTACTGTGGAAACCTTCATAAAGAATCTGAAGACCTACCTCTTCTGACAAGTCTACACCCTGCAGTGACCTTCAGTGTGGCGCCCCTGCGACCAGGGTGGCCACAGGTAGGAACTGCAGCTAGGAGATAGTGACAGTTGGTATATCAAACACCTCCAAAAGACACATCCACTGACATAAGACCCAACCCAGAGCCTGGGACTCTAGGCAGGCAAGGGGTGGTAGGGCCAGTCACAAGTGGGTGGGGCATAGTCAAGGTAACGAACCAGTATAAAAAGGGAAAACAGGAAGTAGTTAGTTAGTAGGCCGAGGTAGGCTGAGCAGTAAAGACCAAGAGTAGGCTAGTGGGTGCCGAGCAGAACAGTAAAGACCCATAGTAGGCGAGTGCAGAGCAGCCAAGACAAGTAGGCTGAGAAGCAAAGACAGAGTGACCAGAAAAGACCAGGAGTCGGCTGAGAGGAAAAGACCAGTGACAGAAAGTGACACATCCCGGTGGGATTGTGCTCCTTGGAGACATAGAATCCACAGAGTCACAGTACCATGGAGAGAAAGCTCGTCCATAGCCAGCATCCCAGGGGAGTGTGAGGACAGAGACCGGACCGATGCCACCGGGTCCGAGGAAGACGGTAGCGCTGACAAATTACTGGCAGGACAGACTCTCCTGACGTACCAGGGAAGTTACATGGGTAGGAAAGAGCCCGGTGATCCCTCGCAAGACGGACACCCAAGGCTAGGCTGGGACCAGAGTGTCGGCTCTGAGGGAGACTGAAGTTTCACACCGACTCCCCAGACAAACTGACGGGGAACACAGATTCCAGATCCGTATTCCCACTACAGGGTTGGGGGCACAGCAGCAACCAGGAGGACCCGGCTTACCGCCCATACACTTAGGGGGAAGCTACATTGAGGGACCGTGCTGCCGCTCAGCAATCCACCCAGAAGAAGAGAGAGAATCAGCCTGAAAGGACATATAGGAAGAGTGAGGGGTCTCAGAGTGATAACCTGGCTGCAGAGGGTTCAAGTGTTACCGGAGTTAACTGTGTAAAGCTGTTAATAACTGAACTGTACCGGGAACTGTTGGACCGTGAAGAGCTTACAAGTAAACCCGGTGAACCCTGCTTCAGTGTCCGTGTCTGATTCCAGGTATACAGAACTGTTATTGCACCATTTTACCCTGTCAGGAGCTGTCCCGACCCGTGGCGGGCTCATCCACCTTGCTGCAGTATCCATCCATCCTCCTGACAGAAGTACACTGCAGTGGTGGTCCCCTCATTGACCACAACCCGTGGGTGGCGTCACAACAAACTCCCCTGTAAATATACCCCCCATCTATTGTGGAACCCAGGACACGGTCCGGACCAAGACCGCCGTGACATCCCCAGCAGTACCCTGGTCCGGTACCGAGTACCCCGTCCCAGTGGGCTTCACATCAGTCCACCAAACGGCCACACAACCAGCTCTACCCTCTCCTAGTGTATCGTCACCCATATCTTGTAGACTGTGAGCCCTCGTGGGCAGGGTCCTCACTCCTCCTGTACCTGTCTGTGCCTTGTATTGTTTATGATTATTTGTCTATGTATGCCCTTTTCACATGTAAAGTGCTATGGAATAAATGACTCTATAATAATATAAAATAATAATAATCTACAGGCTCCAATTCATATTATCCATTTCCCCTTAGTCTTTGTTCTCTGTTCCGCAGTTTAAAGTAAAGGTCCAGTGAATGCAACGGCCCGGAAGAAGGAAGCACAGTGTGGCTCATAAGTAAGGTTTATTATACAAACTGAGATATGGCACAATACAGAAGAATTAAGAATAAAGGTAATAAATCACATGATAATCAGTTTGCACAATCAGTATACAGAAACAATCATTTACCGAACAACTTCTAATGCAGATAAACCAGCTGTGTCTACTTTTCTACTACGCAAACGGTAACCTCAGGTTAAACCATAGTCAGGGTACTTGTGTCTATCTGTAAGGGGGTCTAGGGTTCTGCTCCACCAACCTTCCTTGCTCTGGGGAGCACGGTGAATACATGTATGGGTTAAAGTGTTAAGCATTTATGTGTAACTAGATGGTGGCCCGATTCTAAAGAATCGGGTAGTCTAGAATCTATATATAGTTTATTTAGTAATAGGGGAGTGCTGTGAAATTAATTGTGTGTATACAGGCGGCTGAGTGGTCAGCAGTGAGTGCGGTGGCTCAGTGGTCAGCAGTGAGTGCGGTGGCTCAGTGTCAGCAGTGAGTGCGGTGGCTCAGTGGTCAGCAGTGAGTGCAGCAGAGGCTGGAGGGGGCAGAGGCTGGAGGGGGCAGAGGAGGGAGAAGCCAGAGGACGGAGGAGGCAGAAACTGGAGGGGTTAGAGGAGGAAGGGGTCAGGGGAGAGCAGAGGCAGGGGAGAGCGGAGGCAGGGGAGAGCGGAGGCAGAGGAGAGCGGAGAGCGGAGGCTGGAGAAGAGCGGAGGCTGGAGAAGAGCGGAGGCTGGAGAAGAGCGGAGGCAGGGGAGAGCGGAGGCAGGGGAGAGCGGAGGCTGGAGAAGAGCGGAGGCTGGAGGGCAGGGGAGAGCGGAGGCAGAGGAGAGCGGAGGCTGGAGAAGAGCGGAGGCTGGAGAAGAGCGGAGGCTGGAGAAGAGCGGAGGCAGGGGAGAGCGGAGGCTGGAGAAGAGCGGAGGCTGGAGGGCAGGGGAGAGCGGAGGCAGAGGAGAGCGGAGGCTGGAGGGAGAGCGGAGGCTGGAGGAGAGCGGAGGCTGGAGGAGAGCGGAGGCTGGAGGGCAGAGGAGAGCGGAGGCTGGAGGGCAGAGGAGAGCGGAGGCTGGAGGGCAGAGGAGAGCGGAGGCTGGAGGGCAAAGGAGAGCGGAGGCTGGAGGGCAGAGCGGAGAGCGGAGGCAGGGGAGAGCGGAGGCAGGGGAGAGCGGAGGCTGGAGGGCAGAGGAGAGCGGAGGTGGAGGGCAGAGGAGAGCGGAGGCTGGAGGGCAGAGGAGAGCGGAGGCTGGAGGGCAGAGGAGAGCGGAGGCAGGGGAGAGCGGAGGCAGGGGAGAGCGGAGGCTGGAGGGCAGAGGAGAGCGGAGGCAGGGGAGAGCGGAGGCAGGGGAGAGCGGAGGCTGGAGGGGAGAGCGGAGGCTGGAGGGCAGAGGAGAGCGGAGGCTGGAAAAGAGGGGAGGCTGGAGAAGAGGGGAGGCTGGAGAAGAGGGGAGGCTGGAGAAGAGGGGAGGCTGGAGAAGAGCGGAGACTGGAGAAGAGCGGAGGCTGGAGAAGAGCGGAGGCTGGAGAAGAGCGGAGGCTGGAGAGAGCGGAGGCAGGGGAGAGCGGAGGCAGGGAAGAGCGGAGGCAGGGGAGAGCGGAGGCAGGGGAGAGCGGAGGCAGGGGGAGGAGAGACGGAGGCTGGAGGGCAGGGGAGAGCGGAGGCTGGAGGGCAGGGGAGAGCGGAGGCTGGAGGGCAGAGGAGAGCGGAGGCTGGAGAAGAGCGGAGGCTGGAGAAGAGCGAGGCTGGAAAGAGCGGAGGCAGGGGAGAGCGGAGGCTGGAGGGCAGAGGAGAGCGGAGGTGGAAAAGAGGGGAGGCTGGAGAAGAGGGGAGGCTGGAGAAGAGCGGAGGCTGGAGGAGAGCGGAGGCAGGGGAGAGCGGAGGCAGGGGAGAGGCGGAGGCAGGGGAGAGCGGAGGCTGGAGGGCAGGGGAGAGCGAAGGCTGGAGGGCAGGGGAGAGCGGAGGCTGGAGGGCAGAGGAGAGCGGAGGCTGGAGAAGAGCGGAGGCTGGAGAAGAGCGGAGGCTGGAGAAGAGCGGAGGCTGGAGGAGAGCGGAAGCTGGAGGAGAGCGGAGGCTGGAGGAGAGCGGAGGCTGGAGGAGAGCGGAGGCAGGGGAGAGCGGAGGCAGGGGAGAGCGGAGGCAGGGGAGAGCGGAGGCAGGGGAGAGCGGAAGGCTGGAGGGCAGGGGAGAGCGGAGGCTGAGGGCAGGGAGAGCGGAGGCTGGAGGGCAGGGGAGAGGGGAGAGCGGAGGCAGGGGAAGAGCGGAGGCAGGGGAAGAGCGGAGGCAGGGGAAGAGCGGAGGCAGGGGAAGAGCGGAGGCAGGGGAGAGGGGAGGCAGGGGAGAGGGGAGGCTGGAGGGCAGGGGAGAGCGGAGGCAGGGGAGAGCGGAGGCAGGGGAGAGCGGATGCTGGAGGGCAGGGGAGAGCGGAGGCTGGAGGGCAGGGGAGAGCGGAGGCTGGAGGGCAGGGGAGAGCGGAGGCAGGGGAGAGCGGAGGCTGGAGAAGAGTGGAGGCTGGAGAAGAGCGGAGGCAGGGGAAGAGCGGAGGCAGGGGAAGAGCGGAGGCAGGGGAAGAGCGGAGGCAGGGGAAGAGCGGAGGCAGGAGGGCAGGGGAGAGCGAGGCAGGGGAGAGCGGAGGCAGGGGAAGAGCGGAGGCAGGGAGAGAGCGGAGGCAGGGGAAGAGCGGAGGCAGGGGAAGAGCGGAGGCAGGAGAGGCAGGGAGAGCGGAGGCAGGGGAGAGCGGAGGCAGGGGAGAGCGGAGGCAGGGGAGAGCGGAGGCAGGGGAGAGCAGAGGCTGGAGGGCAGGGGAGAGGGGAGGCAGAGGAGAGCGGAGGCTGGAGAAGAGCGGAGGCTGGAGAAGAGCGCAGGCTGGAGAAGAGCGGAGGCTGGAGAAGAGCGGAGGCAGGAGAAGAGCGGAGGCTGGAGAAGAGCGGAGGCAGGAGAAGAGCGGAGGCTGGAGAAGAGCGGAGGCTGGAGGAGAGCGGAGGCTGGAGGAGAGCGGAGGCTGGAGGAGAGTGGAGGCTGGAGGGCAGAGGAGAGCGGAGGCTGGAGGGCAGAGGAGAGCGGAGGCTGGAGGGCAGAGGAGAGCGGAGGCAGAGGACAGCGGAGGCAGAGGAGAGCGGAGGCAGAGGAGAGCGGAGGCAGAGGAGAGCGGAGGCAGAGGAGAGCGGAGGCTGGAGGGCAAAGGAGAGCGGAGGTGAGCGGAGGCTGGAGGGCAGAGGAGAGCGGAGGCTGGAGGGCACAGGAGAGCGGAGGCTGGAGGGCAGAGGAGAGCGGAGGCAGGGGAGAGCGGAGGCAGGGGAGAGCGGAGGCTGGAGAAGAGCGGATAGGAGCTGGAGAAGAGCGGCGAGGCAGGAGGAGAGCGGAGGCTGGAGAAGAGCGGAGGCAGAGGAGAGGCTGGGGGGCACAGAAGAGGGGAGGCTGGGGGGGGCACAGGAGAGGGGAGGCTGGGGGGCACAGGAAACGGGAGGCTGGGGGGCACAGGAAAGTGGAGGCTGGGGGGCACAGGAAAGTGGAGGCTGGGGGGCACAGGAAAGTGGAGGCTGGGGGGCACAGGAAAGGGGAGGCTGGGGGGGCACAGGAGAGGGGAGGCTGGGGGCACAGGAGAGGGGAGGCTGGGGGGCACAGGAAAGGGGAGGCTGGGGGGGCACAGGAAAGGGGAGGCTGGGGGGCACAGGAGAGGGGAGGCTGGGGGGGCACAGGAGAGGGGAGGCTGGGGGGGCACAGGAGAGGGGAGGCAGAACACGCACCGGGCTGTCGGCGGGGCTGTGTGGTCCCTGATGGAGGAGGAGAGTGGGCGGTGCCGGCGGAGGCCGCACACCGGAGTGTGGGGCGGGCCGGTTCCCGGATGTAGGTGGGAAGGTGCATGTAGCCACCCTGCCGCCTGAGCCGATCGGAGGCCGGTGTCAGCCTGCAGCGTCCGCTCGGCGCCGCCGCCCTGCAGCCTACAGTGCCACAGGGCGCGCGCCCTCTTACAGCGTCCGTCTCTGCTGAGGCCGCCGCTGATGTTGGTGGCGCCGCCCCCTTATGTGATGCCGCTCCCCCTGGCTGCCGGCGCTCTGGACTCAGGGCTCACACTGTCCAGTGGACGGTGCGGCCCTGGGTGGGAGCACACGGCTCTGTGTGGGGGTGGCGGTGGCGCTTTAGCGCCCACTGCGAGCCGCTATTCAGGTTTGACAGCGGCTCGCGGTGAGCGCTACGCGCTCACCGCTCGTGGGTCTGGAACTTCCGGTTCCGGTCTGTGACACAGGGCACAGGCCGTCACGGAAGTTGGCCAGATTCCACAGGAAGTGGCCTTCGGGTTTTATATATATGAAGTTGATAAGTGTAATTATATATTTTTGGCCACCTAGTGGTCAAGGTGAAGACTGCTCCCCGATGCCAGTGAGTTATAGAAGTTATTAATAATAATTATTTATACTCCTATGGGGTGGGGCCTAGTCAATAAAAAGGACCTGCAGTTTGTAGGAGAATCCCCCAACATGAAGCAAGACAAAGAGCAGGCAGTTTAGAGTGGAACCCATAATCAATTCAGCCAGACCTTGTGGGTCAACCCTGAAACTGAGTATAGGAGCATGGCATGTGTGTGAATACAACCCTTGCCTCGTTGATACTCTACCTCGGCCTTGAAGAAGCCTTCCTTGGAAGCAGCTGACTCTTACAGTACTGTTCACAATGGACTTCAACATAGATACGGGCCAGTGGGTCATCACAGTAGTGGCAGGGAAGGAAAGTTTGTCTAACGGTGGTCCTAATGATTCCTCCAGGAGGACTCCCCTAACGTGCGTATCACGTTAGCTACGAAGCTAATGCGATACAAGCATTGTGGGTGTCATCCTGGTCACTACAAGTAATATTGTTCCCCTAAGGTAACACTTATTATTTAGAAGTTTAATTGGTGCATAGCGCTCAGTGTTTGCTGGGGGTATTAAGCCTCCGGGATCGGAATATAATTATATATCAGATGTGGTAGCCTTTGTATTGGACTTTGGTTCCTTATGTTCTATGCCTTGTGGATTTTACCTGTAAGTGTACCAGTTTTATTAATGTTTCCATTTTTTAACCGTTGCATTGGATTAATAAAGGTTTTATATTGAGTATAATTGTCCTGACTCCTGGATTGTATTTTGAAGTGTTATGTATAGGAGGGCCTTGCATTATTAAGTGGTCTTATAGGAATTGAATTGCATGCAGCATAAATTGTGGCAGGGTGGGCTCCGACACTGATGTCCCAGGCAGGAGGCGGCACAGAGAGGCAGGGGGCGGCACAGAGATGCAGGGGGCGGGAAGGACCCCCGTAAACAGTGAGGACTGCATAATTCTGTAAGTCCCTCCGGACGTCTTATCTCTAAACTTTATAAAGTGTTTTTTACAGGTTACGGGAGGGTAGAAACATGGGGAACCCCTTCCCCGAGTGCAGCAGACACGCTGCATTCAGTGGTGCTTTCAGTTTAGAAAGCACCAGGAGGTGACAGGTCCTCTTTAAGAAAAGGCCACTCAAAAATTTGGGGGGGATTCACAAGGAGTGGACTACTGCTGGAGTCAATGCTACAAGAGCCACCACACACAGACGTATTCAAGACATGGGCTACAACGGTCACATTGTGTCACGCCACTCATGACCCATAGACAACGCAAGAAACGTCTTACCTGGGCCAAGGAGAAAAAGAACTGCACTGTTGCTCAGTTGTCCAAGGTGTTGTTTTCAGATGAAAGTACATGTACTGTACATAGTTTTCAGTAGGCCAACATTGAGTTGGTCATATATAATAGTCTAATTTTCTGAGATGAATTTGGGGTTTTCGTTGGATGTAAGATAATCATCAACATTAACATAAATAAACACTTGAAATAGATCACTGTTTGTAATGACTCTATATAATATGCCTTTCACTTCATGTATTGAATTACTGAAATAAATTAACTTTTTGATGATATTCTAGTTTTCTTTTAGATGCTCTTGAATATCCTCAGGATTTTTTAATTAGTGGTCCAAAGTAATAAAACATTGTCAACTTACTTGATGCAATTTAAAAAAAGCAGAATAAACAGCATGTACAGCAAACAAGGCCCCTAATTGACACTTGATTGCAGACCCTTTGTCATTGATGAAGCCTCAAACATTTCTTGTAGCCATCTATAAGCTTCTTGCACTTCTCAGTTGGTATTTTCTCCCTCTTCCTTTGCAGTTTGTTCAAGCTCTTGAATGTTTGCTGGGTTATTTCTCCCAATGGCAGATTTCAGCTCACCCCAAAGATTTTTAATGGGATTGAGGTCAGGACTCATTGTTGGACAGTTTAAAACAGTCCATTTTTTTTCTTTTTCAGCCATTCCTGTGCACTTTTGGATGTGTGCTTTGGGTCATTGTCTTGCTGGAGAACTTATGATCTTCAACTCAAACCAAGTTTTCTTACACTGGGTAGGACTTTTCGGTCCAAAATTTCTTGGTAATTCTCTGATTTCATAATTCCTGTGATACGGTAAAGGTCTCCAATACCGGATGCAGCAAAACAGCCCCACAGCATTATGGATCCTCCACCATGCTTAACTGTTGGTAGGGTGTTATTTTCCTTATGAGATTCATTGCACTGTCTATAAACAAACTGTTTCTTATTATTGCTAAAGAAAGGTCTATTTTTGTTTAATCTGTCCACAGCACATTTTTCCAGAGGATTGTGGTTTAGCAAGTTACTATTTGGCAAAGATCAGTCATTCCTTCCTTTGTCTTTTCTTCAGCAATGTTTTTTCCTCTGTTCTGCAGCGCCAACATGTTTTTGAAACCAAGGGGAAGATTATATGGAGCCTGTCTGGGCAGCTATATCACCTTTTGTAATTTCTTTCTTGGGCTGCCCATGTATTCACCATATAATGTGTAAGTAGGAAGCTTTTCTTCCATTCAGCCCGGGAGAACTCTCTACCTAGTTCTTCTCCCAGGTCAGTTGGAAAGTGCGTTTGCCGGTCACTCCCTCCCCTGCAATGACCCATTGGATCTCAGAGACTGCATGGGGGAAGGGGAGTCACATATGAACAGTTCCTCCATAGGTGAGAGATGCCTGATCCCGCCTTTCTGTTCCGCCGTGGAGAGGTAGGATTGTAATTGGAGGTATTCGAACCACTGTAGTGGCTTAGGGGTCGGGCTTTGTTGCATCGATTCGAACGAGGGCAGTTTTCTGTTGTGTAGTATCTGCCCTATGCGGACGTCTTCCGTATCCGTCCAACGCAGGAATATGCATCCCTGGTTGGAAGGTTGGAAGGTGTGAAAAAAGAGGCGAGAGCGGGCTCAGCGTCCCCCTACCTGGGGACCCATTGGAGTATGACTCCCATATTCATAGGGTATCTTTGGTAAGGTTGTGGGTAATGTCTATCTATTGGGGATCTGGTGGAAGTACCCATGAGAGGTACCGTTGGGGGACATTCACCCCTTCCTGTTCTAGAGTCACCCAACGTTTGGAGAGGGTCTGTATTGCCAGTCGATCAGTCGGAGTAAGGATTTCGCTATAAAGTACATGTGTGGGTCTGGTAGCCTCAGTCCTCTTGCTTCGGTGGGGTCTGATAAGATCTTCCTGTGTACTCTGGGCCTCTCCACTTTCCAAACAAATTTCCCTACCAGCGAGAGGAGTTTGGAGAAGAAGTCTCTGTGGGGTAGTATAGGGACGATCTGGTAGACGTATAGGAGTCGGGGAAGGATGTCCATTCATACCACGTTTATCCTCCCCAGCCAGGATAGTCATAGTGTGCGGTATGCGGCTAGTTACAGTGCCTACAAGTAGTATTCAACCCCCTGCAGATTTAGGTGGTTTGATAAGATGCAAATAAGTTAGAGCCTTCAAACTGCAAACGAGAGTAGGATTTATTAACAGAAGCATAAATCTTACAAACCAAAAAGTTATGTTGCTCAGTTGAATTTTAATACATTTTAAACATAAAAGTGTGGGTCAATTATTATTCAACCCCTAGGTTTAATATTTTGTGGAATAACCCTTGTTTGCAATTACAGCTAATAATCGTCTTTTATAAGACCTGATCAGGCCGGCACAGGTCTCTGGAGTTATCTTGGCCCACTCCTCCATGCAGATCTTCTCCAAGTTATCTAGGTTCTTTGGTTCTCATGTGGACTTTAATCTTGAGTTCCTTCCACAAGTTTTCAATTGGGTTAAGGTCAGGAACTGACTAGCACTCCATCACCTTGATTTTTTCCTCTTGAACCAGGCCTTGGTTTTCTTGGCTGTGTGCTTTGGGTCGTTGTCTTGTTGGAAGATGAAATTTACGACCCATCTTAAATCCTTGATGGAGGAGCGGAGGTTCTTGGCCAAAATCTCCAGGTAGGCCGTGCTATTCATTCTTCCATGGATGCGACCAGATGGCCACAGCATGATGCTGCCACCACCATGCTGGACTGTAGGGTATGGTATTCTTGAGGTCGTATGCAGTGCCATCCAGTCTCCAAACGTCACGTGTGTGGTTGGCACAAGATCTCGATCTTGGTCTCATCAGACCATAGAACCTTGAACCAGTCTGTCTCAGAGTCCTCCAAGTGATCATGAGCAAACTGTAGACAAGCCTTGACTGACGCTTTGAAAGTAAAGGTACCTTACGGGCTGTCTGGAACGGAGACCATTGCGGTGGAGTACGTCTTACTTATGGTATTCACTTGAAACCAATGTCCCCACTGCATGAGATCTTCCGGAACTCCTTCCTGTTGTCCTTGGGTTAGCCTTGACTCTTCGGACAGACCCTGGCCTCGGCACGGGAGGAAACCTGTCAAACTGCTTGTCCAGGCCGAATGGGAAGGCTAACAGTAGTTCCATAAGCCTTCCAACTTCCAGATGATCTCCCACCAGTGGAGACAGGTAGGCCCTAACTCCTTGGAAAGGGTTTTGTACCCCTTGCCAGCGTGTTGTGACCCTCCACACGATCTTGTCTCTGATAGGCCTTGGAATGCTCCTTTGTCTTTCCCATGTATGAGGTCTGTTCACAAGTTTGGGAGGGTCCTTAAATAGTCAGAAAAGGCTGGCAAAAGAGATAATTAATCCACACATGTGAAGCTCATTGTTCTTTGTGCCTGAACTACTTCTTATACTTTAGGGGGACCAAACAGAATGCTGGTGGTTTGAGGGTGTGATGAATTATAAATGACCCTCTGAATTAACTTTTAACGCTTTAAAAAAAAAAAATTAAAAATTCTTTTTGGCTGCAGTGAATTTCCCACTTCCAGGCTGATCTACAGTCCAAATGTCACAATGCCAAGTTAATTCGCATGTTCAACCAGCTAAATTCAGGGGGTTGTAGACTACTACTATGGTAGGCACTGTATGTATCTAGTAGAGAGAGGAGGGTTGGTAGTTGAGCAAAATAATTTCGACAAGTCGGAGGGAACCTGTACCCCTAAATATCTAATGGCTTCAGCTTTCCACTTAAAGGGAAAACTTGTTTTGAGGGAAAGGACTTCCTTCACGGCTAAAGATATATTCAATGCCTCCGACTTAGAGAAATTTATTTTAAAGTTGCTCAGGGAGCCAAAAATCTTGAATCCTCAGAGGATAGATGGGAATGAGATCTGTGGCTGAAACATGTAGAGAAGGAGGTAGTCAGCGTATAGATCCGTTTTGTGATGGTACGAGTCGGTCTGAAGTCTGTGAATATCATTGTTTCCTCTAATGGCGTTGACTAAATGCTCTATGACGACCATGAAGAGGAGGGGGGATAGGGGGCAACGCTGTTGAGTCCAGTCCTGGCTGATGGTACGGAGTAGAGGGAGAACAGTTTGTGAAGGAATTTGGGGCCAAAGCCTATCTGTGTCAGCCCCTCCTTTATGAAGCTCCAGTGGACCCTGTCAAAAGCCTTCTCCGGATCAATCGGTAGTATACTGAGGAGGACCTCTTGTAGTTTCACCTTGCTTATGAGGAGCAAGGTTTTAATGGTGTTGTCCCTGGCTTTGCATCCTTTGACAAAGCCCTCCTGGTCCATGTTAATAATCGAGGTGAGCCAGCCTGTCTGCCAGGATCTTTGAGTACAACTTTATGTTGATGTTTAACAAGGAAATGGGTCTGTAGTTGGTAGATAAGTTTGGGTCCTTCTCAGGTTTGGGTAGGATACTTATATGGGCCTCAAAGGATTGTGGGGCGAAGTTTGTTTTGTCTGTGATTGAGTTAAATGTAGCCTGCATCTGGGGCAATAAGTGTGTTTGGAGAGTTTTGTAGAAAATTGGGGGTAAACCCATCGGGTCCTGGGCATTTAGACGTTGAGGTGGAGTTTATGGCCATCAGGATCTCCTGTTCCAAGATCTCGGCTTCCAGGGCCTTGATGTCTGCTGTCTCAAGGGAGAAGGAGGGAGTGCTGTGGAGGTGAGTGATGTATTCCTGTGTTTTTCTGAGTAGGGCCTCGGGTGGCATGTCCGCGAAATGACCTTTGAGGTTATACAAGTCTTTATAATAGGATTGAAATACTTCTAGTATTTCGGACGGGTTGTATGTATCCATGCCACCCGGTGACCTAATCTTGGGAATGTAGGTGCGATTTACGCTAGGGGGTAGTAGGTGGGCTAACGGTCGGCCACATTTATTTTGGCTCTATAGAAGTAACACTTTGACCTCTCTGTCTGTCGTTGGAATTTCTGGTCTAGAATTACTTTGAGCTCTTGTCGTTTCAGGACAAGCTCAGTTAGGACCTCTCAGTTTAGCGTCTTTTTGTGTTTCGTCTCTAGTCTGTGTATTTGGGAGAGGATGTCTGTGATCGCTTCGGACTGGAGCCTTTTGAGTCTGGCTCAGTGTTTTATTAAGGTTCCCCTCAAGCAGCACTTCAGGGCCTCCCATTTGAAAGCTTGGGGTGTGGGGTCTGAGTTGTGGACCTGGGTGAATGTCTCAGTATCCTTTTTTTAGTTCTGTAAGGCAGACGTTATTTTTCAGAAGGTTGTCGTTCATTCTTCAGGTCCACGGTTTCAGGGTTGTGCCTGGTAGGGTTAAAGTTAGGAACACCGGGCATGGTCTGATAGGTATAGGTCGCTGATAGTAGCAGATGGGTCCCAAGAGGGCATTGGGACTCACCAGGAACAGGTCTATATGGCTGTAGGAGTTGTAGTGCTAATAGAATGTGTAGTAGGGGGTTGAGGGTCTGCCATACGTGTACAAGCTGAAGCGTGTGGAGGAGTCTTCTGAATGCCTTCAACCGTCTGTCTGGGATCGTGCCTCTCCCGGATATGGAGTCACAAGAGGGGTCCATTGTGAAGTTGAAGTCTCCACCAATTTTTGTTGTTGCTTGGTAGTGTGGGTCAGCGTCAGCGAGCAGGGACTGTGTGGCTGTGTGCCGGGGATGGTCCCCGCTTTCCTCGTCGGCTCCTCACTCGTCTCCGGGCTTTTCTCTGTCCTATGGATGTCGGGCTTTCTCCGGCTCTGGCCCGCCGTGCTGCCCCACGTGGTCCGCCATCTTTGCGGGTCGTCTCTCTCCTGCCCGCGCTTCTTAAGAAGAGCTGGATTCCTGCTGCTCCGACCACCGGGGGCCCAGGTGGGTGCTGGGTTTAGTGGTTCTCCATTTAGCTGGCATATAGCGCCGATGCAGTCACTGATGCGGCGGGTAATGAGTTTTTCCCTGGCGTGGGGAGCAGGAGCTATGGACTCAGCTTCCGCTCCATGGCCAGAAAAAAATGCACATTTTTGATTCATTTTTGTTGCGGTTTTTATGTGTTTTTTCTTTTGCATGTGTTTTTTATGCATTCTGGGGTGGAAAACCGCTGCAAAAATTGACATGCTGTAGATTTATTTCTGCACCATATCTGCAATGGAAAAAACAACGTGCACAAAACGTCAGGATTCTCATTGACTTTGCTGAAATAAGACTTTGCTTTCAGTTCTTGATAAAACTGCACTCAAAGACGCATAAAATAAAAAAAATTCAATAAAAAATGCACCGTGTGCATATGGCCTTAGCTGTTTTTGCGGTGGTTTCCCTGGTGGGATCTATGCTCTGTACTTTCAAGTGTTTTACAGCAGATGGTTTCAAAATGAAGCCACCTAAAAATGAACATGTTACTTCTCTTAACAGCTTCAAGTGATTAAAAGAAGTGGTGGAACATATCAATGTATTGCTGTATTTACAAGAGACTATTTGAAAAATACATTTTTTTTTTTTAGTACAATTAAGTACACATATCTTTACAGACATCATCGTCATTGTCCCCATTGGGGCTCACAATCTAATTTCCCTATCATCATGCCCTTGGTGAGATTTGAGCTCAGGATCTGTACTGAAAAACAGCAGTCTAACCATGAAGCCACCATGCTGCACTTGTTATAGGCACATACCCTTATGCCCCAGTCACACATAACGAGATCGTTAGTTTTGTGACATTACAACGATCTCTCCAGTGATGTTGCTATGTGTGACATGTAGCAGCGATCAGGCCCCTGCTGTGAGATCGCTGCAAAGGGCTCAGACATTTTTTGGTCGGTGGTCTCCCGCCGGTCAGCACGCATAGCTGCATGTGACAACGAGAGACCAGCGATCAGCGACCTCACAGGCTGGTAACCATGGTAAACACCAGGTATCTACGCAGTGTGTGCTGCCTAGATACCTGGTGTTTATCATAGTTACCAGCTTCCTTCCTGCTTTAGCGCAGCCTGTAAGCAAGGAGGAACTGGTAACCATGGTAAACACCGGGTATCTAGGCAGTGCACGCTACCTAGATACCCGGTGTTTATCATAGTTACCAGCTACCTCCCTGCTTACAGACTGAGCTAAGCAGGGAGGACGCTGGTAACATCGCTTCCAGCAATATGGGAGGTGGCTCCCTGGTCCAAGAGGAGATCTGCCTGTTTGACAGTTCCCCAGCGACCAGGTAGCAACACTCCAGCGATCCCTGCAGGTCGTTATCGCTGTTGGGATTGCTGTAGCGTCGTTGTGTGTGACGGGACCTTAAGAGGGGTATCACACCTGTACATAGTGAGAAAGGTAAGAGGCAAGCAAACTGGGGAATTTAGGTTTTTTGTAGCATCGAACATTACCAGAAGCAGGAGCCATTTCATTTGTGTACACACGTGGAAGTACACGACATAATTTCTGTACCAGGAATAACTTCTGGACAGTACTGAAATCTTCTTGACAACACACTCCCCTTGACTGGTTATGTCATACTCCTATTGAGCAATGATTTCAACATAGTTCTTAAATTAGTCATGAAAAACTTGTTATCTTTTCTTTTACACTTAATAATTAAGACTAATCTGGGTGGATATAAAAGACACAGAAGCCGGGATGTCCTGTAGTATTCATTAGCCAGAGTGCACACCAAGGTGTCCAGCCACCAGCTCAACAAGATGTATCCCTACAGACAATCCCAATACTCTTACAGCCCATATAGGAATTCTACTCAGGTTCCAGAACCAAACATTGACCTCCTTGCCAGACAGCTGGATGAAGACATGATGAACATGAGGACTGAACTTGAGAGAAGGATGCAGCAGCTCCACCAGACCCCCTTGGCATTGCCACCACTGGAAGTGGACAGGAGAAGTCCAACTTGGAACAGATACTCTGTAGCCCCTTTGACCAGCTCTCCATTGGCAAAACCAAGAGCAGAGAAGTTTGAGCTTACTGTGGATGTAAGTCCTTTCTCTCCTGAAGAGCTCACAGTAAAAACCGAAGGAAGGAGACTAACTGTGATTGGAAAACGTGACAGGAAGACAGAGACCGAGAATGGCGGCTGCCATCACGAGTGCCGAGATTTCAAAAGGGAAGCCGAGCTGCCAGAAGACGTGAACCCTGAGGACGTCCTGTGCTCCATGTCTAGTGATGGGCTACTCCACATTCAGACTCAAAGCCCGGCTCTACCAGCAAACGAGGAGAGACTTGTTCCCATCCAAGTAGGACGGCATTCAGGCGGTGGACTGAGAGGTCTCTATTAGTCCATTATGGTGATCTATGTATGTATCTTTAATAAGTTATGTGTTTTTAAGCACAAAAGGCTTGTATTTTGACTAAATAATCTAATCTTCTCCCCTACAGCTACAAAAACCATGAGGGAAATCATGGAAAGAGAGAAGAGTGTACAACCTTGCAAATATCTTAATGGGACTTCGTTCCCAATCCATGATAATCCATCATCTCAGAACCTGCACATATAGCTGCCTCCAAAAGTTTTTTCCTCATGTAGTGGTCTGCTTTATGATATATGTGCCCACTGTGGTCTGTATAAGAATATCATGTACCCCAATATTTCACAATTCATTTTTGTAGGAAAACATGTTACAGTTACATCTATACTGAACTCTATAATCCACTTTATGCACAAACTAGGGGTCTAATCTTCATGGCTCCAGCATGGCATCATTACAGTCTGGTTATTGATTTCTATGGTCGATGTTCTTGAAGATTTTTGTTACATTGCTGATGTAAATTGATGTGTTTGTAGCTATCGATGGAATAATTAATATAACATGATTAATTGAATCAGTAAAGTTGAGTTTTTCTATTCATTTCATAAATGTAGTAAGAGAGAAAATAATAATGCAATATAAAAGTTATGACTCTTTAGCTTGAATGTAATGCTTGATAGGTCTGACATATAAAAAACTATATAACGGAGGTCAGATAAGCACAGATAACTTATTGATGACGTCCTACCAGGCAGTTGGGATGGGGAGGTCTCATTACCTTTTCTTTTTTTATTCTCCAAATGATTTGGTAACCCCTTTATTGACCCACAATTATGATAATCAAATGTATATAATAACATAGATACATTACTTTTCATGAAGCTTTAGCCACAATCAGATGCCATATACCTGTATTTCAGAA
Organism: Allobates femoralis; assembly: GCA_033576535.1. Taxonomy (NCBI): domain Eukaryota; kingdom Metazoa; phylum Chordata; class Amphibia; order Anura; family Aromobatidae; genus Allobates; species Allobates femoralis. Next base: position 145,785,610 of record JARQOC010000009.1, read on the forward strand.
CAGAATTAGTGATAAAGTTACCAGGTTTTTTGAATGTTTTTTCGTATCCTTACTGAGTACAGAAGATCCGACCGTTGGAAACTTCAGTAATCTGAGATTGAGGTTTTACGTTGTTTTTTCTGAATAATGCAGATGTTGAGCATACACACCTCCACTCTATTACTTGTCTATGGCATTGCCAAAAAAATCAGAGTACAGGACTTGGATATTTATGGCAGTTTCATAATGGATGATAGAGTGGAAGGGGTGCATGCTCAACTTCCACTCCAGCCGGCCAGGGCTTAGCAAAGTCAACTTCTTTGGATTGGGATCCAACCTCTGATATGAGTAGATAATGGATAGATTTCAATGGTGACAAACCCCTTTAAATTTTACTGAAATGTCTGACACACCATCCTGCATTGGTTACCATGAACCTAAAAAGGAATATTAAAGTCCAAATAATAGAAAAGGTTGGGCACTACCTTATAGCTCACTTCATAATCCTTGGATCAATGGCAGGTTGAGTATCAGAAGTCGCTCCTAAGTGTCCAGGTGCACAGACCTCGGTACAGTCTTTAATCCAGCCCAGGCACTTTAGGAAAAGGACAGCACTCACCGAATGTTCATGTCACTGTCATCCTTCCTAATGTTCCTGTGTCCATTGAGATTTACGCCAGGTCTAATAAATGAACTTTTGCCTCTCATCCGGTGGGTGCTGTCCTTTTCCTAAAGTGCCTGGACTAAACCTCAAAGGAACCCTAAACCTAGGAATGAATGTTTAAATAAATACAAAAAGTCTAAAGCACCTCTTGGCAGTCTATCTCAGGACATTTCTGTATCGGGTCATTCCATGTCAAGTGAACCAATGATTATTACCTCTATATTTTTAATTCTTTTGAGATTTTGTTATTTGATAATAGCATGTCAGACAATGCAAAATGTGAAGAGAAAAATGTAAAAAATTTTTTTTTTTTTTTTAAATGATTTTTAAAGTTCGGAAAAAGTGTGAATTTCGCTGTTGCCTGCCTTTACGTTTCTCCTCATAACTCAGGCTAGGAATAAGATAGAAAGACAAAATAAACACCAATCTACTCAGAACTATACAGGCTTTCACCAGATATGTCACAAGAGGATCTTTGTTAATATTTTACCCATGTGATCGCAAGCGCAAAACTTTAAAACGTATTTCCGAAAAATCGGCGCGCTTTAAATATTTCAAAAACTGCCCATGTGTCTGCTTTGCTCTTAGCCACATCTGTACCAAATTTCAAGTTGGGATCGCAATGGGATCATATTTTAACATATTTTACTATTAATAGCGTCAATGGGTCATTCCATATCAAGTGATCTAAATATGAATATTTTTTTTTACCTGACGTCTTTAGATTTTTTTTTTTTTCCTTTATGAAGTACAACTTTAGTTAATTACAAATTAAAAGTTTGGGATTTTTTTCTTCATCAGTTAATTTTTTACAGATTTTTAAAGTTTAAAAAAAGAGTGAATTTTGGCCTGGTATGACTTTAAAATTTTTTATCTCGGGCTAGAAATAAGATAGAGAAACAAAATAAACACCATTCTACTCAGAACTGTCCAGGCTTTCACCAGATATGTCACAAGAGTATATTTGTTAATTTTAATTTTTTACCTATGCGAATGCAAACGCAACATTTTGAAACGCATTTCCGAAAAAACGTTTTAATAAAAATTTTCCAAAACTGCCCATGTGTCTTTTATGCTCTTAGCCACATCTGTACCAAATTTCAAGTTGGGATCGTAATGGGATCATATTTTAAAATATTTAACTATGGTTAATCTCATTTTTATTAAATTTTGAAAAAACATATGAAAGACATACAATCAATCTTTTAACAAAATCTTGAGACATATAAAATATACAAAAAGAGAATTCACAAAGTTATTAGTAACTTTAAGATAAGCTGCAAATTTACTTTTGCGCTTATCTCTGGTGCAATATATACTACAATCTAAATATAATTCCAAACACTCAAGTATACAACCTTTCTCAGGGTTTTGAGATGTTCTGATGTCAAGGGGACAAGCAGTCCCAGCAGAATGATTTTTATCACTTGGCCCCTTCTAACAGGTTGACCACGTAAGTGGGTCATTACCCGTTGAGGCCTAGTTGGAATAGTCTAACGACTGGTGTACCGGAAAGGAAGGCCGAAATATTAATGATCTACTCACAGCTCAGAGTTTTCGATACCTGTCTAATGTTCACTAGAATTCTGAAGGTATAGGTGTAGAAAGGAAATACCTAGACTGAATGTATCAGATGGGAAGAAAAGAGAGATAGAAAAGAAGAGAGAGAGAAGAGAAACAAAAACCATTAGAAAAAGTTATACTGGGAAAGAAAAGCCACGTAAGAAAAAAAAGAAAAAAAGGAGGGGGGAGACGGGTGAGGTATGGGAAGGAGAAAGGGTACTCATCCCACTGGCTCCCCATCAGCCAGAGGTCGAGCCATATTATCTGTGCTGGAAAAGATACTCCTACATTCTGCAGAGTCATGAAAAAGAATCCATTCAACCCAAATCCCTAAGAATTTGTACCGAGATCCCGACGCATCTGCTGCGAGCTCCTCCATTCGATATATGTCCATCAATTCTTTGAACCAATCAAGTAGAGATGGAGCCCGGCTTGATTTCCAGAACCTCGGGATCACAGCACGAGCAGCCGAGATGCAAAAGCGGAGAATATCCCTCTTCTGTAGCCCAATAGGACCTGGAAAAATGGATAACATTGCCGATTCTGGGCAGCATTCGGCTTGTTTACCTGTTATCCGGGCGTATGCATTGAAAACCTCAGACCAGAACCGCCAGATTTCCCCACAACTCCACCAAATGTGTATCATTGTACCCTTCTCTTCCCCACAGCGCCAGCAGGTATCAGGGGTTCCAGGGAACATGTTCCGGAGTGTCGTCGGGCACAAGTACCATCTAGTGAGCAGCTTATAGCTTCTTTCTTGTGCAGAACAAGCGCTAGCTAGTGAGTGAGTAAATATAACGCATTTCTGCCAATTAGCTTCTGAAATGCTACACCCCAATTCCCTCTCCCAAGCACGTTGGAAGTAAAGGGTGCCCTGCTCTCTCATGGACCCTAAGGCCTGGTATAGAAATGATATTTTGCGCCTCGGTGGAGCCTCCAGTTGGAATAACCTCTCCAATACGTTGGGCGTCAATCTTACCCTGCAAGAGTGGTCAGCTGAATATAAGTATGCTCTGTATTGGAGAAATTCGAATCACTTAAGAGGTCTCGTAGGTTCTTTGAGTTGTAGCTCTGCCATCGGGGGCAAACCACCACTGGACAGAGTCTGTCCTACTCGGGTGTCATCCACAATCCGCCCAACATAAAAATCTCTGCCTGTCAAATCTGGGTGGGAAAGATGGGTTGGAAAAAAGGGGAGTCAAAGGGCTAAGTCTGTCGTTTAAGCGGAGGGTTTTCGTCACTAGGTGCCATACCTTCAAGGTGTTTCTGGTCATGTCTGTCAAAGGTACTAGGTCTGTGGAGTCTTTAGGGGAAATCCAAAGCAGGTGTTTCAGCGGAATCCCCAAACCCTCTTGCTCCACCCCTACCCATTTCTTGGAGGACGCATGATAATGCCAATCTAGAGCTCTAACAAGAGAGGAAGCCACAAAGTACACTCGTATGTTGGGTAGTCCAACCCCTCCTCTGGTCTTGGGCAAGGATAGGATATTCATTCGCAATCTGGACCTCTTGCCCCCCCAGACAAATCTAAGGATCATAGATTGCATTTTGGAGAGGAAGCCTCTATCCAATAGAACAGGAACTGTCTAAAAAGTATATAAGAGTCGGGGCAAGACATCCATCTTGACTACGTTTATTCTCCCGAACCAGGATAGCTTTAATTGTCTATAGGAGGTAAATGCCGATTCCGCGTTAATCAAAAGGGGTTGATAATTTAAATTGAATATTTGTTTAAGATCTTTTGGTATAAGGACTCCCAAGTACTTAATGGCTTCTACTTTCCATTTAAATGGGAACTGTTTAGATAGATGAGAAACCAATTCTCCAGGCAAAGAAATATTGAGTGCCTCGGTTTTGGAGCAATTCACTTTAAAGTTGCTCAATTGTCCGAACCGTTCAAACTCCATTAAGACCGAAGGGATGGAGACCAGGGGCTGGGAGATGTAAAGTAGCAGGTCATCTGCAAATAAGGCTAATTTGTGATGACTCTGTCCCAGCTTGACCCCATGGACGCATTCATTGGACCTAAGTGCAAAATATTTAACTATTATAGAGTCAATTCAAAAATCACCAACAACACAATCAGTCATTTTTTCACAATTGCCCGTCAATAGTTTGAATTTGATATAAAGAAACATAGTCTTGTAACATCTCAAATGAAAGCTGTTACCGTTCTAAGTAAAATGATGCCTCTCCCACTTCATTATCTTATTTCTAGCCTGAGATAAAAAAATGTAAAGTCATACCAGGCCAAAATTCACCCTTTTTTTAAACTTTAAAAATCTGTAAAAAATTAACTGATGAAGAAAAAAATTCTAAACTTTTAATTTGTAATTAACTAAAGTAGAACTTCATAAAGGAAAAAAAAAAAAAAAAAATCTAAAGATGTCAGGTAAAAAAAAATATTCATATTTAGATCACTTGATATGGAATGACCCATTGACGCTATTAATAGTAAAATATGTTAAAATATGATCCCATTGCGATCCCAACTTGAAATTTGGTACAGATGTGGCTAAGAGCACAGCAGACACATGGGCAGTTTTTGAAATATTTAAAGCGCGCCGATTTTTCGGAAATGCGTTTTAAAGTTTTGCGCTTGCGATCACATGGGTAAAATATTAACAAAGATCCTCTTGTGACATATCTGATGAAAGCCTGGACAGTTCTGAGTAGATTGGTGTTTATTTTGTTTCTCTATCTTATTTCTAGCCCGAGATATGATAGAAAATGTAAAGCCATACCAGGCCAAAATTCGCACTTTTTTAAAACTTTAAAAATCTGTAAAAAATTAACAGATAAAGAAAAAAATTCAAAACTTTTTTTTTTGTAATTAGATAAAGTTGTTCTTCATATAGAAATTTTTTTTTAAAAATCTGAGGACGTCAGGGAAAAAAAATATTCATTTTTGGATCACTTGACATGGAATGACCCTATCGGGAGGGTAGCAGGGTTGGTGATATCACGTCTTTAGCTATTTGCAGACTTTCATATATCATAGCCAGGTATAGATCTTCTACACTATTTATTAACGAACCGGCATATATCTATCCTTAAGACTAAAGAACTTTTTTTTCACAGATTATTGTATTTATCTTTATTTTGCAGTTCAGATAATGTTACAAATGTGTTTAGAGAAGTATTTGGAGCTGTAGACGTACATCATTTATAATATGAACGATTCATTATAATTTTGCAGTAAGTCCATAACAATGTTGTTAGTCCATGATTTTGGGATAAATTGTCAAGAAAAAAAATTAAACAATCAAATTGGCAACATTAGAGGGTAACTTAATAACATGAAAGAAATGAGCGGCTACAGAGGCAGAAATGATGGAGCGCTTCACACACAGCACTCCTATCGTCTTCACCGAGGTTTCTGTGAGAATGAAGAAAGTCGGCAGTCGGCTACATACTCATAATGCTGAATAAACTCCATTTCCTTAACATTCTTCTAGGTTTCCAAAGTCAAGATTCACCAGTATCCATGCACTATGTGGGAACAGCTGGCATATCTTACCATGCACTCTTATACTCTGTAGATACGCACATTTACTTTTCCCTTCACGGCAGTAAGCGGATAGCAATGAGCAAGGCAAGGAGAAAACAATGTTGTGCATCTCCTCCTGTTATTGGAGCTCACACCCTTGTTGAAAATCCACCAAATGTGAGCGTTAGGCTGACCAGGCATATTTAGAAAGAAAAATTCTTAGACTCAAACTTTTTTGCTTCTACCCAGGTGTTACCTGAGACACTGGACCACCATTGCTTAAAGGGAACCTGTCACTAGGTTTTTCCCATATAAGCTGTGGCCACCAGCAGTAGGACCCTATATACAGTATTCTAGAATCATCAACACAGCATAGTCCATCATGTTCCTGCGCACAGCTCTCTGTCCTGCCTAGGGCGTAGCAAGGTATTGTGAGTCGGTCGACAGGGTAGGGGGTACTCTGATACCGGGACAGATGGTCACTTTGATGGGGATCACGGCTGGTCGGTTCCCGGTTCTGTGCCCAGGACCCTCAATGGCAGGGATGGTGGGGGATGATGATGATAGATGGGGAATGGTAACGTGATGGCACATGTGGTACCTGGTAACTTGGATACCAGCGCTGCAGCTGGCCACTGAGGTGATGGAAGTGCAGCTCAGAGTAGTACAGCTCCCCACAGATGGAGCTTTACCTCAGGGCAGTGGGGTTGGATGAGGGGAGTCGTTGTAGCATCTCTGCAGTGAACGCTGCGGGCAGCGGCGGTGAAGCAAGCACTCACACACTCAATAATCTCTTTTCAGTACCTTTTTACTGATGTCCAGTAACAGGTATAGCCCAGGAGAGTAACCAGGTTCTCGGTGCAATTTGCAACGTTCACCTTGGAAAGATGTGAGGCCTCCTCTGTTATTGTGTGCAGTGATTGGGGTAAGTCCTGCCTGAAACTCAACTTGCCGCTCCTTCTTCTTCTCAGGCTACTACTCCATAACCGACATTGAGGACCTTTCTGTGGGATCCCTATTCTCTGCTTAGGTCCCTGGTCCTGTACTTGGTCAGGTTTGAGTATCTTCTATTCTTTACCTCAGGGGGATTAGATCCTCCTGATCTGTCCGGGCTTTCTCTGCTGCACTTTAGATTGTTAGCAGTATCGGACTCCGGTGTCCGGGTGGCTAAAGGGAAACCAGGTCCCTTCTTTCTCCTACTTCCTCCACTGGCCTCCGACCCTCTCCCTAGGGTGCAGCACAGCTGGGTCAGTGTTCCCTGGTCCTGGGACTGGCTTGATCCCAGCGACCAGCTCCTTCCAGTACCTTCCTCTTTGGCTGTCTGACTGGAACTAACTCAACTGTCACTCAAGTCTCCCACTCTACACTAAGCTCCACCCCCTGGACCTACTGAATATACGGTCCCTATGCTAAGGTGGACTAGTCTATGGGTGCTTAGGACAGACTCAGCATGAAACCCCGCAACCATGGCTACGGAGGCACTATACCTTCTGTTTGGGGTGCATTACCTCACTGTTGCGCCTTCCCATAGTGGCACCACAATTGTACTGCACATACAAGGGCATTCTTTGACCTTTCCCTTCATCTGCGCATTACAGTACTTTGCTCAGCCCTCGGCAGATAAAATTGCGCGTGTGCAGGAGCACAATGGAGGATACAGTATGGATGACATAGGAAGCGTCATCCACACAAAGCAGGGAAATACGGCAATAGCAAGCAGAGAGGAGGCGCCAGATCAAGATCGCCATACAGATAGGCCTGGGAACATATATACAGTATTCCAGTATACTGTTTATATAAGGGTTTACAGGTGGTGTCCGCAGTTTATATGGGAAAAAGGAGATTTTTGTGTACTCACCGTAAAATCCTTTTCTCTTAGCCTCTAATTGGGGGACACAGGACCGTGGGTGTTATGCTGCTGTCCACTAGGAGGCGACACTAAGCAGAATCTGCAAAAGAGTTATTTGACTCCTCCTCTGCAGAATACACCCCTGGCACAGGCCTTGCCTCACCAGTTTTGTGCTAAAGCAGTAAGAGAGTTAACATCTAGTAAAAGTAACACAGGACATGTAATCACACAGGAAACATGTGAAAACAAACATAGTCAACAAGTGAATAACAGATTAACGGAATCTGGAGTTAAACAGGCATGCGTGTAAACAGATAAGGTTAGCAAGTAATATTAGTACAATAAGACCTGTCACAAAACAGGTACATGCGTAGACCGTGAGGAATCCACGGAGCAATGATTGTATAACAAGACCTGTATGGAAACAGACCTACAGCACTAAAAAGGCCGGTATCAAAAGATAGGCCCAGTCTAAACAGTACAACAGTGAGCAATGTGAACCGAGACAAACATGTGCAGACCTATTAACTTTATAACAGCTGAAAAGCTATGTAAAAATTATAGAACACAACCCGCAAGGGTAAAAGGGTGGGTGCTGTGTCCCCCAATTAGAGGCTAAGAGAAAAGGATTTTACGGTGAGTACACAAAAATCTCCTTTTCTCCTTCGCCTCATTGGGGGACACAGGACCGTGGGACGTCCCAAAGCAGTCCCTGGGTGGGAAAAAACAATGGAACTAGGCATACTGAACACGATCAGTGATACTTATGCACCGACAGGCAGCTGCTGTCGCCTGGAGTACACGTCTACCCAGACCTGCAAGTGGCGAAGACGGAATGCAAGCCTTGTAATGGCTTGGGTATGTGCGGAAGCTGACCCTCTTGAGTGTTCACACAAATATTGTGCTGACACCTGGTGTCAAACTGATCAGGAGGCCCTCACGGCCGTAGCAGAATGTGTCGTCACATTGCCGGGAGGTGTAGCGTCTTGGATGGTTAAACAAAACTACTTGCATAGAGGGACCTTAACGGCTGATGTCCTTATTTTTGGCATCTGGAAGAGGGAAGAAAAGAATTCAACCTCCTTGAGAGAGACTTGTCTTGGATACCTACCTACGTAGTGACCTGACAAGGTCCAGCATATGTAGGTGCTTTACTACCAGACAGACTGGAGTCAGGCGTAGTGATGACAGAAAAAAGGTCTTTAGCGAAGTGGCAGGAGTATGTCGTTTAACACGAATGATGAAACCAGCCGTAGGATAATCTTGTTCCGGAAGAAGACCAGAGAAGATGGGTTACATGAGAGTGCTGCGAAGGCCGCTATCTCTGCAGAAAAAAACATAATTTGCCCGAAACCCGTTACTGTATGAATGAGAATGTCAAAGGTAATATTCTATAGGGGCTCAAACGGAGTTCTTGTAGAGCCGTGAGGACAAAGATCAGGTTCCGCAGGAGCGATCCTGTTGTAAGGAGGCCCTAAAAGAGAGAATCCTTGAAATAAGGATTTTCCTAGACGCCTGGAAACAAGACGTCTTTTCAAGAAGGTGAAAATAACCTGCTGAATGGGACCTCAAGACACAGTTGAGTCTATGTTTGAATAAAGGGACAGAAGTTCTCGGCATGAATTAACCTCTAGAGGTGGATGAAGCTAAAAGAACACAAAATGACCATACTTGTGGTATCTGATCGATAAGGCTGGTTAACTTGCTGTGACTATGGTTGCTACAATTTCCAGGAAGAAGCCCTTGGGTTAATTTCCTGAAGTCAAGGGTTACGCAAATCATTTTATAGCTGAAGAATTCCAGGAGGAACTGTCTGTGATAGAGAGCAGGTCTGGACTATCTGTTAGTCGTTCTGATCCTGCTGTATGAGTTGAACGAAATTTTCATCCAAGCACATCTGGCCAGTCTGAGAAGCACAGGGATGTTCTGATGACTTTCCTGATTGACCTTACTCCCTATTCTGGTAATGGGAAGGAACATAGGAGAGATGGAGGCAGCTCCAGTCTTGGACCAGAGCTTCTGCTGTATTGACTGTAAGTCCTAGAACCTGACCTTAAAAACAAAATGGAACCTTATCACCGAGCCGTGAGGCAGTCAGTTCTACATCTGTAGTTTCCTGTCGCTGGCAGCCTTGACGGATGACATCTGGATGAAAGAAACGCTACCTTGAGTCCACCTCTTGGCCTCTTTGTCTTGTATGAGAACAACCAACAGAACAGTGTTTAAGGAGTCCACCCGGTGAGGTATGTTACGAACGTGTGGGATCACCTGGCCACTGTGGGTTCCACCTTAGTGATTACTCTATGCCACTGCTGTGATGTTGTCTAACTGTAGCCTAACAAGTCCGAATGCCAAAGGGTAACCGCATGACTAGAAATATTGCCAGAATCTTCGCAGATTGAGGGCATCGTTGGATGCGAGTGAGACCACTGTCATGTGTATTGTGATGGGAATATCTCGCACCACATTTTTCTCCTGGATCATGCCTAAGCATGGGTAAACGACGACACCGTGGACTTCCACTAATGCGTCTAGTACTGTTATAGGCATTGTGACGGATTGAGAAGACCACTGAAAAAACGACTGCTGGGTCCCAGATGATAAAGTGTGTCTTGTCTGGGAAAAAACAATATGGTTGAAAACTCCATATGAAATGCTGTGGCCTGTGGTTATCAGGATACACAGCGGAGTAGGAACTCCTGGGTTTGTGCGTTGTGCTGCCCTGGAATGGTATGCCCTGGTACACTCATGCAGGGAAAACAACGCCAATAGAGTCTTCGTAAAGTGCCCATTGAAAATGACGTGTACGTAGACTTCCGAAAATTATGCATTTGATGAAAATCATACAGATAAGGGAGACTTCTGGAATGCAATATAGACAATTCCAACTTCCGACCATACCCATGGGCCTTAGGTTTAGCGGAATTCACCTTTGACTCCTGATTCAAGAAAGGATTGACTGCGTAGAGGAGGTTCCAGGCCCCAGCCGCACGGAGGGTCGATATCTCAGCTATTGAGGTAATGCAGTCGCGGGTCTGCAAGGTCCTGCTACGGAGTGGGCTGAACCAAGGGAGAGCTCCTGTTATCTCGGCCGAAGTACCCAAGTAGGTACCGAGAGGGGATTGGCCGCTGGGCTTGTATTACGCAATCTGTAATTTAGATTTTCATATTTCTGATCTGGGGATGGAGATGAAATTCTTTGCAGTTCATTTTCATCCCGAATCCCTAAGAGTGGGGGAAACGGAGGAGTATGCTACGGTTCGTAGGACCTAGTGGCCGTTCTCGTAAGTACCTGAGCCGCTGTGTATTCCAGTGTTTCAGCCTGTGTCTTATAGGACTTGGCTGTCGTCACCACTAACCAGGGCAGCAGTTGTTGAGGCCTGGCGAACAGTCCTGGGACACCTTACAGTTGCCCGGTACTTGTAGGTTATATCAGCTTCCTCTGGGAACTCCAACAGAGGTGGTTCGAGGAAGGAACCTGTCAGTTAAATCTGTAGTAAGTCCCCTCTAAAGGGGGCCTTGCGCGACAACCTACTCCTTGTCGGACCTAGACGAAGCTTCTGACTACCCCTAACAATTTAGAGGGCTGGAACCGATATGCTGACGGCGACTAAAAACACCATCCTGATGTGTTCTGGGGGTGGGAAGTGCCCTTGAGTACTTAGGGCTTGAGGACCTCATACAGTAATTTTCCGAACCGGTGCCTACTGAGCCATGGGAAACCAATGATGGCCCCCTTGCTAGCACTTCCGCCTCCCATCCATGTAGCCAGACGCCACGTCTACTGGCAAAGGTAGTGGGAGATAGTCCTGAAAAAACAACTTGAACTGCCTGGGACACCAGAGCAAAAAAAAAACGGCGGCTGAGATGATCTGCAATATGAAGAGTGGTTACATGTAGACCGCAGCTGCATATCTAATGGCTGAACATTAAGCTGTACTGCCCCTCGTAGCATGATATTGCTCGAAGCACGGCCGAGGGGGGCTGACAAGGTGTCACAGAAAATAGCGCTGTTCAGTGGCGTAACATCAGGCCCTGGGGCCCCGATGTGAAGGCTCCAATGGGACCCCTAATTATGTTCAATAGTATGTCTTTTTCTATAGGCCAAAGGGACTTTTAGGGCCCCCTAGGCTCCGGGGCACGGGAGCGATCGCAACCTCTGCACCTGTTGTAGTTATGCCCCTGGCGCTGCTGGTTGTCCTGCAGTTGCTACCAGCGACTGGGACACAGTAGTGTTGCTGTGTATCATCTAGAGTCCCTGTGAGCAGCGTTACGCTCTTAGGTGAAGGCTGCTAGTGGAGACTCTTAATCTCTTGATACCAGGCTCCAGCTGCGCAACTGCATCTGCAACAAGGGGGTACATTGCTTAACCCCTTGTCACCGGTATGATGGTACATTGCTTAACCCCTTGTCACCGGTATGATGGTACATTGCTAAGCCCCTTATATGGGCAGCAATGAACTAGCAATCAATGTGTGCTTAAACAGTTATGCTGCAGCAAGAGAAAAGCCCTGTACAAGGCTTATGTCCCCTTGCTGCTGATGACCAATAGGGAGTTGACACTGAAAACTCCCTTAGTGCGCCCGGTGCAACTTTAACAGTAGCCACCGCTACTATAGAGAAGGGGGTTCCTGTTGCCTTATGCTTTATTTAATGCCCGCCATTGGTGCCCTCATGTAGTGGCCGCCACAACTGAGAAGGGGGGCGGTACAGACAATAAAGAGCGCGCAGGGGGCTCTCGCGATGATGCGAGAAGCGCCAGGAGCAGTTGTCCCGCCCCCCCCATGACGCGGCTGCCGGCCGGTCCGCCCCTATTATGACGCTATCAGCGTCATACGGCGTCATCGGGAGAGGCGGGCCGGGGGCGGGCAAAAGGCGGCGGCTTCGCACTAGGCCGAAGCCGCGGCCTAAATTAGGAAGTCCATGCCGCAAATGGCTCCGGGCCGGCGCGGAGGTCCGGGAAGGGGTCAAAAACGACCCGGACCCCGCCGAATCGCCTGGGCACTGCCGCACTAGCCCTCTGATGTGACCCACAGGAGGTCCAGAAAGCTGGATCTCCTGTGTCTTGCTGGCTGCAGGCGTCTGCTGCCCCAGGAGCCCAGAGTTCCTGGGCTGCTGAGTGGCAGTATGGATCCAGAGGCAGGAGCTGTACCCTTGTGAAGGAAGCCTCCTTGCCTTTGCGCAGGGGACCCGGCTGCCTCCTTGCCTGGGTCTATGTGCAGGCGTAGAGGGGTTCTATGGTTGGCCCGGCCGGATAGGCAGTCAGATGATACTGCCGTAGTCCTTGTCCCACCTGCTATAATGCCAGGGGAGGTTGGGGGGAACCCATAATACGCCCCATTTCACCCCAGAGGTCCCAGAGTCCGCAGTACTAGCTGTGGCTCTGTAGTGTAGGGAACGGAGCCCGGATGGGGCCTGTACCTGGTGCTGCCTCCACCTAATACCATTAGGGAGGAATCCTGCTATCCACATCCAGATGGAGGTCCAGGGCAGCGGAGATGCTGTTCTCGACATCATGGATGGATCTGTAGCCCCTAACCTGAGGGAGGTCCGGGTCTATTCTCGACCTCAGGGTGGCTGGGGCCTCTCAACTTCTAGCCAGGTACCCACAGGGGCTGGAGAAGGATGAGGATTCATGGAGGTCCGTGAGTATCTCTACTTAATCCAAAACCCCAGAAGGGATGGACAAGGAGGAACGGCATATAAAAGTTATAAAATGGAAAATCTCAACCTCAGCTCTGCAGCCCACAAGGTGATGAGAGGAGGGAGTATGCCGGGGGCCGCTCCGGGCCCACTTTTCTTCAAATCCAAAAGATCAAACGAAGAGAGGAAATTTGTGTGTGCTCTCCTAAGACACTAAGCAAAAACTGGTGAGGCAAGGCCTGTGCCAGGGGTGTATTCTGCAGAGGAGGAGTCAAATAACTCTTTTGCAGATTCTGCTTAGTGTCGCCTCCTAGTGGACAGCAGCATAACACCCACGGTCCTGTGTCCCCCAATGAGGCGAAGGAGAAAGCCTGGTGACAGGTTCCCTTTAAGACATAGTACAACATTGGATGTGAATGTTCCATAATCTGTGCAGGATTACACTCTCTGAGGCTGGGGTTCCACCTTGCACTCAGCAAGCGTGTAAAATGCATCTAAGGTGTGTCTTCGAAGACAATAACAGCAAATTATTTACCAATTAACATGCAAACCATTTACATTTAATTTTTTACAGTAGAATGTAACAAATGGGTACAACCAAATATTGTACCATCTAAGCAATAAAGATCCAAAACAAAAAGAAATGTGCATTGAGCTGGAGAATGCCAAAAATATTAAAAATGTTATTTATATTTCCGAAAGATGTACAACAAAAGATTAAAAACACTTAAAAAGGCACATGTAGGTGCCAAAATATACAAGGATGTGGCTGTAGGTAAGCCATCTACCCTAATACCCAATCAATAAAACACAATGAAATGAGTAGCACTGGACATGCAACATCAATAATAAGAAATACTTTATGAAGTCGCACCGAAAGGAGGCCAACAAATAGGCAAGTTTAAAAACTTCTAGTACGTGTCATAAATCAAAAACTATATCCCAAACCAACCGGTCACTAATGAACAAGGGTGTTCAGATAATGTATCAAAACCAAGAATAAAGCTAGGTGCAATATGCCATTTGTGGCTTTTGACATATTACAGGTAGCTCTATAATTCTTCCAGACCCAGTTAGTTTGGGATGTTGTTTTTTTATTTTTCTGGCGTATGTTTGCACAGTTTTCACGCACCTATTTGTTAGCCTCATTCCAGCTTGTTGACTTCATAAGTATTTCTTATTATTGATAATGCGTGTCCTGTGCAACTCACTCCATTCTGTTTTGTTGCTCAAGGATTGGGTGTTAGCCTTCCTCTGGCTTGGTGACTTCATATGTATTTTTTGTTATTTACATTGCTTGTCAAGTGCTACTCATTATATTCTGACTAATGATTCTGACTTGAAAGGAATCTGTGACCATATTTGACCTTTCTAAACTATTAATAATCATCCTTGTCTGCCTCAGATTAGATGCCTTGTTTTAGATAAATGATCTTTTATTAATTTATATATATGATCTCTTCCAGGCTATGAGGAGGATGTTGCCTGGAAGATAACTCGGCCTTGATAACTTATAATAGAAGGGGCGTTACCAATGTGTTATCTAGCGGGATATATATCCTCCTTAATAGGGGGTAGTACCTCACCTGTGAGGGAGGGTTTTTGTTCAACTTATATACACGGAGTTATGCCAAGAAGAGCGTAACTCCGTGTATATAAGCGTTACCAATGTGAGATATGTAAGAAACACAGAACAAGAGAAATTAAATTTGTCTTCTTGAAAACACATTTTTGTAGCTCTTTGAGCTCTGCTGTATTACAACAATGTTGCACCCTGTCTCCCTGTGAGATGGAGGCTGAGCGGAACCTGCAGATGTGTCAGTTATAATCACACAGTGAGATCCGGGGAGCAGAGAGCGGCCATCACTCATCACACTGGTAACTCCTCTTTCTATTTAAAATAAGCCCTAGAGGTGGAGTTATCTTATAGGCATGTCCTCCCCATAGCCTGGAACAGCTCATTTACATAAAGTGATAAAAGAATGATTCATCAGTAACAAGGCATCTGATATGAGGAAGACAGGTAGGACCTTTTCATCAGTCTGCAACCTGTATGCCCATAGTAACAGTTTAGATTAGTAAAATGTGGTCCCGTAAATGTGGAGAGAGTGTTTTTTTTCCAATGGTTTTCAGTAGCCAGTTCTCAAAATAAGAAAAAACCAGTAAAAGTACAAAAATTCAAAAAACTCCCCAAAAAATAGTTTTTTGGTAAGTTTTTGATTTTTTATCTTTATAGTGTTTTTTTATGAATATATTGTTAGGAACTTATAAGTGTGAGGATCCTTGACGTGGATTACGAGCTTAAGTATTTTGTCCAAAATATCCACCAACACCTCACATTACCATTCATCATTTTTTTTTGCACTTTTATCTTTATCCAGAATGCAGCTGGGCCTTTTTAGGCCGTCTGTCCTGTATGGTGCATGTATATGCTGCGATCATAGGGCCAGGGTACTCAATCTTGCAGGGGTTAACAGTTCATGGGATGTCACGGTGGCGGTCCCCGGAGGTTGTGGCCTCAACCAGACGTTAAGGGAGTTATTTACAGCGGATAAAGTTTGTCATGACGCCAACTGCACTTCTAGCCCGTAGGTGCCCAGGGGTTGATGTGAGGACTTCCAAGGGGATGGTGAGGCAGCCATGTGTTAAGCCTTCTCCAGTTAAGGCTGAAGTCCCTTGGAAGGGGTAGAGGGATGGATGATGCAGGGTAGAAGGTAGAGGCGGCTCCGGATAGCTAAGGCTGTGGCTCCACAAGTGGGAGCAGGCAGATGCAGAAAGGAGGAGCCGAGACACAGTGCTGGTGGATCTTACCATTATATTGGTGTTGAAGCAAATTACAGCCCAGTCGGGATACATAGTTCAACAAAATTACAGCCTGGCCAGCCCAGAAGCATTCAGGGTCCACTTTGCCGAAACACAGGGTATCCTTGCTGCTTTCCTCCTTCTGACAGTTGCTACGCCTGTCCTCTCCTGAGTTTTCTGTGGTTGCTAATCCCAGCAGGCAGGTGACTGCGGGTCCTGTGAGCGATAAACTTCCTGGTCCTCTTAACCCTATATAGTTCTTTGAGCCTGGGGAGGGTCAAGCCCACTGAACCCCAGTGACCTCAAGTTTCATGGTTGGACATGAAGAATCCAAACCGAATTGGAGCTGGTACCCCTTCTGCAACTAGCTCCTCTGCACGGCTTGAACAGTCGGCAGCAGATTGGTATGTCCTTAAGCCTGGGACTAGCACCTAACTCCACGTGTAGAACTAGCTTCCCCAGCTGTCTGACTGTATCTCTCTAGAGCTGTCTCTTTTCTGCCACCCACCCCTAACCTCTCCCTCCATCCAGGTGTAGACTGCCCTGCATGTGGGTTTATTCCAGGACCTCCCTGGCCTGTAGTTTGGCTTGTGTTGGGTGCAAATGGGGGTCTCGGCAAAACTTTCCCCTCTTACTTCTGAGCATGATATCATACATTTAAAATGAATGCAATACCATTAGTGACGGCCTGACACATATATAGTGCTTGGCAGCCTGTCTGATCCAATAGTATGGATGTGATCAATAGGCTGTAAAGAGACACTCAGCATTGCACGTAGCTGTGTGACTGATGTCCTATGGAAACATCATCTGCGTGCATAAACTACCACCAATCACTTACCCCATTTCATGGCAGGTTGAGAGTGATTGCTGCATCGGAATTATTCATTTGTGTTGCCTTTATCACAGGGACCTGCTACGCCTTGCTAAGTTCAATGGATGTCAGACCTTGGCTGTTTTATAGAAAGTTCTAACAATAACCCACCAAATCTTTACCCTCTGTTTTAGGAATTCCCACCAGTCTTCTGCACAATCTATTCTCAAGATAATCAGTTTTGTACATTATAAGTCAAGTGCAGGGTGAGCCATTTATATGGATGCACCTAAATAACATGGGAATGGTTGGTGATATCAACTTCCTGTTTTGTAGTTCAAAATTGCAGAGGGCGGACGGTGTATACAGACCTGCGCTGCATAGACCAGAAAGATCAGACTGTGTTCATCATTATAGTTTTTATTTCCGACGCATTTCGGAGTTAGTCCCAACTCCTTCCTCAGGGAATGATAGTCAACTTCCTGTTTTTGGCACATTAATATATGGAAGGGGGAAACTTTTCCAGATGGGTGGTGACCATGGTGGCCATTTTGAAGTTGGCAATTTTGGATCCAACCTTATTTTTTTTCAATGGGAAGAGGGTCATGTGACACATCAAATGTATTGAGAATTTCATAAGAAAAACAATGGTGTGCTTGGTTTTAACGTACCTTTATTTTTTCATGAGTTATTTACAAGTTTATGATCACTTATAAAATGTGTTCAAAATGCTGCTTATTGTGTTGGATTGGCAATGCAACCCTCTTCTCCCACTCTTGACACACTGATAGCAACACCGCAGAAGAAATGTTAGAATAGGCTTCCATTATACAATGTTCCAGATGCTGCACATCTCGTACTATCAAAAAAGTTTGCCGCATCACTCATCTGAAGGCAATTGTCTATGCTGTGAAGATTCGAGATGTGGTCATAAACTTGTAAATAACTCATGAAAGAATAAAGTCAATGAGTCTTCAGAAATGCTGTGCAGACCCTACGTCTTTTACTGGCCCATTTTTGATGCAGAAAACATATCCAGAAAAAAATGAGCATGGTGATTAATGATCCGTGTTTTCACTTGAAACAATTGTTAATGTTTTTAAAAAAAAATAAAAAAACACGGATCAAAGACGTACATAGTCTAAACTTAGCCTAAGGATTGGTCTGCAGAGAACTGGCTAAAGTTACTTTCTCTGACGAAGTCTCCTTCGGTCTATGATATCAGGAAGAATGAGTATCCTCAAAAGAAAAAGTGAATGCCACCATGAGTCCTGTATCTGCCAGAAGTAAAAGATCCTGAGACCATCCATGGCGATGATCACTCACAATATTACCCAAGAACACACCCATGAATAAAGAATAGGCTATAATCACCCTACAAAAGCAACTTCTCCCAATGATCCAGGAGCTGATGATGAACAATGCTCATCCGGCAAGATAGAGACCAAGTCACAAGAGGAAAGGGATAACCGAGTGGCTCTGTCAACAAAACATTGAAATTTTGTGTCCATGGCCAGGAAACATCCCCAGATCTCAATCCCATTAAGAACCTGTGACCATTCATCAAGGAGCAGCAGCATGGGCGTACCCAGGACCAAAACTAGGGGGGGGCAAGCCATGATGCGCCCGCCAGAACGTCATATCCAGCATTGTGCATTGTGGGGGCTGATCACGTGTTCAACCGCACCCCATAGTACTCCATACCGTATAATGCACTCCCATAGGTCTCCATCAAATATAGCGTAATGCACCCCCATTATCCATAGGACTCCATCACATATGTTGCACCCCCAAAAAGGACTCCATCATCACATATAATGCACCGTCATATGACTACATCACATAGAGTACTATGGGGGTGCATTATATGTGATGGAGTCCTATGGGGGTGCATTATACGTGATGGGAGTCCTATGGGGGTGCATTATATCACGTATAATGCACCCCCATAGGACTCCCATCACATATAATGCACCCCCATAGGACTTCATCACATATATTGCACCCCCATAGGACTCCCTTCACATATAATGCACCATCATAGGACTCCATCATCACATATAATGCACCATCATAGTACTCCATCATCACATAAAATGCAACCATCATAGTACTCCATCATCACATATAATGCAGCCCCATAGTACTCCATCATCACATATAATGCAGCCCCATAGTACTCCATCATCATATATAATGCACCATCATAGTACTCCATCATCACATATAATGCAGTCCCATAGTACTCCATCATCACATATAATGCAGCCCCATAGTACTCCATCATCACATATAATGCAGCCCCATAGTACTCCATCATCACATATAATGCAGACCCATAGTATCTCCATCATCATTTATAATGTACCATCATAGTACTCCATCATCACATATAATGCAGCCCCATAGTACTCCATCATCACATAAAATGCAACCATCATAGTACTCCATCATCACATAAAATGCAACCCCATAGTACTCCATCATCACATATAATGCAGCCCCATAGTACTCCATCATCACATATAATGCAGCCCCATAGTACTCCATCACATATAATGCAGCCCCATAGCACTCCATCATCACATATAATGCACCCCCATAGTACTCCATCATCACATATAATGCAGCCCCATAGTACTTCATCATCACATATAATGCATCCCCATAGTACTCCATCACATGTAATGCACCCCCAAAGTACCTTCATTACATGTAATCAACCCCCATAGTACCTTCATCACATATAATGCACCCCCATAGTACCTTCATCACATATAATGCAAACCCATAGTACCTTCATCACATATAATGCAAACCCACAGTACCTTCATCACATATAATGCATGCCCATTATGTGGCGCCCCTGCGTCCAGGAGGCCACAAAGGGAACTGCAGCCAGGCAGGTAGGACACTTGTTGCACAACAACACCCTCACAGCCCACATACCCAAGTGTAGGAGAAGGCAGCATCCAACCCTGAGATTAGACACTCTATGAGATTGAGGGGTGGTGGATTTGGAGGAGTGGGTTGGGCACACCCGTAGTCAGGTGACTTGACAGTATATAGGGAAGGGGGAGGAGGGAAGGTGTTCAGTAGGCCACAGTGAGCTGAAAAGTAAAGACCAAGAGCAGTAAAGACAGAGAAGCTGAGAAGCACGGCAAGGCCGAGAGAACAGTGGAAGGTTGAGTTAAGCTGAGCAGGAGAGAGCCACACGTCCTGGAAGAGTGAGGGCATAAGGAGCGCAGAATCTGTACCGAGCCAGTGCGAGCCGGAGGAGAGAGAAAGCCCATCCAGAGCCGGATCCCCAGGAGTGTGAGAGAGCAGAGAGGGACAGTGATACCCGGGCCCTAGAACTACAGCTAAAGCAACCAACTGCAGGCGGAGTAGCCCTCCTATTATACCTAGAGACACAGAAGGAAAGGAGCCTGGTAGAGCCTCAGACTCGAGGACTGCTGGAGGCTGGGCTGAAGTAGAGTGTCGGCTCTAGAGGGGACCGTAGTTTAACCGGCATCCCCAAACAACACGACGGGGGGTCTTAGTTCCAGATTGAGATCCCTACCCTAAAGGACAGGCAGCTCAGTGACAAACTGAAGGACCCACAGGGGCCCGAGTCACCGCCATACTGTCCAGTATCGCACAACACAAAGTAAAGAGAGAACGTTATAGCCCGGAAAGGACACAGAGACTGTGTGAGGGGTCACGGAGAGAGAGAGAGGCCTGGCTGCAGGGAGCAAAGGGAACCCGGAGAGGGAGAATGTGCCCGTGTATTAAGAACTGTACTTGAACTTTGTAAGAACTGTAAATGAGCTGTAAAGTGACTGGAAGAACTGAGAGTAAACACGGAAAACCCTGGAACTGCTTCCCTTGTGTTTCTGCATGAAAGTGATTCTCCCCATACAGGATACAGCCTGTCAGCACCAGCCAGGAGGAGAGATCCCTGCAGCGTCTGCAAAGTAAGTGCGCTACACACTCACCAATAGACTTAACCCTTACTGCCCCGGGGAACACAGTTCTACTCACTGGAACTATACCACCTAAGCTGCCATTACATCATCCCCGGAGGTTCTGCAGCAGCGGCGGCCCCATCACTGGCTGCATCAAGTGGGTGGCGTCACGACTGACAATCCCCTGTAAATATTCCCTTTTATTGCCGAGCCCGGGACACGGACCGGACCAGGACCACCCGTGACTTCCCCAGCAGCAGACCAGTCCGGTACTGAGTACCCCCGTCCCAGTGGGCCCGACAATTACATACCCATATACATTATCTCCCATCAGTTGTCACATTGATTAAAATAAGAAAACACTCACCCCTCTCCTCGATGCTCTCTGCTCACAACTCCGGTCTCCCCAGCGTGTCTGCCGCTCTCCAGGAGCCGGGCAGCGTCAGCGCTCAGTGATGACGTCATCGCTCCCCCAACGTCCTGATCTGAAGGGTGGCATACAGCGGCGGCCGGTATTACACTACAGGAGCGGGAGCTGCGTCTGTGGGGAACCCAAACTAGCACTGGGTGACCTCCGCTGATGCCTCCATCTGGTTGCCGCCGCATGATAGGTGCGCCCCTGCGAGGAGGGAGAATGGAGCCCTGGAACCTGTCAGGCTTCTAGGGGGGACAGCTGCCCCCCCATGCCCCTCACTGGGTACGCCCATGAGCAGCAGGAGAAACAAAAAAACAAGTTGTGATTTAGGCTGCTTTCACATCACGTATTTTTTCCTGTCTGTGGGATCCTGCTATTTGTAGGACCCCCCCACGGACAGGAATGGATGGCATTGGAGGTGCAAGCACAGGCACTTTCACTCCCGCAATGTATATGTATATACACTGCGGGAGTGAACAAAGGGTTAAAAATAAAAAAAACATGCTCACCTCTCCGACGGTGTCCCGCTCGCTCCTGGGACAGAAGAACCTGTGGTTGCCTGGCAACCCGATCAGCTGAGCGGTCATGTGAATTTTGGTGGGCGAGAGATTTAAACCGTGTGGTCATGTGACAACCAAATCAGCTAATCGGTCACATGACCGCTCAGCTGATCGGGTTGCCAGGCAACCACAGGTCTTTCAGTCCCAGGAGCGAGCGAGATAGCGTGGGACACCGTCGGAGAGGTGAGCATGTTTTTTTTTATTTTTAAACCTTTCTTTAACTAAATTTCACTTCCGCAATGTATGTATATACATTGCGGAAGTAAAATTAGATGGAAAGGAGCAATTTTAGTGTACTGAGCATGCTCAGTACATTAAAATCGGGTCCGAGGAACGATCCTGTGTTTCCTCGGACCCGCGCTCCACAGGCCCCATGTTAGAAGGCCGAGGAGCGGATTGGATTTGGCCTAATTGCCATCCAATTTTGTGGGACCCGATTTTTTTCGGTGCCCAAAATCGGAGCAGTCTCCGATTTTGGGTACAGTAAAAAAATCAGACACAAAACGGATCTGACATAATCGGATGGCAATTAGGCCAAATCGGATCCGATCCCCATAGGATAACATGGGGGCCAAATCGGATCCGATCCCCATAGGATAACATGGGGGCCAAATCGGATCCTCAAAAAACGTAATGTGAAAGCAGCCTAACTCAGAGGACTGATAATACAAGAATGAGTTAGCAGTCAATATTTGGCTGCTGGGGTGGAGGACAGAAGTCTTAAAAAAAATATATAAAAAATAAGGGTCAGCAATGTAGATATTGAATCTTTATAAATGTGATGTATTTACCGTAATGAGAATAAAAGCAAGATTGCCTTTGTATGGTCACCCTCCTACCTCCAAAATGCAATTAAAAGTGATCAAGAATTTTTTTAAAGTATCCTTTTTCCTATGTTTTTTGTGATTCTGTTCTGTTCGTTTTTTAAATAAATAGAACTGGATAATTTTTGCCTCCCATGTATCCCTATGATGCCGGATTGGCCATATTTGGCCATCCGGTTTTGTGTATCCGGTGCAGGATTTGTTTCTGTCCTGTTTTTCACCGGTCCTAAAAATGACGTCTGCAGCATTATTGGGCTCCGGTGACAAAACCGGACAGAAACTAGTCCAGTCCAGTCCGGGACAGTTAACATGGGGGCCTATGGAGCCGGATCCCGGAAAAAACAGTATCGTTTCCTGGGTCCGGTTCCAGGGTACAGAGCATGCTCAGAACAAGAGCACTGCTCTGTACCCATGGTACATGTGTGTAATTTCACTTTGGCAGTGTATCTCTATACACTGCTAAATCTTTAAACCGCGCTGACGCAGTCATGTGTGTGACCCATCAGCTGATCGGGTTGCCCCACCCCTTCCCAGTCAGCTGGTGCACAGGTCCTTTATCCTTTGGAGGTGAATGCATCGCGGCACACTCGGTGGAAACTTGAGAATTTATTTATTTATTTTTAACCATCCCTTTACACTGTGTGCAGAATTATTAGGCAAATGAGTATTTTGATCACGACACTTTTTAAGATACAGTTACATGCCTCAATATTGAAACAATCTCACTAACGATCTCAGGGGCGCGTGGTCGTTAGGACATCGTTTTGACATCGTTGGTGAGCTGTCATACATGTAGATATCGTGGACGACGCACCAACGATGTAGTGAGCAGGTATCGTTCGCACAACCTAGTGAACGATACTTAGTCACTGATGTGAATGGGCCAAGTCGGTAAGGACATCGTTATCGCGGTGTCACACTGCAGCAGGTTGGCTGATCGTGGTTTGTGTGATTTGAGAACATGTTCACAAATCTGCGATCACCGATCCAACGATTTAGCGTAACCATATCTCAGAGTCACATGCAAAGAGGTAGTAAGGATGTCGCTTGAACGACTCCTAACCCGTGACGTTTCAGCGATATTATTTACGATCTAGTACCGTGTAACAGTACCTTAATAAATGTTGTCCTGCTCCAAGCTGTATAGGCTTGAGAGATAACTACTAATTAAGTAAATCAGGTAATGTGCATCTCTGTAATGAGGAGGGGTGTGGTCTAATGACATCAACCCCCTATATAAGGTGTGCTTAATTATTAGGCAACTTCCTTTCCTTTGGCAAAATGGGTCAGAAGAGAGATTTGACAGGCTCTGAAAAGTCCAAAATTGTGAGATGTCTTGCAGAGGGATGCAGCAGTCTTGAAATTGCCAAACTTTTGAAGTGTGATCACCGAACAATCAAGCGTTTCATGGCAAATAGCCAACAGGGTCGCAAGAAGCGTGTTGGGCAAAAAAGGCACAAAATAACTGCCCACGAATTGAGGAAAATCAAGCGTGAAGCTGGCAAGATGTCATTTACCACCAGTTTTGCAATATTTCAGAGCTGCAACGTTACTGGTGTATCAAAAAGCACAAGGTGTGCTATAGTCAGGGACATGGCTAAGGTGAGAAACGCTGAAAAACGACCACCTTTGAACAAGAAACATAAGATGAAATGTCAAGACTGGGCCAAGAAATATCTTAAGACTGATTTTTCAAAGGTTTTATGGATTGATGAAATGAGAGTGACTCTTGATGGGCCAGATCGATGGGCCAGAGGCTGGATCAGTAAAGGGCAGAGAGCTCCACTCCAACGACAGCAAGGTGGAGGTGGGGTACTGGTATGGGCTGGTATCATCAAAGATGAACTTGTGGAACCTTTTCGGGTTGAGGATGGAGTGAAGCTCAACTCCCGGACCTATTGCCAGTTTCTGGAAGACAACTTCTTCAAGCAGTGGTACAGGAAGAAGTCGGTATCATTCAAGAAAAACATGATTTTCATGCAGGACAATGCTCCATCACATGCATCCAACTACTCCACAGCGTGGCTGGCCAGTAAAGGTCTAAAAGAAGAAAAAATAATGACATGGCCCCCTTGTTCACCTGATCTGAACCCCATAGAGAACCTGTGGTCCCTCCTAAAAAGTGAGATCTACAGGGAGGGAAAACAGTACACCTCTGGGAACAGTGTCTGGGAGGCTGTGGTGATCGCAAACAGATCAAGCAACTGACAGAATCTATGGCTGGAAGGCTGTTGAGTGTCATCATAAAGAAAGATGGCTATATTGGTCACTAATTTTTTTGTGTTTTGTTTTTGCATGTCAGAAATGTTTATTTTTAAATTTTGTGCAGTTATATTGCTTTACCTGGTGAAAATAAACAAGTGAGATGGGAATATATTTGGTTTTTATTAAGTTGCCTAATAATTCTGCACAGTAATAGTTACCTGCACAAACAGATATCCTCCTAAGGCGGCCGTCACACGCTAAGATATTGCTTGCGATATTGTAAGCGATCACGTGCACGCGCGATCGCTTACAATATCGCTCACATCGCTGGTGAGATGTCACACAGACAGACTCACCAGCGATGTGGAGCAGCGATCTCGCTGGTTACTATGGTACACATCGGGTTACTAGGCGCCGCGCATCGCTTAGTAACCCGACGTGTACCATAGTTACCATCTCCCAGCATAGGCTCTGCCGCTGGGAGATCGTTCATCGTGGTGTTATACACCACGATGAGACAGATCGTGAAATCGTTAATCGCAAGATGTGAGGTCCAGAGCTCAGATCTCGATCTTGCGATTTGAACAATTCTCGCTCGTCGTATCTTGCCGTCACACGCAGAGACATCGTTCAAGCGATGTTTAATCTGGCGCGTTCAAGCGATAGCTTGCAAGATATCGTAGCGTGTGACGGCCGCCTAAGATAGCCAAATCTAAAAAAAAAAAAAACACTCCAACTTCTAAAAATATTAAGCTTTGATATTTGAGTCTTTTGGGTTGATTGAGAACATAGTTGTTTATCAATAATAAAAATAATCCTCTGTAATACAACTTGCCTAATAATTCTACACACAGTGTATTTAATTTCACTTTAGCAGTGAATACACTTTTTCACTTTAGCAGTAAATACACTGCTAATGTGAAAGTGAACAGCACGAACAGCACTTGTCTGCCTCGGCTCCCCCCAGCTCTTTTTGTGTCTGGAACCAGGACTCAGAAATGGCATCCGGAGTTGCCAATCCGGCCCTGTTCGTTCCTGTTCGTAGGGTCCTGCAAAAAACAGGATCCCCACAGACAGGAACAAAATGTAGTGTGACCTGGAAAATCATGTCTCAAAATAATGATTACCACGGAATGCCGTAAAAACAGAATGAAAAACCAAGGCAGAATAACT
Source organism: Allobates femoralis (assembly GCA_033576535.1). Classification (NCBI taxonomy): domain Eukaryota; kingdom Metazoa; phylum Chordata; class Amphibia; order Anura; family Aromobatidae; genus Allobates; species Allobates femoralis. The sequence goes on from JARQOC010000009.1 coordinate 145,811,538, forward strand.
TTTTCTTCATAATTCCTCTACTCTTGGAATATTTCACTACATTAAGTAAAATAGTTATTCAAAACTGCAACTCGTCCTGCAAAAAAAAAAAAAACCCTAATATTGTTGACTGAAACATAAAAAGGTTCTTCGGAAAATAGGAGGAAAAGCAAATAAAAAAAACCTGAGATTACTTACCAGTAATCGTATTTTACGGAGTCCACGACAGCACCCAGAGTGGGGATCCGCCCATAGGGGCAGGAAACCTACAGATAATAAGGGGCGGTCCCCCTCCCCTCCTTAGTTGGTTACAGAGAATTTTGAGGAACCGCCATAACCGTATAAACACACGTACATATTAATCAGTATATCAGGATACCATCACCATAAGAGTGAGAGATTACAAACACCTTTCTGAAGTGCAGAAAAAACCCAGTGAATAATCATAATACTAATGAGAATAATAATAACAATAACTACAGGTGGGAAGTGAGTGGGTAAAATACAATTACCGGTAAGTAATCTGAGGATTTTCCTATCGCCATGACAGCACCCACCGAGAGACTTTCAGAGACCATCACCTGGGAGGGACCACAGTATTGAGAACTGATCTCCTGAAATCAAGATCAGATGAAGACAAATCAAGGCGATAGTGTCTGAAGTAGGTGGAAGGTGAAGCCCAAGTAGTCACCTTACAAATTAACTCTATAGGGCCAACAGCCCTCTCAGCCCAAGAAGAAGACAAGGCTCTTGTGGAGTGGGCTCTTATGCCATCTGGAGGATTCTCACCTTTGGCTGAGTAGGCTGAACAGATTGCGTCTCGTATCCATGTGACCCTGAAAGGAGACAAACGGAGCCCTACACTTCCTCCAGGACTGGGTTCTAGCTATATACTCTAAGGGCCGCGAAAAAAAACGCGGCTGACAGCATTTTTTTTTGCGGACGCACCTGCCGCAAGTGCCAAAACCGCATTTGCCGCACCTGCCACAAGTCCGCCTATACATTGTATGGCGTTTACCGCAATCGCGCCGCAACCGTGCTGCAAGTGCAGCCGGTATGCGGTAATCGCGGCAGATGCGGTTTTTTTCACCGCATCTGCCGCGATTTGAAAAAAACGCTGATGTGAAAGGGCCCTAAGGGTATGTGCCCACAGGACGGTTGTAGTGCAGTTTTCCAGCGGTTTCCCCCGACGTTTTAACGTTGGTTTTATTTAAATTTATGTTAATCCAAACCAGCGTTTGGATTAACATTGAAACCTATGGCAATTGGAAACCGCTGTGCCCACTATGCCGGTTATATTATGCTCATCTTCATCCAGTTCACCGGTTTTCAGGCGGTTTGTGAAGATTGAGCATGTCAATTTTCAAGTACATTTTTAAAGCGGTTAGAGCAAATGGCAAATGGCCAAGAATCATGACAAAAACCGCTATACAACCGCTGAAAAAACGCTGTAAAACCGCTGAAAAAATGCTGGATAACGCTGGAAAACCGCTGGACTCTTCAGAGCTCAGGATTGTAGGCTCCAGAAGTTCACCACCGGTTTTCTGACGGTCAGAATGATGCAAGAACCGTCCTGTGGGCACATACCCCAACACTGTCCTCCTGACGTCTAACATATGGAACCTGTGTTCCTCTGGAGTGGACCGGTTATCATAAAAGGAAGGTAGGAATATCTCCTGATTCCGAATTCAGAGGAAACCTTTGGTAGATAGGAGGGGTCTGGTTTTAGAATTAGTTTATCTGGAAAAACTAGAAGGAAGGGTGCATCTATTGAAAGTGCTTGTAGGTCAGTCACTCTTCTAGCAAATATCAAAGTTACCAGTAAGACTGTCTTCAAGGTCAGGTCATTAATGGAAACAGAAGATAGGGGCTCAAAGGGAGGCACCGTCAACGCGTCTAGCACCAAGTTCAGATCCCAGGGTGGCATACTAGCTATATGCACTGGATCACTGCACTCCCATGCCTGGATGAATCAAGAAATCCATCACATGCTATATTACAGTTGTACAGTGCATCTAATGCTGAGATTTGCACTTTTAGAGTGCTGACAGCCAGGCCAAGTTCACGACCTTTCTGTAAGAACTCCAGGATGGCTGGAATAAGTGCATGGATGGAGAGTGTGCCTGAATAAAATTGCAAGAATTTCCTCTACAACTTTCAATAGATTCTTGTGGTAACTGTTTTTTTAACTTTGGAGAAGAGTGGATATTAAGGCATCAGAAAATCCTCTTTGCCTTAGAAGTTGCCTCTCAAATTCCACGCAGTCAGATGGAGACCCTCCACTTGAGGATGATGGAATGAACCCTGAGAGAGCAGCTTCAGACCTGCTGGTAAGATCCAAGAGTCAGTTACAGACAGAGCTCTAAGCCATGAGAACCAAGGCCTCCTTGGCCAGAAAGGAGCAATGAGGATCACTCTCACTCCTTCCTCCCTGATCTTCCTGAGGACTAGAGGGATCAGAAATATTGGAGGAAAGGCAGAAGATTGTAAGTCCTTGGCACATGTAGAGCATCCACCACTTCTGGGTGACCTGAGGGATGCAGGGAAGCAAACCATCGGACCTGTTCGTTGCTCCTGGTTATAAATAGGTCCATCTCGAGGACTCCCCATAGTCTTACTATTTGGCTGAAAATTTGCCTGTTCAAGACCCACTCTCCTTGGTGAAAAGAATGGCGACTGAGATAGTTGGCCCTGACATTGTCTATCCCTCTGATGTGCAGGGCTCAGAAAGAGAGAAAATGCCTCTCTGCTAGTAGGAAAATATCCTCTGTGATGGACATCAGAGTACCCCCCTGGTGATTTAGATAGGCAACCACTGTGGTGTCGTCTGTCTGGATTCTCACATGGGAGTCGTGAAGGAGATGTAGAAACCTGAGAAGGGCATATTTGACTATGCCTATCACATCTCCTGTCGTCCACCGACCTTGGGTTAAGTGATCTCTTACATGAGCCCCCCACCCTGATGGACTGGCATCTGTGCTGACTATGAAGTCTGGTATTACAAACCATGGAACTCCCCTGGTCATATGAACTGGATGTACCCACCAGTACAGAGAATCTACTGTAGATGCTGATAGACGCTTCCTGCCATCTAGGTGACCCTTTAGGACTTCGTCTGCCCCGAGAGTGTTGTATTGCAGACTTTGTAAATGAAATTGTGCCCACTGGACTGCTGGGATGCAGGAGGTGAGAGTTTCCAACAGGGACATAGCGGCTCTTAGGGCTCTTTTACACGCAACTTTCCAGCGATCACAACCATGATTTGACCTTGCCGAGATCGCTGGTGCGTTGCTACGTGGTCGCTGGTGAGATGTCAAACATTCAGATCTCACAAGCGACGCAGCAGCGTTACAGCAGTCGTTGGGACCCTGTCACTCTCCGGCGCAGTATTGAGATCATTGGTCGCTGTCCCTGTCAAACACAGCGATGCACGCTGCCCAGCGGGAGCGCAACGACCAAAAAATGGTCCTGAACGATTTGTTACAATCAGTGATCTCACAACGGGGACCTGATCGCTGCTACGTGTCACACACAGTGAGGTCGCTGTTACGTCACAAAACCTGTGACGTTGCAGCGATATCACTAGCGATATCGTTGTGTGTGAAGTACCCCTGAGGCTAGTTTCACACTGCAGTTTTTTCCCTGATCAGGTTCAATCAGGTTTGTGTGTCAAAGAAGGAGAGGAAAACTAGAAGAAAAGTAGAAAAGCGCACATAGGGTCTTATCCGGGTGTAACCGGAGTGTTGTATTGTGTGCTGTTGCACTAACCTTATGTTGTTGTGAGAGTCACAACAACTATTGAAGCATAAGCTGGCTTGCAGCACTCCGCCCAAGGGAAACAGGTTAAAGCATTAGATGAAAGGTGGTAATTCGTGCGCTGCCGTCTGTCCGTTGGTTCCAAGAAATCCAAGGAATCACAAGATGTTAAAAGTACGGTAATACCTTTAATGTCTAATTCTTACACGTTTTGTGGTACTTCAGACCACTTCATCAGAGATCCACAAGGTAAACCTAAGCGCAGCAAGGATGCAGGCACTATGCGCTATGTTTAACATAATAATGCATAGTGCCTGTGTGCATGGGCGTACCCAGGATCAAAACTAGGGGCAGGGGCAAGCCATGGTCGTTGGGAACATCATATCCGGCCCGGTGCACTGTGGGGGCTGATCACGTGGTTGGCCGGGCTCCAGCGCATGCGCAGTGCGCATGTTGAAGCCGGGACGAACACATGATCAACCCCCACAATGCACTGGGTCGGATATGATGTTTCGGCCAGCGCGTCAGAGTACCACAGGAGGCGGGAATTTCAAAAGGAGCTGACAGGTTCCCTTTAAAGAGAACCTGTCACTCCCTTTGGCCGTTCTAAACCCTACCCACCAATTTATACATGATGTATTTGGGATTTCTGTGACCACTTTATATGTTTAGCAGTTCCCCTGTGTACCTCAAAAATGAACTTTTAATATCTCCTGAGCGGTATGGAAATTAGCTGAAAATGGTCTGGGAGGATCTGCTCAATCTGGTCCTTGTTGACCTACTGGTTGAAATGCCCGCCTCGCTCCTGTGAAAAGGCCACCGCTTCTGTGTATATCACATTGCTCTCATGCCTGCGCAGTGGCGCAAGTCTGTGTGTTCAATGCAAGCGCACCTGTGACCGAGTCTCACGAGCACAAAACTACAGCACAAACACCACAAAACTACATCACCAGACCCACCAGAGTTACAGAAATACATCCATATAACCTCCATTAGTGCAGAAACACTATGTCAAAACTCTCAGTACAGAAATACATCACCATAACCCTCATCAGTGCAGAAACACAGCATCAAAACCCTCCTCAGTACAGAAATACATCCATATAACCTCTATCAATATAGAAGCACTATGTCAAAACCCACATCAATACATCACCAGACCCACCAGAGGTACAGAAATACATAAATAGAACCCTCATTAACAAAATTCATCATCACAATCACCATCAGTACTTGGCAAAACAATTGTAATGTCAGGTCACACATTTGTACTGCACAAACCTACAACTCCTACTACATCCTTAACAATGGTAAGGGTACTGGGAGTTGTTGTTATCAGCCATCAATAGAAGCATACAGGAACCACAGTACTCATGAGAATTAGTCATTATCACAAATAATTATTTACATCCAGGTACCTTATAGATGACGTTGTCTCCGATCGGGGTCGTCTATTTCTTTCCTTCATCTTTTCCAGGCACCTTGATGACTTTTCACATCCGCAGTTCATCTCTGCAGACGTCCATCTTCTCCGGTCTTCTGCAGGACATCCCGGCATGATACCCTTAAAGATAGCAGAATTGTCAAAATTCTCTTAAGTAAAAATATCTGCACACAGTGCCCCAGAATAAATAATTGCTCCTCCTCACTGTTCCCTGCACATATGATTTACACGCTGTCCCTCTCATGGCACATGCCCTCCACACTGCCCTCTCCCTCCATATTGGGCGCCCTGGTCACACTGTCCTCTAACACTATGTCCCCCTATACTGCCCACTGTTTATACTGTTCTATCTCATCAAACTCCCCATCCTCAACATACTGTCCCTGCATGCTGCCCCCTCTCCATACAACCCCACACTACTCACACTCTATTCTGTGCCGCAGCCATCCCCTTCACTCCACATACTGTGTCTACACCCATCTCCCCTCACTCCACATACTGTGCTGCAGGGATCCCCCTCACACCTCATACTGTGTCCACACTGATCCCCCTCATTCAACATGCTGTGCCACAGCCATCCCCCCTCACTCCTTATACTGTATCCACACCCATATAACCTCCCCTAACTCCTTATACTGTGTCCACACCTATCCCTCCTCACTCCATGTACTGTGTCGCAACCATGCCCCTCACTCTGCATACTGTCTCCACACCCATATAATCCCCCCTCACTCCACATACTGTGCCGCAGCCATCTTTCCCTTACTCCTTATACTGGATCCTCAAATTTACCCTATTGCTTCCCATACTGTCCTCCACATACTGTGTCTATACCCATCTCCCTTTGCTCTGTATTGTATCCTCAAATCCCCCATTTTCTCTTCATGCTGTCTCCACATACACCACTCCTCCACCCTCTCCCCCTCATTTGCTCCTTTTATACTGCCCCCATCCTCTCCCACTGTTTGGTTCACATATTGTCCCCCCACCCTCTCCCCCAGTTTGCTCCTACTTCCCCCCACCCTGTCCCACGAGTTTGCTCCTCATACACCCCCCATCCACTCCGCCCACCATGCCCCCCGTTTGCGCCTCATACTCCCACCATCCACTCCACCCCACCCTGTCCTCTGTTTGCTCTTCATACTCCCCTAGCTTGTGCTTCATATTCCTCCCACTCTGCTCCTCATACACCCCCTATCCTCTCCCCCCAGTTTGCTCCTCATACTCCCCCCACTCTGCTCCTCATACACCCTCCCGACCCTGTTCCCCTTCCCCTAATTATGTTAATGCCCCGTCTTCCTCAGTTCCAGTGTGGAATGCTGCGTTCCATCTTTCTGTCGACTCTGCCGGGTGACGTTATCAGTGTTATCAGGTGACCTGATGACGTGGCCGTGACCCGGAAATGCCGGGAATCAGGGCTTCCATTGTACATACAGAGTATCTAATAGACGCTTCATGTACAATGGACTGCAGGAGTTGGCTGCTTCAGATTCTCTGCTCCCACTGTCAGCTGATAGCGAAGGCAGAAAAAAGCCGTCTCACACTGCAGGGGGGACGGAAGATGTGGCCGGCGGGGAGAGACCTCGGGCGCTGCAGCAGGAGGTCAGGTGGTGCCTCCCCCCTGCTGCGCCCGGAGAAAATGCACCGCCAGGTTCCCGTAGGGGGGTGACAGGTTCCCCCTTCTGGGTGGGGGGCAGCTGCCCTGCCCCACGCTGGATACGCCCATGCCCGAGTGTACCTGTGCTCAACTGCGTTTGCGTTCGGCTGCGCATAATTTATGCACATGCTGAACACAACATGTTGCATTTTTTGTGTGTAGCTGTGTGCTGTGTGGTTTATGTGCATGCAGACAGCTGTGCACAAACAATGAATGAAAGTGAATCTGTGCGCATTGCCATATGCTGGCAAGCGCACAGATGCAGCGGAAGATTACCTCCTCCGAGGTCATCTACAGGTAAATCCTATCCCGCAGTTCTCTTCTTTCCTCTTCTCTTCTTCTTCTTTCCTCTTCTTTTCTTGTTCTTTCTTCTTCTTGTTCTTACTTCTTCTTCTTGTTCTTCCTTCTTTTTCTTCTTCTGTCATCTTCTTTCTTCCTCGCTGCTGCTGGTTTAAAATAGCCGGCGGGAAAGCCGGCGGTGAAGTCAGGGTTCCCGCTCTGCTAATTCAAATAAACAGCTGATGCTGTCACATCAGCTGATCATTTAAATTAGCAGAGTGGGAAAGCCGGAGGTGAAATATTTTCACCGCTGGCTTTCCCGCCAGCTATTTCAAACCGGCGGCGGCAGGGAGGAAGAGACCAGCGGCGTCCAGGCGTCAGAGAGCTCTGCACGTGATTGGGTGGCAGGGCGAATCACAATCACATTTTCATGTGAATGCATGCGGACAATCTCCGCTGAGTTCACATAAAAGTGTTTGCGTTCGGCACTGCGTATGCGCTGCATATCACAGTGGTGTGACCCGGTCCGTGATCCCCACGTCGGGCGAGCAGTAAAAAGGGGTTATAAAGAATGGGGGAAAGCAAAAATAAAATAAAAATAGAGTTGTGACGCCACCCGTGGAATGGGGCTAGTATAGCTGCTGCTGCAGTCGGAACCTCTGGGGATGTTGGGAGTAGCAGTGAGGATGTTCCAGCTCTCCACGGAAGAAGCGGCTCCCCAGGGCACACGTATAGTCTGTGGATAGGCAAGGATCGTTTGGGGTGCAAAGACTTAGTGTACGGAAGAACAGACAGACACCAGGGTAACAGTCTCCTTTACCTTTACTGAGTCAGAAACAGGTTCATCCAGGGCACAGTTCACAAGTGTCCTGAGCTTGGAAGCAAGCTGGGCTTTCCACACTCTGGCAAGTACTGAAGCCTCCCTGCTGCACTGTTCTGTTTGTGAGCCCTGGCTGCTTAAAGCTATGCTTAGGCTCCCTCCTTACTCTTGTAGCTCTGGGAAAGGAAGGTGTGTCACAGTCCGCGCTGCCAAGAAATCCGCTCGTAAATAACGCTAGTAACCGGTATCCAAATCAATCCTTTTTATTCATCCAACGCGTTTCAACGCCCTCCTGGCGTCTTCCTGAGGGATGGCATCCCTGAGGAAGACGCCAGGAGGGCGTTGGATGAATAAAAAGGATTGATTTGGATACCGATTACTAGCGTTATTTACGAGCGGATTTCTTGGCAGCGCGGACTGTGACACACCTTCCTTTCCCAGAGCTTCAATTTCGTCTACCCGAGTGGAGACCGGTGGAAGTCCAGCAGCAGCCATCAGGACACTTATTCTATCAGGCCTTTTAACCAGTTGTGGGTGGCACAACTGGACTAGGTGAGTGAACCTTTTCTCACCTACTTGTTTTTAGTGTCTAGTGATAAGGGCACTATTGCGCCTCTTGTCCCCCCCCCTCTCTTTTCTCCTTACTCTTGTGTCTTGGCAGTATGACAGGTGGCTTGAGCCCTTTCTGGGTTACTTTCTCCCTGTCCTCTATCTCTCCTGAGCTCACTGTTGTGGCTGTGTCTCCTGGTCTTTCAGGTGGACGAGCAACATGAAATCACCCGCCCTCCAGTTTTGGCTGCTGGGAATAAAGTCCCTGGCGAACTCGGACTTCGGTCTCCGTACTCCGCTAGATGCTGAGGCGAGCTGGCACCGCTCCACTCCACACACCTTTTCTCTACTTTCCTCAGACCCTTACCGTGGGCTTCTCACACTGGCTAGTCCGTCACCTAGGGCGAGCATAGCGTGGCTACCGTCTGTAGGATGTCTTCTACAGTCCTCCTAGGAACTGAACTGCCTGACCCCACCCCCAGACCAGAATTTATAGGGGACCTGCCCTGATCCTGGGTTTTAGAGCTCCCCCTTCTGGCCTGGAGTTGGGAAGGTGTTGTACATGTGTGTGTCTTACCTGAGGTGGGTGCCTCCCCTTGCTTCCAAGCTTATTATTGTGGCAACCGGACCCTGGAGCGCCACACTGGCACATTCTGCTTCTTCTCAGGAGGGATCCCATCTGGAGTCTGAATTTTATTGCGTGAATGGCTGCTTCCTAAAGACCTTCCTATAATTCGGAGCAGAAGGTTCAGGGAAACCTTTCTTTGTCAAGATGTCTTCCAGCACAGTGCCAAACAGGGATTCACCCTGGCATGGTATGGCGCACAGTTTGGACTTAGCGTGTGCATCTCCCTTTCATTCCTTCAACAACCATAGTGCCCAACAAGCAGCATCTGAGTCCAGCAGATTTAGCTGCCAATCTAAGTGAATTAGCTGATGTGTGTGCCAAATAAACTAAACTGCTGTGGAGCTGGGGAATAGAGGCTAACAGCTTATCTCTAAATGTTCCTGACTTAATCTGGTCAACCCATACTAGCATAGACCGTGCAATGCAAGTGCTAGCGATAGCTGGTTTGAAAGCTCCTGAGGAAGACTCCCAGGTCCTCTTAAGGAATGTCTCTGCTTTCCTATCTGAAGGATCTTTAAGGAGGCCTCCATCCTCTAATGGTAACACATTCCGTTTTGAAGAGGAAGCAACAGCCGCATCTACTTTCGGGATCTTATTCCATTCGGACAGCTGGGTGTCAAAGTGATATTTATGTTTGGAGGTTGAAGGCAGGAAACCCCTAGAATCCTGTTTTTCCCATTCTTTCTTTACTAGGTTCTTGACAGCATTAATGACCGGGAAATAACGATGTTTCTTTTGGGTTCAACCTGCGAACATTAGATCCTGAGCTGATCTCGGCTCTTTGGGGTCGGTTATCCCCATGGTGGTATGGACAGATTTCAGCAGAGTCTATGTTTTGAATAGGAAAACAGGAACCACTTTCCACATCTGATGATGATGGTGAATGGGAACTTTCACTAATCCCTCTTCCTGCGACTCAGCCCCAGATTTACAACCGTAATAACAGACATTCTGGCTAGTTGTAGGTTTGCTAGGTGAATGAACGTGCCTAAGGGAATTCTTTATCTCTTCCCTTTTAAAAGATTTTAAGTATTACGGACGGGAGCCTCCTCGTCTAAGGTCTAGCATATACAAGACTGACAGACGTTCTACACAGTCATCAGGCAGGGGCCGCACACACAAAGCACACTCTTTGGGTACCTTTACACGCGGCTACATTTCTAGGGTGGCTACAGGTAACTTACTGGTTGCAGTGAAATCATGGAGAGATTATTCCATTTGTACACAGCAACAAGATAGAACCTTGTCTCCTTGATTTCACTGCAACCAGTAAGTTACCTGTAGCCACCCTAGAAATGTAGCCGCGTGTAAAGGTACCCTTTACGCTTGCTTTTGGTCAGCTTCTTTTTACCCTAGGACACAAAGAAAAGAAGGGAACATCAGCTCACTAGGTGATCACACAGATATAATTCACCCTCTGAAGCGGTCAGTAGGATACCGGTTCTTGAGGTGGAGGGACAGTACTGGACTTAGGAGGAATGAGCAGAGGCCCCCGACCAGTGGGCTCATCCCTGCCAGGGTGACCATCACTGCCTTTGGTGTCCTTTTTAGTGCTGCTGCTGCTGCTAGTACTGTGCTTAGCATCTTCAGAGTGCTCCTCCGCATCTCTGGTTGAAGACATTGCTGGAGCAGGCTCGTGTGCTGAGACGCCGGGTATTTCATTGCTCACCCGTGCCCCCATTGTTCCTGTCCGGTGATGTGCCTCCCCGGTCCCCCAGAAGCTGTATTCAGCAGTTTCGGGTATTGGGCGCATGATCAGGCCGGCGCACATGTGCAGTGGAGAACCCGGAAGCCAGCCTGCATAAGACACAGGGCGGCCGACGCCCACACCCTGCGCCCGCCAGATAAGCACAGGCGCCACTATGCCCACATGATTAATGGCAGCACCACCCAGACCATGGGTCGTGCCATCCATCCCAGGGGAGGGGGGCTGGAAGACTGAACTGGCAGGCTCCCCCGACACTGCTACTGGAGACACAGACTCTGCAGTCCCCACAGAGGCATCATGCCCAGGTACTCCTTCTTGCTGCAGGTTCCCATAAGGACAGGAAACCAACTGAGGCAGTGAGGGGGACTGCCCCTTTTTATCTGTAGGTTGCCTGTCCCTATGGGCAGATCCCCTCTCAGTGGGTGCTGTTGTGACAATAGGAAAATATAAACTAAAATTTGCAAACTCATTTAAAAGCTGCACTGACTTGTTGTAATGATGCATGTTGGCGCTTTTTGCAGCTGTGTTATGGCACCTCTGTACATTTTGCCATCAAAATAAATCTTTAGAATATTGCATGATGCCACATACATAAAATAAAACCAAACACATAATGTAAGGTACATGACATTAATCCAATAATCACAGGTGCTATAACATTACCATGAATCCGAGGGCATAACAGAACGGGACAACACACATTTATAATGCAAATAACCCCCTCAATTAATAGTGGGTGCAGCGCCAAGATACATGCTGGCATCCATACCTCCCAAAAGGTATGCACATTCTGAACTGGTGTAAAGAACAAAAGGTACAATATAATTAACCTGTACCACACCAGAACAATGAGGATCCATATACACATGGCTGAACTTAGCACTTTCATTTGTACTTAAAGCAGGGACATAACTAGGAGGAGATTGGCTTCAGGCATATTTAGCAGGAAAAGAAGAAGAGAAGCAGCTGATGGCAGCCCAGTTGTAATAAATACATTGCCTATAACGTGTGGGTACAGTCATGTGTTGGGCGGCTCCAGCGGTGATCAGCTAAGTTGCGTCAGTTACCAGTCCATTCCTACTTCTCAAAGTCATGTCTACAATGGAGTTGCTCCTATGAGGGATCTAATAGCGGGAAGTACGCAGGTAACCAGGTCATGGACTGCAGGCGGGGGCCTTGCATCAGTGCAGTTTGCCGATTTCTAGCTGCAGCAAAACAAAGAAAAAAAAAAAAAGTGACAAGTTGTGAGTTTGTTTGCTGCTTCAGCTTTTCTAGTGGCAATTTGCATTTAATCTAGTCACTTATCACAATCTAGAGTTATGGCAAAGAATAACTGCATTAAAGATTTACTGTGTGTGATTAAGTTGCAACAGAATTTTATCCATGCTGCAAAATGACCGGCCCAACACATCAAGATGAAGCTTTGAGTTATAAATGCCAATCCAGTCCAGAACTGCATTTATGGAGAGGAGCACAACACTGAGAAGACATTCAATTTAGTGGAGTTTGCCCCTTAATTAATTTGGCATATTGTACTCCAGTGAGCCCTTCTGAAAGGCTGGTGAGTGCACAAGACCAGTCTTAAATGTACCCCCTTTTGGTCAGTTTTGTGCACATTGAGGACAATTCAAAGATTTAGACAGAAATAGGACTTCAAAGCAAGATTGCAACTTTTGCCATTTTCACACTAGTTTCAGAAAGCTCTGCCAATATGAGGCAGAGCTAAGAAAGAGGTAGACACCAGGGCATGGCCACACTTACCGTAGTTAGAATTGCTGCCACGTGGACATTTGACACTGCAGAAATGCTACTCCAGTCTTTGATTAGAGTAGCATTCCTGGCAACATGTATGCCACTTACAAGATGCACATGACTCATAACGTGGTGTGTGGTCACCTTTAAAGGGAACCTGACCTCTACAAATGACACCACCACATTGCTTGTCCTGCAAGGGGGCAGTGCAGGTGCTATGACGAAATTCACGTCATTGACGTGTACCACCCCCTTGCAGGACAAGCACAGTCTCTGCTCTATAGCACACCCATGTGGGCGTGCATAATTAACATGCCAGCGACAGTCACATAAGCCCATCTTATGCAGCTTCACATGTATTTAAAGGGAACCTGACCTCTACAAATTACAGCAAGACTGGCATAGTACAGTTAGGGCCAGAAATATTTGGACAGTGACACAAGTTTTGTTATTTTAGCTGTTTACAAAAACATGTTCAGAAATACAATTATATATATAATATATATATATATATATATATATATATATATATATATATATATATATATATAATATATATATATATATATATATATATATATATATATATATATATATATAATATGGGCTGAAAGTGCACACTCCCAGCTGCAATATGAGAGTTTCCACACCCAAATCGGAGAAAGGGTTTAGGAATTATAGCTCTGTAATGCATAGCCTCCTCTTTTTCAAGGAACCAAAAGTAATTGGACAATGGACTCTAAGGGCTGCAATTAACTCTGGAGGCGTCTCCCTCGTTAACCTGTAATCAATGAAGTAGTTAAAAGGTCAGGGGTGGATTCCAGGTGTGTGGATATGCATTTGGAAGCTGTTGCCGTGACCAGACAACATGCGGTCAAAAGAACTCTCAATTGAGGTGAAGCAGAACATCCTGAGGCTGAAAAAAAAAGAAAAAATCCATCAGAGAGATAGCAGACATGCTTGGAGTAGCAAAATCAACAGTTGGGCACATTCTGAGAAAAAAGGAATTGACTGGTGAGCTTGGGAACTCTAAAAGGCCTGGGCGTCCACGGATGACAACAGTGGTGGATGATCGCCGCATACTTTATTTGGTGAAGAAGAACCCGTTCACAACATCAACTGAAGTCCAGAACACTCTCAGTGAAGTAGGTGTATCTGTCTCTAAGTCAACAGTAAAGAGAAGACTCCATGACAGTAAATACAAAGGGTTCACATCTAGATGCAAACCATTCATCAATTCCAAAAATAGACAGGCCAGAGTTAAATTTGCTGAAAAACACCTCAAGAAGCCAGCTCAGTTCTGGAAAAGTATTCTATGGACAGATGAGACAAAGATCAACCTGTACCAGAATGATGGGAAGAAAAAAGTTTGGAGAAGAAAGGGAACGGCACATGATCCAAGGCACACCACATCCTCTGTAAAACATGGTGGAGGCAACGTGATGGCATGGGCATGCATGGCTTTCAATGGCACTGGGTCACTTGTGTTTATTGATGACATAACAGCAGACAAAAGTAGCCGGATGAATTCTGAAGTGTACCGGGATATACTTTCAGCCCAGATTCAGCCAAATGCTGCAAAGTTGATTGTCCATCTGTACTATGAAGCGCCGTCCAATGACCCCAAGCATACAGCCAAAGCTACCCAGGAGTTCATGAGTGCAAAAAAGTGGAACATTCTGCAATGGCCAAGTCAATCACCAGATCTAAACCCAATTGAGCATGCATTTCACTTGCTCAAATCCAGACGTAAGACTGAAAGACCCACAAACAAGCAAGACCTGAAGGCTGCGGCTGTAAAGGCCTGGCAAAGCATTAAGAAGGAGGAAACCCAGCGTTTGGTGATGTCCATGGGTTCCAGACTTAAGGCAGTGATTGCCTCCAAAGGATTCGCAACAAAATATTGAAAATAAAAATATTTTGATTGGGTTATGTTTATTTGTCCAATTACTTTTGACCTCCTAAAATGTGGAGTGTTTGTAAAGAAATGTGTACAATTCCTACATTTTCTATCAGATATTTTTGTTCAACCCTTCAAATTAAACGTTACAATCTGCACTTGAATTCTGTTGTAGAGGTTTCATTTCAAATCCAATGTGGTGGCATGCAGAGCCCAACTCGCGAAAATTGTGTCACTGTCCAAATATTTCTGGCCCTAACTGTATGTGTGCACTATGCAAGTGTTGATGAATTGGCCTCAGATTATGCACAGTGAGGTGGCTCATACCCATCTGTTATCCAAGGTCTCCGTGGGATAGCTGTGGGTGTGACTGGAAGTTATGGAAGAAGTCACAGGAGGTAGCAGCATTCACAGAGGGGGGCTGAACAAGCATGAAGTAGGAGGGAGGACTCTGCCAGCAACAGAGCTGGTAATAAGATACCACACATTAGACTAGGGATATGTAAGCTTTCTAAGGTGTATTTCTCAGGGTACAGGGGGGCTAGAGCCAATGGGACCCCTCCCTGAGTGCAGCATACATGGGGTGGGGGGGGGGGGGGGGGGGGAAAAGAGGGGTTGACAGGTTCTCTTTAACCCCTTAGTGACAGAACCAATATCCACCTTAATGACCAACCATTTTTTGCAATTATGACCAGTGTCACTTTATGAGGTTATATATCTGGAACGCTTGAACGGATCCTAGAGATTCTGAGATTGTTTTTTTGTGACATATTGGGCTTCATCTTAGTGGTAAATTTAGGTACCGTAAATAATTTTTGCATTTATTTGTGAAAATAGAAAAAATTTGGCAAAAATTTTGAAAATTTCACATTTTTAATTTTTATTCTGTTAAACCGGAGAGTTATGTGACACAAAATCTATTATATAATTGCCGTAACTGACTTCCGTTGGAGCGGCGCTGCTTCCGGTGGCTTGGTTAGCGAGTCCAGGGTGCTACTCCTGGACTCTGTCCGTGGCCGCGTAGCGGCCACGGCGACTCCCGAAGCAATGCCCGCGAAGCGGGCATTGCGAGTCGCTGACACCTACCACTAACCAAGCCACAGAAGCCCAATACTACTGTACTGTACACCGCTATAGTATACTACAGTCCCATGCCCATAAGCGCCATGGGACTGTAGTATACCATCGCGCTGTACACTACAGCCCCCTGCCGCCCTAAGCCCATACCGCTATAGTATACTACAGTCCCATGCCCATAAGCGCCATGGGACTGTAGTATACCATCGCGCTGTACACTACAGCCCCCTGCCGCCCTAAGCCCATACCGCTATAGTATACTACAGTCCCATGCCCATAAGCGCCATGGGACTGTAGTATACCATCGCGCTGTACACTACAGCCCCCTGCCGCCCTAAGCCCATACGACTGTAGTGTACACCGCTATAGTATACTACAGTCCCATGCCCATAAGCGCCATGGGACTGTAGTATACCATCGCGCTGTACACTACAGCCCCCTGCCGCCCTAAGCCACTACGCGCTGTACACTACAGCCCCCTGCCCCGCACCCCTACACCCTAAGCCCCGACCCGCCGCACCTAACCCCCTACCCCCTAAGCCCCGCAGCCTCCTAAGCTCCCGCCGCCAAGCCCCACCCGCCGCACCTAAACCCCTACCCCCTAAGTCCGCCGCACCCCTACACAGCCTCCTAAGCTCCCGCCGCCAAGCCCCCACCCGCCGCACCTAAACCTCTACCCCCTAAGTCCGCCGCACCCCTACACCCTAAGCCGCCCTAACCCCTAACCCACTACCCCGCCGCCGAAGCCCCTACCCCCTGCCGCCCTAACCCACTACCCCGCCGCAGCCACTACCCTCTGCCGCAAGCCCCTAACCCCTGCCGCCCTAACCCACTACCCCGCCGCACCCACTACACTCTGCCGCACCCGCACCCCTACACAGCCTCCTAAGCTCCCGCTGCCAAGCCCCCATCCGCCGCACCTAACCCCTAAGCCACTACCCCGCCGCCGAAGCCCCTACCCCCTGCCGCCCTAACCCACTACCCCGCCGCAGCCCCTACCCCCTGCCGCCCTAACCCCTAACCCACTACCCCGCAGCCGAAGCCCCTACTCCCTGCCGCCCTAATCCACTACCCTCTGCCGCAAGCCCCTACCCCCTAAGCCGCACCTAACCCCCTACCCCCGATTCCGCACCTAAACCCCTACCCCCCCCTGCCCCTAAGCCCCGCCGCACCTAAGCCCCTATCCTCTAAGCCCCGCCGCCTCCTAAGCTCACACCGCTAACACCTAAAGCCCTACACCCGAAGCCCCCGCCGTCCCCTAACCTAACGTCCCCGTCCATCACTTACATGCCTTCAAGTCATCTGATCGTCCGTCCGATCCACAAGTCCTTCGTCCGGCCAGGCGTCCTCTTCCTCCGGCCCCGGGGGTCTTCTCTCTTCTTTCCGCCATCTCCACCTCTTCGTCCGGCCCCGGGGATCTTCTGTCTTCTTTTCCCAAACTTCCACCTCCGACGTCCTCTTCCTTCTCATTAAGATAGAATGGACGAAAAATCCGCCATTCTACCTCAATGAGATCTGAGGCCCTCTTCTGATTGGTCGCTGTATACTGCCCTCAGCCAATCAGAAGAGCCCCTCATTTTTTTTTATTATTTTTAAATTATTTTTAAATAAATTTAATAATAAAAAAAATAATTTATTTTTTTAAGTGAGAGTGAGACACAGTTCTCATTCAGGTCCGCCTTTTTTTTTCCCCATTGACATACATTACCGGTGTGTGGGCGATTTTATGGCCGGCCACCTGGTTCTATTTGTCGGCCCTAAAATCGCGGACACACCGCTAATGCATCTCTATGGGCAGTCAGCCCGATTTCGGATTGGACGCCGACTATTATTAATGCTATTAATGCTAATAATAATGCTATTAATGCTATTAATAATGTTATTAATGCTATTATTAATGCTAATAATGCTATTAATGCTATTTATGCTAATAATAATGCTATTATTTATGCTATTAATGCTAATATTTATCCTATTAATGGTATTATTAATGCTATTAATGCTAATAATAATGCTATTAATGCTATTAATGCTAATAATAATGCTATTAATGCTATTAATAATGCTATTAATTATGCTATTAATGCTAATATTTATCCTATTAATGCTATTAATGCTATTAATAATGCTATTCATGCTAATATTGCTATTAATGCTCTTTATGCTAATACTAATGCTATTAATGCTATTTTTTATGCTATTAATTCTATTATTTATGCTATTAATAATGCTATTAATCCTATTAATGCTATTAATAATGCTATTCATGCTATTAATAATGCTATTAATGCTCATAATAATGCTATGCTATTAATAATGTTATTAATGCTATTATTAATGCTAATAATGCTATTAATAATGCTATTAATGCTAATAATAATGCTATTAATAATGCTATTAATGCTATTATTAATGCTAATAATGCTATTATTAATGCTATTCATGCTAATAATAATGCTATTAATGCCATTATTTATGCTATTAATGCTATTAATGCTAATATTTATCCTATTAATGGTATTATTAATGCTATTAATGCTAATAATAATGCTATTAATGCTAATAATAATGCTATTAATGCTATTAATAATGTTATTAATGCTATTATTAATGCTAATAATGCTGCTATTATTAATGCTATTAATGCTAATAATAATGCCATTAATGCTATTAATAATGCTATTAATGCTATTAATGCTAATATTTATCCTATTAATGGTATTATTAATGCTATTAATGCTAATAATAATGCTATTAATGCTAATAATAATGCTATTAATGCTATTAATAATGTTATTAATGCTATTATTAATGCTAATAATGCTGCTATTATTAATGCTATTAATGCTAATAATAATGCTATTAATGCTATTAATAATGTTATTAATGCTAATTTTTTTTTTTTTTTTTTTTTTTTTTTTAATTTTTATTAGTTTTCTCCTTTAAACAAGACACAACAAAACAAAAAAAGCAGGAAAATACATTTCCAACACAATATAAAACAGGACACAACAAGATGACAACAAAACAAACAATAACAACGAAAAAAAAAAAAAAAAAAAAAACACCCTTGTTCGCAACATTACAGAAGCAAATACACTATTTTATAAATTAACCTTTATAAATTAACCTTTATAATATTTACACATCAACCATGGTCTCCATATCTTTCGGATTTCCTCCCCTCTGGTTCTAGATTGGTATAACATCATTTCATTTTGACACTGTATATTTACCCTCTCTATTACATTTTTTATAAGTGGAGGATTGACCTCTTTCCATTTGGTTGCTACCGTCATACGAGCGGCTATTAACACATGCGAAACAATACCTCTCATTTGTTTTGATAACCTATTCATACCCATATGTAGGATTATCTGAGATGTTTTAATTTGAATTGTTTCTCCAGTAATTTCTTTGATTAATTCCATCAGCCCGGACCAAAAGGACCCTAAGACCGGGCATGCAAACCAAGTGTGTATCAAGGATCCCACCTGGCCGCACCCTTTCCAACATAATTTAGAATAATTAGTATTCATTTTTGCTATTCTATCCGGGCATAAATACCACCTCATTTGTGTTTTTTTTAATTGCTCTACATGATTTATACACGCAGTGTATTTTTTAATTTCACTTATACTATTTCCCCATTCTTCCAATGTTAACTCCTCTCCTATCTCCTGTTCCCATTTTTTCATGTAAGCCAATTTACTTCCATTCACCGGGTTAATTAAAATTTTATAACATTTAGATAGACATTTCATGTTATTCCCTCCCATCATAATATATCTCAAAATTTCTTCTTCCTTCCCATGCACTCCGTATCCTCTATATGAATTTTTATTTAGATAATGTTTAATTTGCAGATATTGGTAAAAATATCTACGTACTCCCTCAAACTTACCAGCCACTTGATCAAACGGTAGTACTCCCATTGGTCCTTCTATCTCTCCTATTGTTTGTATTCCTGCGTCCTTCCAGTTTTGTAGGTTTAGATATGGGATATGTGGTTCTATAGATAGGATAGATAATAATGTTCTCATCGACCTGTTATGGTTGGGGGTTAAAGATCTCCAAGCCCGTAAGGCCGCTTGCATTGTCAATAGTGGCGGTACAGTTGTGGTTTGCTGTAGTATTTCCGCTTCCATTATAAATCGAGTCGAGCCCCGTCTAGAGTAGACCTTCTCAATCTCCAACCATTTATGATCTTTCCGCATTTGCCACCAATCACGGAGCCCTCCTATTATGGACGCTTTATGATATAAACTTAAATCTGGTATCCCCATTCCCCCTTTATCCATAGGTAAGGCTAGTACATTTCTCGCTATCCGGGTTTTTTACCCGCCCAAATAAATTTACTAATCAATCTTTGTAGTTCAGTAATATATTTTTTTGGGATTTCGAGGGGAAGTGATCTAAAATAGTACAAAATCTTCGGCAACACTATCATTTTTATGATATTAATTCTTGCTATCCACGATAGCATGTTTTGACGTACTTCCTCAATCACCTTTTTAATTTGTCTATACAGGTTAGTAAAATTCACTGTTATTAAATTCTTTGATGGTGTCAGCCTAATTCCTAAGTATTGAAGCCCAATTTCTGACCATTGAAATGCGCACAATTCTTTTATATATTGTTTATTATTTGAGGGAATAGCTATAGGTAATATTACTGATTTATCAACGTTTATTTTATAGTAAGAGACTTTACTATACGCTTCCAGTTCATTTAATATAGCCTTAATCGATTGCTCTACATTCTCGCAGGATATAATAATATCATCCGCGTACATATTAATTTTATGTGCTTCTTTCCCTACCATGATTCCCGAAATTAGTGAAGAGTTTCTGATCCTCTCAGCAAGTGGTTCCAAGCTTAAAGCAAAAATTATTGGAGATAGGGGACACCCTTGTCGGGTCCCATTTGTTATATTAAAGACTTCAGACATTGTTCCTGCAATCCATACTTTTGCTGAAGGGGCTGAATATACTGCAGAAATTGCCGATAAGATTGAACCTTCAAAACCAAACTTTTTCAGTACTGCAAACAGATACCCCCAGTGCACCCTGTCAAAGGCCTTTTCTGCGTCCAATGACAGGAATGCACTGGGGGAACCAGATACTTCCGCTATTTGTACCAAATTTACCATACGTCTTATACCATCTTTAGCTTCCCTATCACGCACAAAACCTACTTGATCTGGTTTTATCAAATTAGAAATTATTTGATTTATTCTAGATGCAAGTAGTTTTGTAAAAATCTTCAGATCCCCATTCAACAATGCAATCGGCCTCAGGTTCTGGGGTCTGTTTGGTGGTTTACCTATCTTTGGTATAGTAACTATAGTAGCTTCAAGATTACTGTCTGCAATAAATCCTCTTTCCCTCCAATATTCGCAACATCTTACCAAAAAGGGGACTAATTCCTCCGAGTATTCTCGATAATAGCTATTAGAGAACCCGTCTGGACCCGGAGCGCTCCCTTTTCTTGTTTGTTTTATAATCTTCCCAATTTCTTCTTTTGTTATCGGTGCGTTTAACTGTAACAGCTGTGTTTCTGTAATTTTTGGTAAATTACATTCATCTAAATATTCCTTTATTCCCTTTTCTGATGGTTGAGGGGTGTCCGGATCATCTTTTAAGTTATATAATTTTAAATAGTATTTAGCCATCTCCTCTGCAATTTCTAATGGTCTTCTACTTACTGTTCCATCTTTTTTAATAATATATTCAGTCCTAGATTTAATTTCTTTTTTCCGCACCCTCCGGGCTAACAAGGCTCCCCCTTTATCTCCCTCAGCATAAATTTTCATCTGTAATTTTCGCATATTATCTGCATGTGTCTGTAACAAGCTCTCTCTTAATTTAAATCTTATTTTCTGTATTTCGGCTGATATAGGTATAGAGGCAGCTTCTTTATTACGAGCCTCTAAAATTTGTAATCTATCAATCAGTTCTTTTCTATCTTTCTCTTTTTTACGTTTAAGTATTGCCGCTTGTTGAATACAGACACCCCTTATCACCACTTTATGTGCTGACCATAAACACTCATCATTTATCTCTTCATTATCATTTATATTAAAATATTCCTTCAAGGCTAATTTTATTTTCCCCGCTATTTCCTCATTTAATAACATCCTTTCATTCAGACGCCATCTCCTTATCAAGGGATGGGAATCCGAGTGAGAGATTTCCAAATAGATTGGCGCATGATCAGACCATGTTATTAATCCGATGTCCGCACTCGTACTGCTTGTCAAAATATTATCATCAACCAAAATATAGTCTATTCGACTATACGTTCGGTGACGATTTGAAAAAAACGTAAAATCTTTTTCTGACGAGTGTATATACCTCCATACATCGTGAT
Organism: Allobates femoralis; assembly: GCA_033576535.1. Classification (NCBI taxonomy): domain Eukaryota; kingdom Metazoa; phylum Chordata; class Amphibia; order Anura; family Aromobatidae; genus Allobates; species Allobates femoralis. The sequence continues at coordinate 145,833,459 of JARQOC010000009.1, forward strand.
AGTGATATTCCCAAATTAACTCTTTCATCTCTCCTCTACTTCCTAAACCTCCTTTAGATGTATCTAGCTCTCTTTGCATAGGCAAATTAAAATCTCCACATATTACCTTATTACCCTGCGCTACTTCTTTTATTTTTTGAAGACACCGTTTAATAAACTTTTTTTGTCCTATATTGGGAGTGTACATTGTCGCAACTGTATATAATGTCCCATTTATTCTACAAATCAAAGCCAGGAGTCTACCTTCTAAATCTTCACATTCTTGAACTAACTCAAATGTTACTGTGTTTTTAATCAGGATACATACTCCTGCCTTCTTAGCTTTATTATTTGAAAAGAAGCTGTGCGGAAAATTTTTATGTTGAAATCTGCCATTATCTTTACCCAATAGATGTGTCTCCTGTAGACAAATTATATCTGCCTGAGCTCTCTCAACCTCTTTCCATACCATCGTTCTTTTACCTGGAGCATTCAAACCTCTCACATTTAATGACATAATTTTTATCTTCATTTTAAATTAAATTTGGCCACATTTTTTTTTTTTCCTCCCAAAATTTGACCCATTTTTATTTATGATTATCCATTTTTTTCCTCCTAAGGAGAGAGCGAATTTATATTTTCTATACCTTCTGTAAAGATTAAAAAATAAAATATGTAACAAAAGATGATCTGTACCTGCATGAAAAAATAAAAAAAGAAAAAGGAAAAAAAATATAAAAAAAAACATACAACATTAATCTGAACCAATACATATAACAAACATTATGGCTGATCTCCTGAGCCATAATAAGGCACCCTGTTCCTTGGGCTACAGGCAGAAAATGTCTGCCATATCGGGAGCCTAGAGCACAAATACTTGTCTCCAGGGGTGTCTATGGAGCTGCCCACGAGGCCTCATTTCTTTTCTTCCCTCCTTCCTCTTAAACTTTCTTCCATTCTGGTCTTATTTTCCTCCCCTGTATTATTTTTGCAGGGGCAAAGTCTATTTTCCAATTAATTAACTTCCCTTCCGCGTCTTTAGGCGAAATACATGTGACAGTCTTATCTTCATATATAATATGTAATTTAACTGGGTTAAATCCCCATTTATATCTGACATTAGCATCTCTCAGAGCAGTACAGACATGAGCATAATCCCTTCTTGCGTCTAAAGTAGCTGCCGACAAGTCTGGAAATACTTTAAGGCCTTGAAACTCTTTAGGTAACATTTGAGATTTCCTAATTTGTTGAATAAACGCCTCTTTAATTGGAAAACGCAGCATCCTAACCAAAATATCTCTCGGTAGTGCGGCGTCTAAATGTCTCGGTTTTGGAGTCCTATGCACTCTCTCTATCAATATATCCTCAGGTGATCGATCCGGCAGAACAGCAATGAAAAACTTAATCACAAAGGGCTCCAATTGATGATCTCTTACATCCTCAGGGATCCCCCGGATTCTTATATTCTGTTTTCTAGATCTATCCTCTAGGTCATTTAATTTCATATGCACTGTGCCCAGCTCATTCTTTAATGTCTTATTTTCATCCACCAATGCGTTTATTGTAGATGTATATTCTGCCATCTGGTTCTCTATATGTGATGTTCTCTCACCTATTCCATCCAAATCCTTTCTTATTTCATTTAACATGTCATACATATCTTCTCTCAGAGAAGTTCGTACCATGGTAATAAACTCTTCCATATCTCCCCTTGTTAATGGGGCATCCATGGTACCTCTGCTGCTCCCTCTGCTCTGATTTCCACTATTGGGAGGGGGGCTCACACCACCTCCTCCCCCCAATGCTCCTGCTTGTGATCTTAAATCCTTAAGAGGTGATGCTGGTGTCACTTTCCCCTTAGCATGAACCTTCTGTCCTGCTGGATAAAAGTCTGACAGCCGTGGGGGGGATGTGTGCCTCCCAGCCTTCCCCCTCGTCATCATTTATACTGAGTGCGGCTTAACCGTACTCTGTACTCACAGTTTTCTTTTCCCCTTAAGGGAGTCTTGTGGAGAAAGGCAATTATACAGTCCAAATGCAAAAACTCCAGATGCAGCACTCCTCCAGTGTCCTCCAGTGCCTGCAGCAGTTGATCCTTCACTTTTCAAGCTCTTTCAAGCTCCTTAATCAGGCTCCTTAATCTCTGCCTACGTCTTCCTTCAGTCACAGCTCGAGCCTGCTGCAAAGCTGACAGACCACCGAGTCGGCCACTCCTACACTCCTGCACGCCGTCCTCGGGTCCTCAGGTCTGCATCCAGCTCAAACCTCCACCCACCACAGCTGAGCCAAGCCGCACTAAGCCGTGGAGTCCAGCAGCAGAGGGATCCTGCCAGCAGCAGCAGGAGATAAACAGCGGAAGGGCAGAGGGAATCTCAGGTGCCAGGTGCCGGTCAGCGCCGCTCGGGACCTCGTGGAGCTGCGCTCCTGCAGACTAGGCAGCCGCCATGCTCAGCGTGCGTCAGATAGTGATAATAATGAGCGGCACCTCGTGCTGACACCGGAGGACTGTCCGCTGCCACATCCCACACTGCACCGCGGAGACCTCCTGCCTGTGAGACAGTGCTAGGGGGGAAATTAATGCTAATAATGCTATTATTGCTAATAATGCTATTAATGCTATTAATAATGCTACTAATGCTATTAATGCTATTAATGCTAATATTTATCCTATTAATGGTATTATTAATGCTATTAATAATGCTATTAATGCTAATATTTATCCTATTAATGCTATTAATGCTATTAATAATGCTATTAATGCTAATATTTATCCTATTCATGGTATTATTAATGCTAATAATGCTATTATTAATGCTATTAATGCCAATAATAATGCTATTAATAATGCTATTAATGCTAATATTTATCCTATTAATGCTAATAATAATGCTATTAATGCTATTAATAATGCTATAAATGCTATTAATTATGCTATTAATGCTATCAATGCTAATATTTATTTTATTAATGGCATTATTTATGCTATTAATGCTAATAATAATGCTATTAATAATGCTATTAATGCTATTATTAATGCTATTAATGCTATTATTAATGCTATTAATGCTAATAATAATGCTATTATGCTATTAATGCTATTAATGCTAATATTTATCCTATTAATGCTATTAATATTGCTATTAATGCTAATAATAATGCTATTAATGCTATTAATAATGTTATTAATGCTATTATTAATGCTAATAATGCTAATAATAATGCTATTAATGCTATTAATGTTATTAATCCTATTATTAATGCTAATAATGCTATTATTAATGCTATTAATGCTAATAATAATGCTATTAATAATGTTATTAATGCTATTATTAATGCTAATAATGCTATTATTAATGCTAATAATGCTATTAATGCTATTATTAATGCTAATAATGCTATTAATGCTAATAATGCTATTAATAATGCTATTAATGCTAATAATAATGCTATTAATGCTAATAATAATGCTATTAATGCTATTAATACTGTTATTAATGCTCATAATACTGCTAATAATGCTATTAATACTGCTAATACTGCTAATAATAATGCTATGGCTTATATTATTGCTATTGATGATGCGATTATTATTTAAAAATGTTTAAAAAAACAATAAACATATTTTAGATACCCGATGCATTTGCATCGGGCTCACAGCTAGTAGTTAATAAATAACATTTCCCACATGTCTACTTTACATCAGCACAATTTTGGAAAAGAAAAAAAATTTGGGTTAGGAAGTTAGAAGGGTTCAAAGTTCATCAGCAATTTTTCATTTTTCCACCAAAATTTACAAAACCATTTTTTTTAGTGACCACATCACATTTGAAGTCCCTTTGAGGGGTGTACATGACAGAAAACACCCAAACGTGACACCATTCCAAAAACTGCACCCCAAGCTACTCAAAACTACATTCAAGAAGATTAACCCTTCAGGTGCTTCACAGCAACTAAAGCAAAATGGAAACAAAAAAAAAAAAGATTTTAATTTTTCCAACAAAAAAAGAGAATTTTGTTTACGTACCGTAAATTCTTTTTTCTTGAATCATCAATGGGAGACCCAGACAATGGGGTTTAGGGCACTGCCCTCCGGAGGCCACACTAGGTACTACAAGTTTGTAGACACCGCCCCCTCCGCTTATAAACCCCTACCGCAGGATAGATCCTCAGTTTGGTCCATAAGCTGCGAGGAGGCAAACCACACCCGAACTATCGGTAAGACCGTACACAAACGGTGCCACAACCGAAAAACAACTCTGTCCCAACAGGGGACAGTCCAAAGGAAGAATAACATCCAACGGAACACTGGGTGGGTGCTGGGTCTCCCATTGATGATTCAAGAAAAAAGAATTTACGGTACGTAAACAAAATTCTCTTTTTTCTGATCATCATAATGGGAGACCCAGACAATGGGGATGTCCTAAAGCAAACCCCAGGGCGGGAAGAGTTCCTCAAAAGACGTTGAAATACACGGTCCCTCTCAAAGATGGGCAACCGCCGCCTGGAGGACCCGCCTGCCCAAACTTGCATCCGCAGAGGCATGGGCATGCACCATGTAGTGCTTAGAGAAAGTGTGCAGGCTGGACCAAGTGGCCGCCTGACACACCTGTAGAGCAGAAGCGCGATGTCGCAAAGCCCAGGATGCACCGACGGCTCTAGTCGAGTGCGCCTTCAGACCCACCGGTAGAGGCAAACCAGAAACCCGGTAAGCCTCTTGAATGGGTGCCTTGATCCATCTGGCCAAGGTTGATTTGGACGCCGCGGACCCCTTACAGCGACCCGCCGTAAGGATGAATAAAGAGTCCGAATTCCGGAAGGAGGCAGTCCTGGACACATAAATGCGTACAGCCCTCACTAGATCCAGAGTGTGAAGGTCGCGCTCAACCTGATGAACAGGAGCGGGACAAAATGATGGGAGAACAATCTCTTGATTCAAGTGGAAGGTGGAAACCACCTTTGGCAAGAATTCAGCCCGTGGGCGCAACACCACCTTGTCCTGGTGGACTACCAGGAAAGGTGACTTGCACGAAAGTGCCGCCAATTCTGAGACACGTCTCAGGGACGTAATTGCAACCAGAAAAACCACTTTCTGAGCCAGCCGGGAGAGGGAAACTGCTCTTAGTGGCTCGAACGGTGGTTTCTGCAGAGCCGCCAGGACCATATTAAGGTCCCAAGGGTCCAGCGGTCGCCTATACGGCGGGACCACCCGAGACACCCCTGGAGAAATTGACGAACCTTTGGAAGGAGTGCCAAGCGCCTGTCAAACAGTACAGACAGCGCTGATACCTGACCCTTCAGGGAACTGAGGGATAGGCCCAACTCCAAGCCCGACTGCAAAAAGCCAACAGGGTCGGGATTGACAACGGCCAAGGTGAACGTCCACCAGAGGCACACCAGGTGAAAAAGATTTTCCACGTTCTGTGGTATATCTTCCGTGATACGGGCCGTCTAGCTCGATTCATAGTGGCAACCACCGTAGGGGAGAATCCCCTGGACGTTAGAAGCCAGGCCTCAAGAGCCATGCAGTCAATCTGAGAGCCCTGGAATTGAGGCGGAAGAAGGGGCCTTGTGCGAGTAGATCTGCGCGGTCTGGAAGAGCCCACCGGTTCCCGCCTGACAGTTGCCACAGATCCGGATACCAGGACCTCCTGGGCCAATCCGGAGCCACTAGAATGGCTGTGCGGCATTCCGTCCTGATTTTCCACAGAACCTTGGGAATCAGTGCCAGAGGTGGGAAAACATATGGTAGTTGGAAGCTGGACCAACGCAGGATCTGGGCATCTGCCCCCAGAGACTGAGGGTCCCACGATCTCGCCATGTATTGTGGCACCTGATGATTCAGCCGGGAGGCCATCAGATCCACGTCCGGGGTGCCCCATCTGTTGCAGATGTCCCGGAAGACGTCCGGATGAAGAGACCATTCTCCGGCGTCCATCCCCTGTCGGCTCAGGTAATTGGCCTCCCAATTCTCGACACCTGGGATGTAAACTGCGGAGATCAAGCAGTTGTTGTCTTCCACCCATGATAGAATGCGGTGGACTTCCGCTAGGGCCTGTGCACTCCTGGTTCCTCCCTCATGATTTATATAGGCGACGGCTGTCGCATTGTCGGACTGAACCCGAATGGGCTGTCCTGACAGGAACACCCGAAAAGCCAGGAGTGCTAGATAGACCGCCCTGAGCTCCAGCACGTTGATCTGCAACGTCGACTCAGACCGTGTCCAGAGACCTTGAGCTCTGGTGTAAGAACACCGCCCCCCAGCCCTTTAGACTGGCGTCGGTGGTCACCACTAACCATGATGGTTTTAGGAAGGATCGGCCCCGTGACAGGTGACTTGGCTGGAGCCACCACTGCAGAGAATCCCTGGTCGTCTGGGAAAGAACCACCAGCTGATTCAGAGAGGACGTCCTCTTGTCCCACCTCTGGAGAATTTCCAGTTGCAGAGGACGGAGGCGAAACTGTGCAAAAGGCACCGCCTCTATTGCTGCCACCATGCGCCCCACCAGCTTCATCAAGACCCGCAGGGATGAGTGCGGTGACAGGAGGAGATCGTGTACTCCTGATTGGATGGCCAGCTGTTTGGCTCGCGGCAGAGACACCAGAGCAGAGTCCGTGTGGAAGTCCATGCCCAGATACGTCAGTGACTGGGTTGGGACCAGGGTGGATTTCTGGATATTGAGAAGCCACCCAAACCATTCCAGAGACTGCATGGTCACCTCCAGGCTTCGCTGACACAGGTGTTCCGATGGCGCTCTGACCAGCAGGTCGTCTAGATAAGGTATGACGGCGTGACCCTGTGCATGCAGGAGAGCCATCATCGAGGCCATCACTTTCGTGAACACCCGCGGTGCCGAGGCCAACCCGAAAGGCAGTGCCACGAATTGGAAGTGTTCTTCCCCCACTGCGAATCTCAACCAGCGCTGATGAGCCGGTGCAATGGGCACGTGAAGGTAAGCGTCTCGGATATCTATGGACGCTAGGAAGTCTCCCTGCGACACAGCCGCGATCACGGAACGCAGGGATTCCATGCGGAACTTCCGAACCAACACGTGACGGTTGAACATCTTGAGGTCCAGAACCGGGCGGAAGGAGCCGTCCTTCTTTGGGACGATAAAGAGGTTGGAGTAAAAACCCCTGAACCTCTCCCCAGTGGGCACTGGGACCACTACCCCGTCTCTGCATAGTCCCTCCAACACCAGATAAAAAGCCTGAGCCTTTTCTGGAGATGGAACAGACCGATGGAATCGGTGTGCGGGCTGCGACGACAGCTCTATCCTGTAACCTCGCGAGACTACGTCTCTGACCCACTGATCCTGAATGCGGAGACGCCATCTGTCCTGAAATCGGGACAGACGACCCCCCACCTGTGGGGAGGCAGGAAGAGAGAGCGAGTCATGCGGAAGTGTGTTTGGGGGCGGCAGCTGTTGCCCCCGCCGGCTTCTTCTGGCGACCCTTGGGGCGCCACTGAGTAGAAGGCTTGCCCCCACGGTCCACGCGAGCGGAAGATGCTGAAGGCTGCGAGCTGGAGCGAAAGGACCACTGTTTAGGGTTCCTTTTCACGGTATACCGTGGCTTAGGTTTGTTCTGTGGTATCTTGGACTCCGCAGAATCCTTGATCAGCTGGTCCAGCTCGGTACCAAACAGCCTGTCACCAGAGAATGGAAGATTCTGCAGAATCTTCTTTGACGTGGCATCTGAGTCCCATAGACGCAGCCACAACAACCTGCGGATCGCTATAGCATTGGCCGAGGCCACAGCAGAGCGGGTGGCAGTCTCCAAGGACGCCGTCCTGGCATAATCCGCATAGGCTCTTGCCCTGTCGGTAAGTGCCAGAACCTCTGAACTGGACCCTGCCAGGTCAGCAATACCATCCAGGCAGGATGTGATCGCCTGCAAGGTCCAGACCGCAGCAAAATTAGGGGCAAAAGAAGACCCTACAGCCTCATAAGAAGACTTGGCGAGTTGTTCGACCTGTCTGTCCGTTGCGTCCTTCAATGAGGAGCTATCAGAGGCAGAGAAAAGGGAGCGTGCAGCAATCCTGGTCATGGAAGCGTCCACCTTCGGGGACTGCGACCACTCCTGAAGCACCTCCTGTGGAAAGGGGAAGCGAGTGTCCTTAGATTTGCGGACATAACGCCGCCCAGGGTGAACCCTGGGTGCTCTAACCACCCTTCCAAAATTAGTGTGGTCCATAAAAGAGCCACATGGTCTAGCCTCAGGTTGTAACCATTGATAGACCTCCTTCGGGTGAACGTCCACCTCCTCAGGGGGTGCCACGAGACGTAAAGTCTCGTTGATGGAGGACACCAGATCCTCCACCCCTTCTGGTGGTTCTGACACAGACCCGAGGATTGAACCCCCATCATCCTCGTCACCTTCAGAGTGACGCTCCTCCTCAGAGAGAGTCTGGAGCTCGGGTGAATCGTCACGGCGAGCCCGCTTAAGGGGTCTCACAGTGGAAGACGGAGACACCCGGGGGTAGCTTGAAGGAGCAGCTGGACCTTCCAGCCTCCTTGTTAGTGCCTCCAGGGATTGCGACATGGAGGACAATTGGGATAACAGATTCATTGATCTTATTCTGTTTGTCCCATGGCCCTGGGATCACCTGAACCTCAGGGTATAGCACCGGAGCTGCTGACTCAGCAGTGACAGTCCGGGCTTCTGGACGTCCGCAATTATTGCAGGACCCCCCAACCAGTGTCCCGTTGCATGTAGCACAGACAGAGGTGGTACTGGCCGCCTTAGCAGCACCCTTCTTTCCTGAGGACATACCCACAGTAGGCGAAAACAAGCCAAAACAGGAGAGAATCACCGGTAACACGGTGGCTTACCGACCGCTTCAAAGCGGTGGGGAAGGGAGCGAAGTGTGTGTGGCCTCCGCGAGGGTTATGAACCTGGTCTCCCGGGAGTGCAGCAGAGCAGTCTCAACAGATCCCAGCCGGGAAGTGAGGGAGAAAGATGGCCGCCGCAGGATAAGCTGAGGGCGGAGCCGAAACACGCGGGAAGCACACACACACGCCCATCGATGTCACATGGGCTGCTCCACAACTCTCCAGGCAGCCATTACAGTAATGTAGGCGCCGGAGCCCGCAGCGCGGGAGGTATAAACACAAATACCCAGGCTGCAGACAAACGTCTGAAGCCCACAGCCGCAGCCCCTGTGGGTACACAGGGCGGTCAGCCAGGGTGCCCCCAGCACAGGGTACACCGCCAGAACCGCGGACCCGAGGGTAGCGCGCGGTCTGAGTGGCAGGACACCTCAGGTCCAGACACTACCCCCAGGCACACCGGAGACACCAGGGTATCTCAGTGCCTGTCCGGTCTGTAAGCACCATTCAGGGAGGCCTCGGACGGGGGTTTCAGCACCAGTCCGGTCTGTAAGCACCATTTAGGGAGGCCTCGGACTGGGCTGGCTCCAGTCCGGTCCGTAAGCACCATTTAGGGAGGCCTTGGACGGAGCGGAGCTGTGCAAGGCTCCTATCTCCCACTTTCCAGAGCCCCCATGGGGGATGGGAAGGAGTGCGGCAGCGTACCGGGAGAACACCACGTGTCCAGGCACTAGGCCCTCCGGTACCTCAACCTGCGTGTTCCCCGAAGGTGAGCAGGGAGACTGCCGGAGGTCCCCGACGGGACCTTTTTACCTTGTCTTCATACGCCATCACGTAAGCTGTGAGTATGCAGTGAAGTGCAAGCAAAGCGTGTGATCCTCCGAGCACACTAAGTTTAAAACTGAGGATATATCCTGCGGTAGGGGTTTATAAGCGGAGGGGGCGGTGTCTACAAACTTGTAGTACCTAGTGTGGCCTCCGGAGGGCAGTGCCCTAAACCCCATTGTCTGGGTCTCCCATTATGATGATCAGAAAAATGTTTTTGGCCTCAATTTTTTCATTTTCACATGGGCAACAGAATAATATGCATCCTAAAATTTGTTGGGCAATGTTTCCAGAGTACACCGATACCTCATATGTGGTCATAAACAACTGTTTGGGCGCACGGCAGGGCACAGAAGGGAAGGAGCGCAATTTGACTTTTGGAGCCAATTTATCATTCAAAAAGTGAAATGGCGCTCCTTCCCTTTCGAGCCCTGCCGTGCTCCCAAACAGTGGTTTATGACTTCATATGAGGTATCAGTGTACTCAGGAGAAATTGCCCAACAAATTTTAGGATGCATTTTATCCTGTTAATCATGTGACAATGAAAAAAAAAAAAAAAAAAAAAAAAAGTACCGTATTTTCCGCTTTAAGACGCACTTTCATTTCCCCCAAATTGGGGGGAAAGTGGGGGTGCGTCTTACAAAGCGGACAGTGAAAAAATGGGGTTAAAGGTTAAAAAAAAAAAAAAAAAACACAAAAAAACTTTTCTTACCCAGTGGCTGGCGGCGGCTGCGGGGGAGACTTGTAGCAGGCATGGTTCCGGTGGGGCAATGCAGCTGGCACATATACCAGAATGGAGACAAATATACCAGGATAGGGGACATATAAACTGATTGTAAGACAAACACTGGCATTATAAGACGGACCCCATTTTACATTAAAAATAATTTTTTTTTCTCTTTTCATTCACCAAATTTGGGGGTGCGTCTTATAATCAGGTGCGTCTTATAAAGCGAAAAATACGGTACTTTTTCATTTTTACGGATCAATTTGTAAAGCACCAGAGGGTTCAAAGTGCTCACTATGCATCTAGATAAGTTCCTTGAGGGGGGTCTAGTTTCCAAAATGGGGTCACTTGTGGGGAAGCGCCAATGTTTAGGCACACAGGGGCTCTCCATACGCGACATGATGTCCGCTAACAATTTGAATGGAAAATTAGCTCCAATAGTTAGCGGACACCATGTCGCGTATGGAGAGCCCCTGTGTGCCTAAACATTGGAGCTCCCCCACAAGTGACCCCATTTTGGAAACTAGACACCTCAAGGATTATATCTAGGGGTATAGTGAGTATTTGGAACCCACAGCTACTTCACAGAATTTGATAACGTCATATTAAACACTTTTTTTCACACAATTTCTCACTTTTAGAGCATGTGCACAAGATATGGAGACACCGTGTCCTGCTAGTCTCCTCGCCTGCATTTTTTTTTTTTTTTTTTTTTTTAGTATTTTATTTAATTTGAAGAAGAAAAAAAAAAAAAAAAAAAAAAAAAAAAAGACGTGGAGCTTCGCCATATTTTTGGTCCAGCCAGGTACAGCAGGCAGCTACGGGCTGCCACCAACCCCTTCTGCCTAGTTTTACCTGGCTGGAAACCAAAAATATAGAGAAGCCCTTTTTTTTTTTTTTTTTTTTTTTTTTTACCGTATATACTCGCGTATAAGCCGAGTTTTTCAGCCCAAAAATTGGGCTGAAAAGTACCCCCCTCGGCTTATACGCGAGTCAGTGCTGTATACCGATGTATACATCGGTACATACCGATGTATACATCGGTATACAGCAGCCCCCGTAATGCAGGGCCCCCCCAGCCTCGCTCCGGTCACCTGTAAAGGAAACTATACTTATCACAGTGCCGCTGTCCGCGCCCGCTCGCAGCTGCCGTACGCGATCCTCCATCTTCATGCGTCTTCTTCCGGTTTCTGTGCTCGTCGCGGGCAATGACGTCATTCCCTGCGACGAGCACAGGAAACAGGAAGAAGAGGCATGAAGATGGAGGATCGCGGTCGGCAGCTGCGAGCGGGCGCGGACAGACAGCGGCACTGTGATAAGTATAGTTTCCTTTACAGGTGACCGGAGCGAAGCTGGGGGGGGCCTGCATTACGGGGGCTGCTGTATACTACCGCTGGGGCTGCAATATACTGCCACTGGGGCTGCAATACCACTGGGGCTGCAATACCACTGGGGCTGCTGTATATAGGGGCTGAAATACCACTGGGGCTGCAATACCACTGGGGCTGCTGTATATAGGGGCTGCTGTATACACCACTGGGGCTGCAATACCACTGGGGCTGCTGTATATAGGGGCTGCTGTATACACCACTGGGGCTGCAATACCACTGGGGCTGCTGTATACACCACTGGGGCTGCAATACCACTGGGGCTGCTGTATATAGGGGCTGGAATACCACTGGGGCTGCTGTATATACCACTGGGGGCTGCTGTATATCATACTGCTGGGGCCTGTATACCACTGCTGGGGGCTGTATACCTGTGCTGGGGTCCACCCTCGGCTTATACGCGAGTCAATAGATTTTCCCAGGTTTTGGGGGCAAAAGTAGGGGGGGTCGGCTTATACACGAGTATATACGGTAATTATTTCTTGAAAAAAAAAATAAAAAAAAAAAATTGCGTGGGCTTCGCCACGTTTTTGGGCCAGCCAGGTACAACTAGGCAGCTGGGGGCTGGAATCCTCAGCGTAGAGAGGCCCAAGCTTTCTGGGCCCCCCCGCTGCGAATTGCAGCTCGCAGCCACCCCAGAAAATGGCGCATTCATAGAAGCGCCATTTTCTGGCGCTGTATCCAGCTCTTCCAGCTGCCATGTAGCGGTGGCAGACTGGGTAATAAGGGGTTAATGCCAGTTTTTTGGCAGCTGGCACTAAGCCCGAGATTCATAACGTCTGGCCAATATTAGACCGGACCATTAGGAATCTCTAGTAAATTGTAAAGAAGACACAAAACAGAAAAATATTTTTATTGGAAAAAAAAAAACAAAAAAACACAAACAATCTTTAGACCCCATCTGTTACTGTGATGTCCGACGTAGTCCAAAGGGAAGGTCTGACGTAGTCCAGTGGGAGGTCCCGCGACGATTCTCATTCAGCATGGTCTGCAGTTAACCCCTGTGTAGTCACTCAGGGGTTAGCTGCAGATCATCATGCCTGTGTGGTCAATCAGGGGTTAACTCATCAGCAGTTAACCCCTGTGTTACAATACAGGGGTGATCTGCAGACAGTTAACCCCTGAGTGACCAGAGGGGTTAAGTGCAGATAATTATCCCTGTGTGGTCATTCAGGGGTTAACTCTGCCTCTGTCCCGGTGCCTCTGCTCTGTGCGCGTGCACCGGGACAGAGGCAGAGAGAAGAAGCAGACTCAGGACGGCCGGGACTGAAGGCAGGCGAGTATGAGAAGCAGGGGGGTGGGGAAGTGCCCAGAGGGGTGAGGACAGGGGTTTTTTGGGAAAACTCCATCCGATCTGAGGTTTGATCGGATGGAGTTATTAAATGAAGGAGGCATGGGAGCATGGAGCAGGGAGGCGGGGGGCAGGGAGTAACTGCAGAGGGGATCAGGCAGGAGGGGGGGGGGGGGGGGGGGGGGGGGAATGCCATTGGGGGGGCCCACTGAGGGGACAGCCATGGATGGCATCTCCATGTAATCTGACCTGTCAGATCGCATGGAGATGCGGCGGAGGGTTTTACCGCCGGCCGCCGCCATTTTGGATGTTATCAGTATGCCATCATGTCTTTACGTTCACTCGCAATGCGTTTCAGTTGCGCCATCATCAGGAAAGTTATGGCTGTCAAGGGAAAGCCAGGTGCCAGCAATCCCACATCAGTTATTGCAAAGGTGGTGTCTAGACACAGACAATATAAAGCAAAGTGTTACCTGAATAGTACAATCACCATTACACTCTCTGGGACACATCCATGTGTCTAAGTAGTTTATGCTGAAACAACCCACTATGGCCCTCTGGTCACTCACCCAGATGGGCTTCATCAGCTCTCCTTCCAGTGCCACACACCACCGTGGTTTTTACCTGCCTTAGCTGTCACGTGACGTCAGTGCATCAGTGTCTGACATCACATCCGCTCCTTTATATATGATTAAATGGTGTGCCTCCTATTACATGATGCCTGAGGTCTTTATATATAGACTAGTTTCTGTTTCCATCATGAAGAGCAGACACTGAGGATTGAGCTAGCCTAGATGGTGATCTACAGACACCTTTGAGGTTTGAGCCCAATCGGATTCCTTCATTCTTATAGGGCATCAGCAAAGTGCAAGGAAGGTCATAAATGGTATTATCCGTTTCACTAAGCACTCTTGGGTTTATGTTTTGTTGGTTTTTATCTTATGAGTGGACACTGTTCCTCTTAAATGGAATTAAGAAAAAAAGGTAAATGTTTTAATTTTGACCTTTCAATATTGCTATATTTGTTGAACACCTATAGCCAGGTGGTTACAGACCCACAAATAGGAAGTATAACGGTAGCTGGGTTGGTACAACTAGGTACGCGACAATCTATATAGAACCCATTTCACCTAGGTGTTGTATTGGAGCTGTCAACCCAAGTTTAACTCCTCCCACTCTACACTAGGTTCCCCAATTCATGCTCATTTACTCCAATATACCCGAACAATTTCAGGGAAAGGATGGGGGGAAAAAAAAAAAAAAAAAAAAAAAAAAAAAGAAAATACACCCAGGAGACATGACACTTAGTAACATTGATTTATTGCCATTTTACAAAAATTATCTAGACAAAGCCAGGGTACAGTAATGACTGAGGAACCAGAACCTGTCAGTGCTCCTCACCTGATCTTACTACACATGGTCAGACTGGGACCACAGTATCAATAAGCCAGTTAGACCCCTTGACAGGCTCTAACACTTCCATCATGAGGATTCGAGGACCACCCGCAATTAGCTTGTAGACTGTGAGGTAATCTGAACAGAGACAGTTCAACCCATTTACAGACTTGATAAACTGGCAGACCTAGACAACGAGAAGACATTCATAGTGTTAGTGTAACATTGAATACCAGTCAGTCATGTTTCCAGTGACCACCCCCTGCCTTCATACCTTCATCCCAGCCTCAGCAGCTGGACCTGAAGGATCCATAGCATGAACAACACATGGCCCTGCTCCTCGGGCCATAAATCCCCAACCTACAGCATCACCCTTGATCTGGAAGAAAGAATTATTGGGTTACAACGATTCATTAATGAGTGGCAGATAAAAGTTAGAGGCCATTAATGGGTCAAATATATCCCAAAATGAAGTGATGTAGGTCAACAGGGAACGCTGACCTCTTGTAGACCAAGACATATTTTGTCAGTTCCTAGCACGGTCACTGGTGCTCCTAGAGTGAGTGGATTGCAAAGTTGTGACACGCTCAACTATCGCCTGACTGCCAAGCACATTTGCACTTCTGGCAACAAGTCAATGGGGGTCCACATTTAGATTAGACAATATTTTACTTCCAGTTTGACCCTGGAAAATTTATATACATATACATATACATACACGAAAAACTCAAAATCTACATTCTTTTAAGTTATAATCAGCACATAGTACAAGCAGAACTAGTGTTCTTGTGCCATAGGTGCCATGTTCCACAAGGTGGCAATAACGAAGCAAGATGCAAGAAGGAGAGGGGGGTGGGGGGGGGGGGGGGGGTGTCGCAAGGGGTGGGTTAAAGGAGCCCACCTAGACCTTGTAAATCTGAGAATCACTCAGTGTTTATTTTTTTATTACATTACGCTAGTGGCGATTCAAATCAGAGTCCCCTGACTTACATTTACCTTCCATCACTGCTGCTCCAATCAGTCAGTCTCCTGTCGTCACTTCAAGAGGTCACAACTCAATACATGTCTAAGGGTGGGTTCACATTTGCGGACCCCTCCGCAGCGTTCTGCGGAGGGGATCCGCAATGTGTCCACAGCGGCTGCCAGCTCCTATCTTTATAATGGGAGCGCACGGTGCTGCGCTTGACAGAGCATGACCGTGCGCACCCATTCACTCCTATATGTCATCTGTGCGTAGGCGGACGCCTGCGCACAAATCAGTCTCATCCGCACCCGGGACGCGACATGTTGCATTCCTGGTGCGGACGAGACTGTGCGATTTGTGTGCAGGCATCCGCCTGCGCACAGATCACATGTAGGAGTGAATGGGTGCGCACGGTCATGCGCAGCACCGTGCGCTCCCATTATAAAGCTAGGAGCTGGCAGCCGCTGCGGACACATTGCGGAGGGGTCCGCAAATGTGAACCCAGCCTAAGAGCCTCATTCTGCCTCAGATGCATTGAGAACTTGTGACAACTTTATGACTTCCAACAAGGCAGAGCTTACGGTCATAACATGGCACTGCAGGTCTAGAGACTGTAAAAGGTGAAGCTGCCAGAAGGCAAGTGCATGACAGGAGTCTAATGGGGATGTCACACGCGTCAATATCGCGTGCAATATCACTGCTGCACATGACGTTGCAGCCATATTGACGCGTGTGACAGGGCGCATCAACCAGCGATAAATCGCTGGTTGATAGTCGACAGGTTTTCAGACTGGACCGAAAAAACCTGGCGATGGTCGCCCGGTGGACACGCAGCATCGCTTCGTGTGACACCGGGAGATGCTCGATCAGCCAGCTCCCAAGCTGCTGGGAGCAGGTATCCATGGTAAACAGCAGGTAACTAAGCGCCGCTTAGTTACCCGCTTGTTTACATGGATACCAGTGCGCTCGCTGGTCCTGATCGCTGGTGAGTCTGCCTGTGTGACAGCTCACCAGCGATCAGACCGCTGACGAATGACGCGTGTGACTGCCCCATAACATTTAAATCGCCACTCCAGTGGGTGGTGGAGCCAACCACTACATGCCACATACCCTGATGCTTGAGACAACAGCGGAGCTTTATGCATCAAGATGTCAGAAGTAGCAATGTGTGACTGGCGCAGGACATCCAAGTAAGATCTTTCAGTGTGGACCTGGAAATAAGCTTTAAAGGGAACCTGTCACCCGATTTTAAGCTCCTACACTATCTCTAGCTGTCCCTACACCTTCCTAGCAGCTCCCTATCTCTCCCTTTCTTATCTAAAGTGTCCCTATAAAAGAAGTGTAAAATAAGATTAAACTTACTGCAGTCCCCGTAGTTAGGGGACTGGGTAGGCGTGGCCTCTGTTCCTTCCTCACTCCTCCGTGTGGAAATGCACGCCCCGCTGGGCGGCATTATTGTGGGTCCTCTCTGCCCCCATTAACATTAATCCTCCGCCCTCTACACCTCTTTGCACCGGCCGGGCGTCACATCCGGCGCGGTGCATTATGGGCCGTCACGTGATCTGCCCTAGTGCATTCTGGGTCCGATCACGTGATCGGCCCCAGTGCATTATGGGCTTGATCACGTGATCGGCCCCAGTGCATTATGGGCTTGATCACGTGATCGGCCCCGGCTCCGCGCATGCGCAATGCGCTTATTGAAGCCGGGGCCGATCACGTGATCAAGGCCATAATGCACTGGGGCCGATCACGTGATCGGACCCAGAATGCACTAGGGCAGATCACGTGACGGCCCATAATGCACCGCGCCGGATGTGACGCCCGGCCGGTGCAAAGAGGTGTAGAGGGCGGAGGATTAATGTTAATGGGGGCAGAGAGGACCCACAATAATGCCGCCCAGCGGGGCGTGCATTTCCACACGGAGGAGTGAGGAAGGAACAGAGGCCACGCCTACCCAGTCCCCTAACTACGGGGACTGCAGTAAGTTTAATCTTATTTTACACTTCTTTTATAGGGACACTTTAGATAAGAAAGGGAGAGATAGGGAGCTGCTAGGAAGGTGTAGGGACAGCTAGAGATAGTGTAGGAGCTTAAAATCGGGTGACAGGTTCCCTTTAATGGCTTTCCTAAAAGCACTCCAGCTAAAATGTTACACTTTAATTTCACTCTGCTTTTTCAGTGACATCAATACAATTGCAACTACACAGCCCCATTCAACACTGGGCAAGTCAAGTCTTTTACAATTAAAGCCTATAGTGTCTTTTTTGATGCTCAATAGACTTGCATTGCAAGTCACTTCCAGGGTTAGACAGAGCGCAGTGTGACAAAGTCTACAGATTACGGATGTCATGGAGAAGCAAAGAACAGCACTGGACATTGGATTATAATAACACAATACACATTTAATGATTACAAGCCAAAAAGTGGGAGTTCTTTAAACTGACAGCAAAATGTGCTATATGCTGGACCCCCCCAGAATGGACAGCAAAATGTGCTATATGCTGGACCCCCCCCAGAATGGACAGCAAAATGTGCTATATGCTGGACCCCCCAGAACAGCAAGAGGAGCTTTGCATACTCACTCTGAGGGTCTTCTGGATGTACATGTCCCCTGGTGTCTGCAGTTCCTCTGGTGTTACAGGCCTTTTCAGCACTAGGATGAAAAAGAAGCTATAAACTAGGGGCTGAATTAGGCAATTCCTCACCATGATTTTATAAGATATTTGCCAGATACAAAGAACTGAGCTGCAGCCACAGTACCTTTCACGATTTGCGTTAACGGCTTCTTGACTACAGGCTTGTAGGAAGACGCACCTCCAAAACTGCTTCTTTTTAAGATTGGTGGAGGCACAGGATCATTTGCTCAAAAAAAAAATAAAAAAAATAAATATATATATATATAAATGTTAAAGTTAAACTTACAGTAAATGCAAGTTGTGAGTGACAATTAGCTACTGGAATAATTTGTACTGCTGGCATCCTCAGGACCAGGTGCAACCATTACCCTTGACATACTATGGGCAGCACGGTGGCTCAGTGGTTAGCAATGCAGCCATGCAGCGCTGGGGTCCTGGGTTCAATTCCCACCAAGGAGTTCTCCCTGTGTTTGCGTGGGATTCCTCCAAGCACTCCGTTTCCTCTTACAAGCTAAACCTCCTATTAGTGAACCCTAATGGGGACAGCGTGTTGCCGATGTATGTATGGCACTCTATAATTTAATAAATATTCTATTACTCTATAGTTGGCACCTGTGTCTACAGTATCAGACTGTTTGGGATTGACTCCCTAGTGTCATGCCTGTGCCACGCCTGGCTTACTCATATCCAAGGTTCTGCATGCAGCACGCCTTTACGAAGACCATTTTCTGATATTTCTTACCACATACAAAGCCGATGCGGGGAAGTTCTTTAGTTAGTTTGCGCAGGCAGAATGGACTGTCTGGAGAATCTGGTCGGGGCTCATCAGTTGATGTACGCTCATCAAGGACCTCAATAAGTTTCCTTCTGCGTCGTAGATTTATGGAAAACCGGAAAAGCATATCCGAGTCAGAGAATGGCTCTTGCCCAGAAACTGCAGAGAAGAGTGTAGCCGATTAGAGGTCACCAGAATTACATTCCTTGGGGTATCCCCAAACCTCTCCAACATTCATTGTTTGCCATATCTGCTCCTTGGAATGCTGAGTGGCAATGAATGTAATAATTTCCACCATCACCCCAGGATTGACCACAATGCTTTCCATAGAGTGACATTTTAAGCCAAAAATTGGGAAAATAGGAGAAGGCATAAGCATTTGCCCTTCAGGTGGTCTAGGAAAGTCCTGGTAGTCCCAAATTATGTGCACTGAATCTAAAGCAGTTATATGGCAACTAATGACCTTCAACATTTAATGGCTTTTACAAGATTTTCTAAAGTCAACAAGAAAGCTGAAAGTTAAAATGTTGCCATGCGTTTCTCAGGGATGACATTACTGCAATTCTTTAACATTGGAATATAGTTTTCACATAAGACAAATTTGAATGCCCAAATTGAAATTGACATGTAGCACCAGCTTTATTGTTCATTTCACTGACCCACTTGAATGCCCTAGTAATATATAGGGGAAATATTAATAGTTTACATGCAATAGAAGCCGAGGTATCCCAAGCCTTATTCAGATGTAAAGTAAAAAAAAAAAAAAAAAAAAAAAAAAGGGCAAGTTGCATATGCAATATGCAACCAAGAGTGGCTCCTTGTGCTCATCTGCATAGTGGATGGATACAGAAACTGCATGTGTGGCACCCCAGGGTCCTAGTGTCAGTGTCATCACTGCCCCCGGGTGGTGGTGTCATGCTGGAGAGCAACAGAAGGGTCTTCTCATCAGGCAGGTAAACCGCACACAACACCTCCTGCCTCCAGGCCAGAAGGGGGAGACCAAAGCCGGGTTCAGGGTGAGCTCCCCTATAAATTCTGGTCTGGGATGAAGCCAGTTAGTTCAGTTCCTAGGAGGACTGAGAAAGACACCCTGGTGGAGTGGAGGCTGCTTGAGCTCGTCCCAGGATTGCTGACTCAGTTCCAGGCCTAAGGCTAGGGTCTGAGGAGATTTGAAGGAACACCTAGGGAGCTGAGCGGTACCATGCTCACCCCAGAGGAAAAAGCGCAGAGAACGGACACCGGAGTCTGATACTGTGCAGGGCCTAACATCCCAGCAGTCAATGCCGGAAGGTGTTCCAGGTTCCCCAGCCACACTGTGCCTGGAGGCAAAGCAATAAAGAGTTCAGGAGCCATTACCTGAGATGAGGGTTAAGAAAGGACTCAAGTTGCCTGTCATACTGGCACCTCGCAGGAGACAAAGGCCTGGCAACTTAGCTAATGCAGTGGCAGGAGCCCAAACAGAGCGCAATAAGGAGGCCAACGATCCAGCAGGGTGAGGAGAACCAAATCAGAGTTTCTCTCAAGCAAGGACTCTGTTGACAACTGCCTGGAATGCAGATGCTCCAGTAGAGACTGAATAACCATCAAAACAGTGAAAATCTGCCTATTGCATTATGCCAGTCGTCCTGCACCTCGACCCCTTATGACAACCACTGTCCCGGGGTTCTGCTGCGCCCATGGTGAGCCATTCCATCCCTGCTGCCCATCAATCACCCCCGGAGGTTCTGCAGTAGCGGTGGCTACTAGATAGCCACAAACACAGGTGGCATCAAGAACTTTATTTTAAGCCACTCAATTCCCAAAAACATCCCCTTTTAACTGAGCACATGGTCACAGAAGCCGGGTCTCGACCCCTGTGACTTCCCAGAGATCGTATAGCCCGGTTCCTAGTACCCCACAGCCCTGGGGCCCATCACATGCATTTGTATTCCGCAATTTTTTTCCACTCAGACCATCAGTTCATGAGGGTGCAGAGACATTAAAGAAGTCCATACCATGCTGGATGATCCCATATGTCATCATTGATTTACACAGTTTTTCACCATCAATTCTAGTGGAAACTTCACCACGATCTACCAGCCAATCCAGCATCTTCGAGCCGATGAAGGCCCTTTTATACTGCACAGCGCCTTCTTCGTGGACTTTAACAATACAGTCTTCCTCAGTCATCATCCTTATGCAAAAGAAGTGGTAGATACAAGAACATATGGTGATATGACCACTAAATAGCAGTACAGGACTAACCTGTCTTGTACATTTTACAAGAGGCTCCCGATACGGTTTGCTAATCTTTGTGATGAATCTACACGGTGGCCATGGTATTCTTGTCTTATGTCAGAACAGCCTGACTTGTGTATAATTATATATAAATACAAAATGGAAGTAACAAAACTTCCATCACTTTCCGCCCATAGTAAAATAACACGTTCCCATCTTCCAGAGACTGCCATGTCTCAACAAATGGTGAGTGGCATCACAGCTCAGTGTTTACTTGCCTAGGGCTCTGGATTAATACCAGCTTGTAGACTTAGATGTAGCCATAGAATACACAAAAGTATATGGCCAATATGGCCAGCATTGGCGATGTCAACATCTATATGGAAATTAGTGACAAGCGATGGCCCCCAAGGCTAGAGGTGGTAGGTCTACATGCAGAGGAACGGGAAGTCCAAATATTTCTCTATTAAGTGGCAAATCAAGCCCTGCTCTCTTAGTTGTATCTGCCATACAGTATATTTATGGTTTATCCACAGGACACGCCATAACGCAAAACACTTTTGAACACTCACGTCGCAAAGATCCGCTGGCTTTGAAGCGCTATCCTCATCTGATCACTGAAGCTTAAGGTGCCGTCATCACAACGAAACCGATAGAAGAGTCTTTCATCTTTGAACTCTTTGAATTCATCAAACGCTGTAGAAAAATGACACACACAATGTGTTTAGATTGGCTATGATCATCTCTACATACTACTGCAGAACACTTCATAGGGCATCATTATAACAGATATACTCTTGTACATGCAGTACAAGTCAAGACTTGGACATGTGTTAATGCAATGTGCACGTTGTAGATTTAGACACCATGTATGTAATCAAGTCATTCCCTCAAGCAGCTTCAGATAGTCACCTGAAGTAGGCTCCAATAAACAGGTACGCCTCTGCAAGAGGTAGTTTATGGCCTTCAGAAAGTGTTCACAACCAGATGATGGTGATGATTTTTGCAAAGGCTGTTCGACCACAGTTCCAAGCCCAATGGCACAATTGTTCCAAGCCAGAATATGGCTAGATACACCCAAGGAAAGATGCAACAGTCTATCACTTGGAAGCATCAAGGTTCCAGCAGCTGTTAATGACTGACCTTCAACATATCAACTAATTCCATCCCCTTCTTCCAAGAGCCACAAGTAATTTTTCCATGAACACAGACCAGGGTTGGGGGGGGGGGGGCAATTTGACAGATCCGATTGTCAGATTTTTTCCTGCACCCAAAAAGCGCAGACTGCTGCGATTTTGGGAACATCGGACAGAATGTGACAGGATCGTATCCAACATTATCCGAGGCCTTTAACATGGGGACCTATGGAGCGCAGGTCCGAGAAAACAGCTGATGGTTTCTTGGACCCGATTGTAGTGTGCTGAGCATGCTCTGTTCATTAAAACTGCTCCTAACCGTGTAATTTCACTTCCGCAATGTAAATACATGCATTTACTTAATTAAACTTCTGCAATGTAAGGGAAAAAAAAAAAAAAAAAAAATATATGTGACAATGTGGCACCCCAGGGGTTAAGTGCCACAGAAACACCATGGTTTAACTCCCCACACAACACTTGACACTGCACTAGCACCTCTAGGCCAGAAGGGGGAGCTAAAGCAGCTCCCTGATATATTCTGGTCTGAGGAGGAAGTAGTGAGTTGAGAGTTGACAGTTGAGTTTAGTGCAAGGAGCACTAGGAGGAGGACCTGTAAATGGGAGCAGTGCTGATCTCCTGACAGGGACTACTGACTACTTTCAGGCCTGAAGCCAGGGTCTGAGGAGAGGAGCACAGGAAACAGAACGTATCTGGGAGACCGAGTTACCTCATAACTCGCCCCAGAGGAGCGCAGAGACCAGATACCGGATCCAAATCTGTGACTGAAACATGCAGCACAGAAAACACCGGGTTAGTGGAGGTTGTAGATCTACACTATCTCAGCGAAGCAACAAGGCAAGGTTAGAAGCACACGGAAAGACTCAAGTTGCCTAGCAAAAAGGGGTACCTGTGAGGAGAGACAGGCCAGCAGCCTAGCTGAAGCGGCAGCAGGGCCACACACAGCGTGCAGGAGAGGGAAGCTGAGGACCCAGACAGGGTGGGAGCAACCCGGCCCCGGTACAGACTCAGTGGACATTACTCTGCTAACAACATCATCTGCAGTAAGGACTTGGAAAAACTTCAAAAATGTGAATTTGTGTGATCCTTGTGCTCAAATCCTGCATTCCCTCACAAGCAGCTATCATCTCTACTACTACCCCTATCCTGCAATATCTATAGCACCATCTATAGACTGTTACTATCTCTGCCCCGGGGAACCAAGCTCTACCTGCGGAGAGCCATTACATCCCCAGCTGCCAAACATCATCCCTGGAGGTTCTGCAGCAGCGGTGGTCACCCTTATCACAACCTGTGGGTGGCATCATGACAAACCCCCCTGTAAATATTCCCCCATTTACTTGCGGAAACCGGGAGACGGTCTGGACCAAGACAGTCGTGATAACCCCAGCAGTACCTTGGTCCAGTACCGAGTCCCACTGGGCTCCACAACAGGAGGCAGAGTGGAGCGAGGAGAGAGGAGGGGGATGAGGTGACAGGAGGGGCAAGGAGGAGGAGAGAGGATCTAAGCTGATCCTGCAAAATAATTGGAAGCCTATTTGGCATCCAATTGCAGGCATCAGTCTGGATCCGTTGCTGTCAAATGGGGGGGGGGGGGGGGGTCCTACAAAAAAAAAAAAAAAAAAAAAAAAAGCTATGTGAAAGCAGCCTTAACCATGTTGACCAGACCACTGATCCGATTGGTGCCATTACCTACACATCAGCTTACATGTATGGGGAATGTGAGCTCAGCACTTAGTGATTACAGGGTTAACATTTAGTTTATTTCATTTCTCTCTTAATCAACAAAAGGAACATTTATGGGAATGAAGAGACTAAAGGCAGTAAAAACACAACGTGCACGTCATGTGAACAAAACACACGGGTAGGTGTCACTCTAGTAGCGGCTGTGTTGCAGGTGTTCTATTCTTGCATATTTAAGGCAGTTTATAGAGAATCTGTGCAAACTGTCACATCTGTATAAGTTGTTTGTCATTGTGCTGCGAGTAACCTTGCAATAAGATTATTATTGCAATGCAGCTGGTATACATTTTCCTGCTTAGCATGTTGACTACATTCAGAACGTTTCAGGATATGACGTTTTCATCCATGCCTTCTGCATGTTGTGGTAAACAATAAGGCATTTTAATCTCCAAGATGCTATCCAAATACATAGGTGTATTTATTTTAGTAAGTTACTTCAATTAGACATTTGGTATAGTTCTCCTGATTAGCTATGGCACCTATCCTATGTGCAGGGCTTTAGAAAACTTTTAGGTATCCATGGTTACAACCACCTCACTATACAAGTGATGGTGACCATTGATACCCAAGCTGTAAACCCCTGTATAGGAGATGAGCTGTAGTATAATTCTCCTGATTAGCTATAGGTCTACTTTGAGGAATTAGCTAATATTATTACACCTACATTTCAAGATAGGAACATTACTTGAAAAATCACTTCATATTTGGATTCCAAACCAATTTATATTTTTCAGCTCCCTTAGGCTGCTTTCACACAGCGTTTTTCTGTGATCCGTGGCTGTCCGTTGTAAAACGGACAGCCACGGATCCGATTTTGGCCCCATGTTAGTCTATGGGCACGGATCACATCGGATTTGGCCTTATTGGCATCAGATTTTTGTCGGATCCGATTCTGGCCAATTTTTGCTGTGCCCAAAAATCACAGCCTGCTGCGATTTTTGGCACAGCGGGTCAAATCGGACCGAATTGGATCCAACCTGATCCATGCCAAATAACATGGGGCCTATGGAGCGCGGATCCGAGGAAACAGCTGATCGTTTCTCGGACCCGATTCTAGTGTACTGAGCATGCTCGGTACACTAAAATCGCTCTGTGCCATCTAATATCACTTTTGCAATGTACAGTTAGGGCCAGAAATATTTGGACAGTGACACAATTTTGGCGAGTTGGGCTCTGCATTCCACCACATTGGATTTGAAATGAAACCTCTACAACAGAATTCAAGTGCAGATTGTAACGTTTAATTTGAAGGGTTGAACAAAAATATCTGATAGAAAATGTAGGAATTGTACACATTTCTTTACAAACACTCCACATTTTAGGAGGTCAAAAGTAATTGGACAAACAAACATAACCCAAACAAAATATTTTTATTTTCAATATTTTGTTGCGAATCCTTTGGAGGCAATCACTGCCTTAAGTCTGGAACCCATGGACATCACCAAACGCTGGGTTTCCTCCTTCTTAATGCTTTGCCAGGCCTTTACAGTCGCAGCCTTCAGGTCTTGCTTGTTTGTGGGTCTTTCCGTCTTAAGTCTGGATTTGAGCAAGTGAAATGCATGCTCAATTGGGTTAAGATCTGGTGATTGACTTGGCCATTGCAGAATGTTCCACTTTTTTGCACTCATGAACTCCTGGGTAGCTTTGGCTGTATGCTTGGGGTCATTGTCCATCTGTACTATGAAGCGCCGTCCAATCAACTTTGCAGCATTTGGCTGAATCTGGGCTGACAGTATATCCCGGTACACTTCAGAATTCATCCGGCTACTCTTATCTGCTGTTATGTCATCAATAAACACAAGTGACCCAGTGCCATTGAAAGCCATGCATGCCCATGCCATCACGTTGCCTCCACCATGTTTTACAGAGGATGTGGTGTGCCTTGGATCATGTGCCGTTCCCTTTCTTCTCCAAACTTTTTTCGTCCCATCATTCTGGTACAGGTTGATCTTTGTCTCATCTGTCCATAGAATACTTTTTCCAGAACTGAGCTGGCTTCTTGAGGTGTTTTTCAGCAAATTTAACTCTGGCCTGTCTATTTTTGGAATTGATGAATGGTTTGCATCTAGATGTGAACCCTTTGTATTTACTGTCATGGAGTCTTCTCTTTACTGTTGACTTAGAGACAGATACACCTACTTCACTGAGAGTGTTCTGGACTTCAGTTGATGTTGTGAACGGGTTCTTCTTCACCAAATAAAGTATGCGGCGATCATCCACCACTGTTGTCATCCGTGGACGCCCAGGCCTTTTAGAGTTCCCAAGCTCACCAGTCAATTCCTTTTTTCTCAGAATGTTCCCAACTGTTGATTTTGCTACTCCAAGCACGTCTGCTACCTCTCTGATGGATTTTTTCTTTTTTTTCAGCCTCAGGATGTTCTGCTTCACCACAATTGAGAGTTCCTTTGACTGCATGTTGTCTGGTCACAGCAACAGCTTCCAAATGCAAAACCACACACCTGGAATCCACCCCTGACCTTATAACTACTTCATTGATTACAGGTTAACGAGGGAGACGCCTTCAGAGTTAATTGCAGCCCTTAGAGTCCATTGTCCAATTACTTTTGGTCCCTTGAAAAAGAGGAGGCTATGCATTACAGAGCTATAATTCCTAAACCCTTTCTCCGATTTGGATGTGGAAACTCTCATATTGCAGCTGGGAGTGTGCACTTTCAGCCCATATTATATATATAATTGTATTTCTGAACATGTTTTTGTAAACAGCTAAAATAACAAAACTTGTGTCACTGTCCAAATATTTCTGGCCCTAACTGTATATACATACATTGCAGAAGTGACAGCTAGTGAAAATAAAGCTAGTGAAAATCACCTCTCCGGCGATCCAGCGCTGCCTCCAGCGCTCGGCTCGATGCTTCTAGGACCTGGCCTTACGTCACAGTGCAGTCACATGACCAATTACCGCGGTAACCGGTCATGTGACTGACATCACGCCAGGTCCTGTGGATAAGAAGAAGAAGAGAGCTGAAGCACCGTGGGCCTCGTGGAGAGGTGAGAATGAAGATTTTTTTAAATTATTTTTTAAGGCCGGGGGACAAAGAGGGGGACCAGAGAGAGGAGGGGGACGAGGTGACAGGAGGAGCGGGGAGAGGAGGAGAGGATCCAAACTAATGCTGCAAAATATCGGAATCGGATGCATCCGATTGCAGTCAGTTTGGATCTGTTGCTGTCCGAGGGGAGCTGCAAAAAAGTCTGATTCCCTCGAACAGCACAAAAACGCTGTGTGAAAGCAGCCTTAGGGAGCTTGAACCTACGATCATTTACACTTTAATATAATATTGCTGTGTATGGTAAAAATCACAGTCTCATGTGAAGCCCAGCCAGAGGAAAGCCTTTAATGAAGCCCAGACATGGCAGCACAGGAGTATAAGCAGTTCCCCAGCAACTCATCTGTACCCAATGATATCATCCCAGGGTAACCACTGGTGCCCTTCCCCCCTTCCCCCTCACACCATTTCATTACTGTCAGTGGCATTTAAGGAGTTAACCGAAGTGAGCAAGTCTCAGATCCACTCCCTGCAGTTAGTGGCAGATGATGGCCAAATATCAGCCTTCTGATGCTGGTGCGGTAGTTATGCAGGCTCAGATCCTGAATCCAAGATAGGGATAAGCAGTAGAATTAGAAGACTAGATGGGGGCTGATTCTAACACATCGGGTATTCTAGAATATGTATGTAGTTGACATACTGTGACTGACAGAACTCATTCCGTTAACATGAGTGATATATATATTATATATATATATATATATATATATATATATATATATATATATATATATATATATATATATATATATATATATATATATATACACACACACACACACATACACTGCAGATTTAGGTGGTTTGATAAGATGCAAATAAGTTAGAGCCTTAATAAATTTTAAACATAAAAGTGTGGGTCAATTATTATTCAACCCCTCAAACCACCAGCATTCTGTTTGGTCCCCTAAAGTATTAAGAAGTAGTTCAGGCACAAATAACAATGAGCTTCACATGTGTGGATTAATTATCTCTTTTGCCAGCCTTTTCTGACTATTTAAGACCCTCCCAAACTTGTGAACAGCACTCATACATGGTCAACATGGGAAAGACAAAGGAGCATTCCAAGGCCATCAGAGACAAGATCGTGGAGGGTCACAAGGCTGGCCAGGGGTACAAAACCCTTTCCAAGGAGTTGGGCCTACCTGTCTCCACTGTTGGGAGCATCATCCGGAAGTGGAAGGCTTATGGAACTACTGTTAGCCTTCCACGGCCTGGACAGCCTTTGAAAGTTTCCTCCCGTGCCGAGGCCAGGTTTGTCCGAAGAGTCAAGGCTAACCCAAGGACAACAAGGAAGGAGCTCCGGGAAGATCTCATGGCAGTGGGGACATTGGTTTCAGTCAATACCATAAGTAACGTACTCCACCGCAATGGTCTCCGTTCCAGACGAGCCCGTAAGGTTCCTTTACTTTCAAAGCGTCATGTCAAGGCTCGTCTACAGTTTGCTCATGATCACTCGGAGGACTCTGAGACAGACTGGTTCAAGGTTCTATGGTCTGATGAGACCAAGATCGAGATCTTTGGTGCCAACCACACACGTGACTTTTGGAGACTGGATGGCACTGCATACAACCCCAAGAATACCATCCCTACAGTCAAGCATGGTGGTGGCAGCATCATGCTGTGGGGCTGTTTCTCAGCCAAGGGGCCTTGCCATCTGGTCCGCATCCATGGGAAGATGGATAGCACGGCCTACCTGGAGATTTTGGCCAAGAACCTCCGCTCCTCCAGCAAGGATCTTAAGATGGGTCGTAATTTCATCTTCCAACAAGACAACGACCCAAAGCACACAGCCAAGAAAACCAAGGCCTGGTTCAAGAGGGAAAAAAAAAAAAAAAAAAAGCAAGGTGATGGAGTGGCCTAGTCAGTCTCCTGACCTTAACCCAATTGAAAACTTGTGGAAGGAGCTCAAGATTAAAGTCCACATGAGACACCCAAAGAACCTAGATAACTTGGAGAAGATCTGCATGGAGGAGTGGGCCAAGATAACTCCAGAGACCTGTGCCGGCCTGATCAGGTCTTATAAAAGACGATTATTAGCTGTAATTGCAAACAAGGGTTATTCCACAAAATATTAAACCTAGGGGTTGAATAATAATTGACCCATATCAAACCACCTAAATCTGCAGGGGGTTGAATACTACTTGTAGGCACACATACATACATACCATCAGCACTATGGTGTATGGTGGTACATTACAGCACATGTATAGCAGCACTATGGTATATGGTGATACTCTACTCCCTGCGGCCCCCCCCGCTCCTCCACGGTATGAGTACAAAAAATCCTCAGTGAGGATACTCACCTGTCCGCTGGCTCGCTCCACCTCCGTATTCTAGGTCATACAGGCTTTTAGGACCCGTCGTTGCCTGGGAAACAGATCAGCTGATCAGTCACATGACCACTAACTGCCGGGGCAGCAGGATAGAGCAAGGGGGCAAGTGGAGCCAGCAGGAAGGGGGGCAGGATGGAGTGCTCGGTAACCGAGGGCAGTAGCAGGCAGTGTCCTTGCTAGGACCTTGCATGATGTCAGAATGACATCGGCGTTCGGCGCTGTGATTGGCCCACTCGCGGTCATGTGATATGCACGTCACATATCTACGAGTGGGCCAATCACAGCGCTGAACGCCAATGTCATTCTGACATCATGCAAGGTCCTAGCAGGACACTGCCTGCTTCTGCTCCCAGTTACCGATCACTCGGCGGAGGGCAAGTATAACAAGCTTTATTATTTTTAATACATTTGTCTTTAATACATTTGCTGTCGCCAAGCTACAAATTGGCACGAAATTCAAACTTTGAATTTGAACGCCTAGTTGCATAGTCTGTGCTCATTGGTGGCTGCCTCCGGCCACCACCAATGAGCAGCCCCTGTCTGGCGCACGACTTTTGTGACCGACAAGACGCCTTAGACAATTATATAGTAGAGGTCTCACCATGATGGATTAGGTCATAATTCATGAACACCTGCATGATTTTGATCGCAGTTTCTCGGTCTGGAGCCTCCTTGTGTTTTATTAACCAACTAATCAGTTCATCAGACACAAAACAACGCGCATAGGTGAAAGCATTCCGTAGTCTTTCCTTTATCATCCTAGAATGGTGAAGTCGCTGCCTGTAGGAAAACAGAGGAGGCATCCCGGTTACAAAACATACCCTATAATAATAGCATGGTGGCCCAGTGGTTAGCACTGCAGCACTGGGGTCCGAGGTTAAAATCCAGGAGGACATCATCTGCAAGGAGATTGGAGTGTGGGAAGAAACCCATGTATGGACAAAGTCATACTGGCAGGGAATTCCAATTGATGCCCAATGGGGGAGGGAAGATCTACAGCAGTATAGAATGGGAGGATGGTGCTAGATAAACACATAAATGTTTCAACAACCAATGTAATGCTGAGATATTGTCATCTTTCTTGAAGTGATGGGACACAAGACACATACATCTCATACAATTAGATTGAATTATTGTACATGACTCCTGTAAGAGAAGAGTCTGCAATCACTATATGGGGAGGTGCACATGGTGACTATTTGGTTGCATTTTTGGTCAGGAAAAACAGCACCAAACACTGAACAGATTTTAGCAGGCATAGAATGAGTGAGGAACCTGCAAGAAGGGGGAAATGTTCTCAAGTTCTGCAAGAAGAAACATACTCAGTATGTGCAGAACACTGCAGGACTCAGGGACTCTGCTGGCATCAGAATTTGCTTGCAGCAAATAGTTCATTATTGCACCAAAGTCCATTTACATTTTAAGCAGAATTTGCATTTGTTCACAAACTTGTCAATAAGGTCCTCCAGCCCAGACGTTTTTGCAAGACAACCTAGGTATTTGGCACAAAAAATAAAATCCCCATCAACCACAAGAAAAGAACATTATATAGAAGATCCTAAGTTGATGAAGCAGACCCAGGTCTTTACCTCAGCTGCTCCCCTGCCAGCATGATCTCTGTCAGTTTCTGGGACCTTCCTGCTCTTTCCTGAAAACTGCTGCTCGTTATCTCATGCTGGTCTCCACGAGCCAAAGGAGACACTTCAGGCACAGGCTCAGTGTAAGGCTCAGGCACAGGCTCAGGCTCAGTGTAAGGCTCAGTGTCAGTGTGAGGCACAGGCTCAGCCACAGATATTTCAGCTCCTGAGGAACTCATTTTCAGACAGGGCACAACCAAAGACCTCAGTTGCTGTTTCCCAAGCCCTCTCCTCCAAACTACAGGCCCCAGACCAGCTATCCACTCCTCAATCTGCAATCAGCCATTTATATTGAGCTATAGCACCCCTCCCCATCCTATCCTGAGCAGAGCACCTATACAATCCACCAGCATCCTATCCTCTAAAGGCCACTTTACACACACAGATATCTGTGACCAACTTCTGAACAGATCTCTGGTTGCAGTGAAATCATGGACACATTGTTCTATTCTGTGGCTGTGTACACAGGCCTCTTTCAAACATCCGTGCGGACACATGCCAGAGGCATGGACATACTCGGCCGCATGATCCCTATGGCCCCCTTCACATGTCGATAATTCCGCACGGACCGTGTCTCCGTGTGGAGCAGATGCGTGTCCGTGTGCTCCACACTGAGACATGTCCATTTTTTTGCGGAGGCACGGACCACTGTCGCTCCGAAACATCCATGTACACAAATGTCATCCATGTGACATCCGTGTGCACGGACAAAAGTGAAAAGTGTAAAAAAAAAAAAAGAATTTCATACTCACCTCGCTCCAGCGCTGACAGCTCTTCTCTCTTCCAGTGCCGCTCATTAGGCTCATGAATATTCACTTCACGGAGCCTGACAGCGGACCGGAAGTAAGAGGAGCAGCAGCTGGAGGGAGGTGAGTATGCGGTGACAGGCTGTCCGTGTGTTATCCACGGCTTTGTATCACACGTCCGTCGTGTCACGAATGTGTGAAACAGGCCTAACAGAATTATCATTACTTATATATCTACATTCACGTGTTGGAAACACTACAGATTTGCAACCTGGATCTTCAGACAGAGCCCGCTGGAGAATAAGGATCTGTTCACACGGGAGAATAGTGGTGCATGTTTTCTGCTTTGTGAAATCTGCACCAAACACATGGCTGTCCACACAGTGCGTTCTTATCTGCTGTGAATGTAATGCTTTTTGCCATTAACTTTTCTAAGGACTGTTTCACACATCTGTGCCTCTGGCACGTATGCGGTCTGTGCTGACACATGTCGGAGGCACGGACATACGGAGGCACAGTATTCTTTATGGCCACCCTTCACATGTCCGTGATACCGCACATACCGTGTCTCCATGTGGAGCAGATGCGTGTCCTTGTGCTCCACAAAGTGACATGTCCTTTTTTTGACGGCAGCACGGACCGCTTTTGGCCCAAAACGTCCTGCACACGGTTGTCATCCGTGTGACATTTGTGTGGACGGACGAGAGCCAAAAGTTTAAAGCTTAAAAATAAAGAATTTGTTTGCTCGCCTCCCTCCACCGCTGCCTGCTCCTCTCACTTCTGGGGCCGCTCATTAAACTCATCTAATATTCACTGCACTGAGTCCAACAGTGGACCCGGAAGTGAGAGGATAGGCAGCGCCGGAGGGAGGTGAATATGTAATGACAGGCTGTGTGCTATCGATGGATAGCACACGTATATGACACACAGACACATGCCCCCCTTAAAAACGGCCTGTCTCACACGTTCATGTTTTGCACGGATGTGTGAAGCAGGCCTAATGGCCACTTTACATGTCCCGATATCGTCGTCCAACTTCGACAAAAAGTCACGTGGTTCATGCGTTGGCGCCGATATCGTTCATGCATTGTTTGGTGTAAATGTGCAATTCGATGCAAGAACGATGCCAAAACAATATCGGGGGAGAAATGAGCAGGCTCTCCAACTGCCCGATATTGGATGGACGATATGGCAGGATCGTTCTGTGTGACAGCCTAACACCGACTTGGAGCACAACTTCCCCTATTCACTCCGATGTTAAATGGTCGTTCCTGGGTCGCCCGTACAAGGGGGTGTAGACAACGTAGGCAGTTGTGTTGCCTGCCGATATCGCCCTGTGTGACAGCTCCTATGCGATCTTGGATTTCATCCAAAAAAGTGCGCGCTCCCGTACCGTTGTATACAACATCGAAACGATGTTGGGACGTGTAAAGTGGCCATAAGACCCAGCATTTTTGTGGACAAATCTGCAGCGTATCTGCATGAAGAATTGACATGCTGCAGATTTTTCTGCTCTTTCACATGCTGCAGAATTTTCTGCTCTAAAATATACAGCGGGCACATGGCCAGTGAGTGGGTGTGTAGAATGGAGCCAGAACAACGTGCCATCGCCGAGAGGGCCATCATTCGGGTCCTGGAAGCAGGCGTTGATGGGGCACTGAGATGGGGTGGCTCCATTGCCATCCCCAAGAAAACACCCCCAGTGCCCCCTGCACCCCAACAACCCATGGCTAGAGGTCACCAAAGTCAGGATCCCCCACGAAGACTCCAGCACAAAAGGGCCCCCAATGTGTGGGAGTACGGGGATGAGGGGGAGGAGCCATTGTCTGATTCAGCAGAGGACGAAGACGCAAGACGCTACTAGGCAATGCACGACACTGCATGAAGGACTGTTTATGTTTTGTTTATGCAAAATCCAAGTGTGTTTTTTCATTTTATTTGTGTGAATAAACCAGCCTTTGTTTTCCCATACTTACGTCCACATATGTGTCTGGTTCTGCAGTATGGTTGTGTATGTAGTATGTTGTGGGTGTAATGGTGATGTTTGTGTGGCAGAAGGAGAGCCCTCATGTCCACAATAACATAGTTGGGTCATTGTAGCAGACAGGAGCCTATCCCTAGGTGACATGTGTGAGTATGGGGAGGTTAGGAGTCTTCTGTGGCCGACATAGGAGAGTCTGTTTGTATGTGTGTGTTTGTTAATGTTGTTAATGTGGGTGTGATATTGGAGAGAGTGATGTCCAATGGTACAGTATGGTCAGGTCTTTATCATGTCACACTGCACACCTACGCAAAGTAATTAGCCATGTGTTGTGTTTAACAATATAACCGGGCCAAGGTGTTCCTGTGTGTGCAGAGACAAGGGTTCACACAGTATATTTTTGTTCTAGAAAATGTATTTTGTGTATTTTTTTTGTAAAAGATGTTGTTTCAGATTAGTAGCAGGCAAACCATACTACCCAGTTTCCCAATGTAGGATACTATAAGAAAAGAGGCCAACAGGACCTAACAAACAAGGGTGCCAACATGGCAAAAATCACACAACAATGGTCCAACATGGACAACAATATATAAAGGCTCTTGCCAACATTATTGCGGGGGATATGGTGGAGTAGGGGCTGGGCTGCCTGGAGGGACACTAACATTGCCCGCCACCAGTCCAGGTGGTGCTGGCCTCTGTGTGGGCATGTAGCATATCAGCCAGAGTTGGTCCACCTGTATAGGAAACAAAGGCCATTAGTCATTGACATGTGTAGGTGTGGGTGGGTGGGTGCCGTGATTGGTGAGGTTTTAACTTACATTGCCTAGCCCCATCCCGGGTTCCATCATCCGGAGATGGGGATGCACTGTCATCCCATCCAGCAGAGCGAGCTCTTGCATCTTGACAAAGAAAGGAACAAAAAAAAAACATCATTACTCACATACTGAGGTAAGGGACACACACCAACATGTCTATTACAAAGCTTGGAGGTCATTGATAACACTTACCACCAATACCAAGGGCAGCAGGTGTGGCGCCCCGCTAAGCAGGCGTCACAGAGGGGTATTGCACCCGTAAAATAGGTACAGATACTCCAGGTGCAGTTGGATCATAGGATGGTGGGTACTATCCATTCAACTGCACTCCCACACTAGATCAGATGGTGGGAGGTTACCTGGGAGGGAACAAAATCACCTCTAGGGGTAACAAGCAGTGGCGCACCCAAGGGGGGGGACCTACGTGTCTGGACCCCCCCCTTGGACAACCCTGAGAAGCTGGGGGGGCCACTCAGCTTCAGGGCCGCTGGCCACAGCTATTTTCGGGTTGCGGCCGCCAGTGATTCAAGAATGCACCCGGCGGCTGAAGCCGGGTGATTTACCTCCAACTCAGCTGCTTCCGGGTCCAGAGGCGTGCTTACGTAGTTGTACGTGACACGCCTCTAACCCTCCAGAGCGGAGCATTTGAAGAGAGGTGCCATTCTGTGAAGCTGGCTGCTGGTTGTGTGGGCCGGTCCCTGCTTGCAAGCCAAGCGCCCTCCAGCAGCTGTTCATGGCTGCAGCAAGTCCTGCTTGTTATTCTGCCGGCCAGCACTATCTGCACCTCTGTTTATGTGCTGGGCCGGCAGTGTCACTATTCACAAACCGAGCTCTGTGCGAGGCCAGTCTGCAAAGCTGTGATGTCATCCAGCCCTCCTCACATGCCTGCAGCCTGCTGGAGAAGAGATCAACGGCAGACAAGTCGGGGGAAGGTGAGAATGTCTGTTTCTCCTCTACATAAAAGTAGCCCTGATTTGTCTTTATGGCTGAGTACATGTGATGTGTGCATGGCGGTGTGTGTGCATGCCTGGGTGGATCGCTGTGTGCATGTGTGTGCATGGCTGTGTGTGTGCATGCCTGGGTGGATCGCTGTGTGCATGGCTGTGTGTGTGCATGCCTGGGTGGATCGCTGTGTGCATGGCTGTATGTGTGCATGCGTGGGTGGATCGCTGTGTGCATGGCTGTGTGTGTGCATGCCTGGGTGGATCGCTGTGTGCATGGCTGTATGTGTGCATGCCTGGGTGGATCGCTGTGTGCATGTGTGTGCATGGCTGTGTTCATGTGTCCATGGCTGAGTGCATTTGTGCATGACTGAGTGTGAGGCTGTGTGTGTGCATGTCTGGGTGCGATGACCAGGTGCATGTGTCCATGGCTGAGTGCATTAGTGCATGACTGAGCGCAGGGCTGTGTGTGTGTGTGCGCGTGTGTCTGGGTGCATGACCAGGTGCATGTGTCCATGGCTGAGTGCATTAGTGCATGACTGAGCGCAGGGCTGTGTGTGTGTGCGCACACGCGCATGTCTGGGTGCATGACCAGGTGCATGTGTCCATGGCTGAGTGCATTAGTGCATGACTGAGCGCAGGGCTGTGTGTGTGTGTGTGTGTGTGTGTGTGTGTGCGCGTGCGTGTCTGGGTGCATGACCAGGTGCATGTGTCCATGGCTGAGTGCATTAGTGCATGACTGAGCGCAGGGCTGTGTGTGTGTGTGTGTGTGAGCGCGTGTCTGGGTGCATGACCAGGTGCATGTGATCATGGCTAAGTGCATAAGTACATGACTGAGCGCAGGGCTGTGTGTGTACGTGTCTGGGTGCATGGCTGGGTGTATGTATCCATGGCTGAGTGCATTTGTGCATTACTGAGCACAGGGCTGTGTGGGTACATGTTTGGGTGCATGACTGGGTGCATGTGTTCATGGCTGGGTGCATGTGTCCATGGCTGAGTGCATTAGTGCATGACTGAGCACAGGGCTGTGTGTGTGTGTGTGTGTGTGTGTGTGCGCGTGCGTGTCTGGGTGCATGACCAGGTGCATGTGTCCATGGCTGAGTGCATTAGTGCATGACTGAGCGCAGGGCTGTGTGTGTGTGTGTGTGTGTGAGCGCGTGTCTGGGTGCATGACCAGGTGCATGTGATCATGGCTAAGTGCATAAGTACATGACTGAGCGCAGGGCTGTGTGTGTACGTGTCTGGGTGCATGGCTGGGTGTATGTATCCATGGCTGAGTGCATTTATGCATTACTGAGCACAGGGCTGTGTGGGTACATGTTTGGGTGCATGACTGGGTGCATGTGTTCATGGCTGGGTGCATGTGTCCATGGCTGAGTGCATTAGTGCATGACTGAGCACAGGGCTGTGTGTGTGCGCGTGTCTGTGTTCATGGCCGGGTGCATGTGTTCATGGCCGGGTGCATGTGTTCATGGCCGGGTGCATGTGTTCATGGCCGGGTGCATGTGTTCATGGCCGGGTGCATGTGTTCATGGCTGGGTGCATGTGTCCATGGCAGAGTGCATTTGGGCATGACTGAGTGTGGGGCTGTGTGTGTGCATGTCTGGGTGCATGACCGCGTGTATATGTTCATGGCTGGGTTCATGTGTGCATGGCTGAGTGCATGTGTGCATGGCTGGGTGTATGACTGGGTACATGTGTGCATGGCTGGGTGCATGGCTGAGTGCATGATTGGGTGCATGTGTGCATTGCTGGGTGCACTGCGGGGTGCATGTTTATGAATATGAATATATAAAGAGGGTGCACTGATGCAGGTGCATCTCAATGAATTAGAATACCAGCAAAAAGTGACTATTTCAGTAATTCAATACATAAAGTGACACACATATATTATATAGAGTCCTTACACACAGAGGGATTTATTTCATGTGTTTATTCCGTTAATGTTGTTGAATGAAAACCCAAAGGTCATTATCTCAGAAATTTAAAGTAGGGAGGATGAAAGGTTAAACACTGTGCTGCCGTATTCCACCAGACATTTAAGGGTTTATATAATATTGATTTATTAGTCAAAGCGTTTCAGGGCTCCCTCCACATGACAATATGATATTGATTTGTCCTGAGGAAGGGGCCAGGGAACCCTCTAATGCGTTCATAAATAAATCAATATTATATTCCCCCTTTGATGTCTCGTGGAATACAGCAGCGTGTTTTTTTTTATCCCTTCATCCTCCCTACTTGAATTTTATGAGATAATGACCTTTGCGTTTTCATTGGCTGTAGGCTTGTCTTTGTACTGTATGTGTACAGTTCTGTATAATGTATGTTTGCATGTCTGCATTGCGTATATAAAATTGTATGCATTTTTTTTATAAAATTTGTGTATGTGGGGGGCATATCTGGGGGGTGGGCAGGGGCCACTGTCAACATGTCAGAGTGAGCAGGTAAATATGTGAGGAGACAGTATGGGGTAGAAGAGAGAGGGGACTGCTTGGGGGACAGTGTGAGTCCAGTAAGCAGTAAGCAGGACTCTGGAGTTGGTAAGCCAAACCACCGACTCCAAC
The DNA here is from genome assembly GCA_033576535.1 of Allobates femoralis. NCBI lineage: Eukaryota > Metazoa > Chordata > Amphibia > Anura > Aromobatidae > Allobates > Allobates femoralis. The sequence continues at coordinate 145,871,466 of JARQOC010000009.1, forward strand.
TCCTCAATTTCCCTTACTCTGACTCCACGACTCAGACTTCCTCATACACGGCTCATGTTTAAGTGATAAATTTATTGTACAATGGGAACATCAGGCTTTAATCATTATGTTGATACAATAATCAAGATATTTAGATAGATTCTACTGTACCCAATTCATTATATATTGCAGGAGTCGGAGTTGCTCCATTTTTCTACCAACTCCACAGTCCTGACAGCAAGGAAAGGATAGTATACCGAGGAGGGGGGTGTGATGAGGGGCATAATATAAAGACTGGGCAGTATAGGTTTGGGGGCAGTGTGAAAGGGCCTTTTAGGAAAACAGCAGTGTGGAGGGCATGTACCAGGAGAGGGACAGTGTGGAGGGCATGTACCAGAAGAGGGACTCTGTGGGGGTCCTTATATGGAAAGAGCTGTGTGAAGGGCATGTACCAGGAGAGGGACTCTGTGGGGGTCCTTATTTGTGCAGAGAACACATTGAGGGCAATTATTTATTCATGGGCTCAGTGTAGGGCATATAAATTTATTTTGGCAACATTATAATGACTCTCTTATTTTTAAGGGCGCTGTGTAGGGATGTGCTGCAGAAGAGCAGAGAAGATGGAAGTCTGTAAAGACATGAAGAGTCATCATGGTGTCTGCACAAGATGAAGAAATGAAAGATAATGACTAATCAGGGAAGATGTGACCTATAAGGTACCTGGATGTAAATGTTTCTTTGTGATCCTGCTGTGTCTCATCAGTGCTGTGGCTCCTGTACGGTCTGCAGTCAGATGAATGATAACAACAACTCCCAGTATCTTCTTACCATTGTTAAGGACATACTGGCAGTTGGAGATATATGCAATACAAGGGGCTGACCTGACTTTACAATTGGTGTACCATGTACTGATGGTGCTCCTGGTGCTCAGATTCAAGTACAAATCGTGGTCCTAGTGATTTATATATGTACTAATGATAATAATAATCTTTATATAGCACCAACATTTTCCGGAGCACTTAACAAATCAGATTCATATACAAACAGTCATGAGAAACAGTTTTGGAAATCACCATAATTAAAAAGCAAAAAATAATGACAACCCTGCTTGCAAGAGCTTACAATGTACAATAAAGTGGGGGTGACACAAAGTACAGGGGTTTATTTACAATCCTGGTTCAGCCATTTTGAGGTTGTGGAATAGATGAGAGCAGAGTAAAGTGGCCTACAGCCGGTCTGTGTAGAGCTTTTCGGTCTGATGGAGTTAAACAGTTATGTTCAGGGAAGTTGAGGATAACCTATGTCTGAATAACTGATTAGGGAGCGTGATAGGCCGCTCTGAAGAGATGTGTTTTAGAAAAAAATTAATTACTACGCAATGTAATTCCTACCATAGAGGCACAACAAATAAGACCGTTTTCGTGCAGTATTAAGCATTAATT